>JARHVA010006080.1:547500-847500 GCA_037957365.1 Torreya grandis | reverse complement strand
GGGTGATCATGAACTATGATAGCATGGGATATCATAGGACACTCAGATGGTATATATTGTAGCTATATATTTAGACTCTCACCTAAATTAACTGTTCAAATGATTTTATTGGTTTTTATTTGAACAATATGTTTATATCAATTAGCAGGATAACATGTATGCATGCATACAATATTGAGAGTATAAATGAATGATAAGTTCAATTGTTATATACTATATGACTCACTTTGTTCTATATACTTAGACTACTCCTATGTTGAACATGTGATTCTCTATAGATCTAGGAATGTGGTTTCATTAATCATTGCTATTGTATAGGTTTTTGTGTGAGAATGATTGAGTAAGCACATAAGCATGGATTAGTAAGGTGTTATACTTGAGTGTGTCACTTAGCTATGGGATTGTAGACTATATATTTAGAGGTTAATCTATGACATGAGTAGTTTATTCCCTATTTGGATTAGAGTGCCAACCCCCTTTGATGATGACATCTTATAGAGGAGACCATCACAATTGAAAGGAGAACTACATCAGACGCTAATTCCAAGGAGTGGATATGTAGGCTACCCAAGATTGTGGTAGGGGCATCAGGTCTAAATCCTTAAGATAGTTTAGGGTTGAATTGAATGTAAAGCAATCCATGTGACTGGATGAGTTAGTAGAAGTACTTAGCTTATGAATTACAAAATGTGCTAACATCACTAGTGAGGTAGTGAACTTCAGTGGCATACCTTAATCTAAGGTTTATTAATTGGTTATGCTTGGAGTTGTCAATTATATTAGTGATTAAATTATTATAGTATAACTATGGTTTAATGAATGTTTAATATTTAGTTTAAAAATTTTTATTGCACTTTCTAAGTACAATTTCAGGGGTTGTTATAAAATCAAAGACAAAGAAAAAAAATAAACATAAATGAACCAAAATTAAAATCAAGATATGAAAAATTAGGATTCAAGTAGGAAAAAAAAATGTTTAAAAATTAAAAATCAATAAAAAAAAGAAGAAAGACCAAATAAGAAAATAAAAGACCAAACAACACCAATAATAATCAAATAAAAATAAAAGAGACAAGCAAAAGCATACATGGAAAAATAAGACTGAGTGAGACAAGAAGTAATAAAAAGAGAAAAGGATAAAATAAAATTTAGAGATATGAAATCATAATAAATCACCAAGAAAACACAAAAAACACCAATAAAAATCAAATAAACACACACAAACTAAAACCAAGTTAGTGCGGTTTAAAAATAATTGTTTATGCATGTGTAGTAGAGGTGTTACTTTCCACTACAATGTAACAAAAAAAAGGACACAAGATTTGTTCCATAATTAAAGAGGAAAAATGACAAAATAAATGGGGGAAGAGAAGAAAAGGAAGGGGTTGGCCAAGCTAACTCCAGATGTACAAGACAAGTTGACACTGCCTACATAGTTCCATGGATTCATGTTCTAACATAAAATTTAGGCCAAATGTAGTTATCCTAAGAAGTGGCATAGAAGACATGATGATGATAAAAAAATATGATTAATATTGTATAATAATGGAATATGTAACATTGAGATTGGTCTTGAAAAATGGAAAGTTGGTGAGATGAGATGACTTGCAAAATGATAAACCAACGAGACTTAATTTTCTTGTAAAATGGAAAGAGCATAGCATGGTGAGATGAGAGAGAATGATATTTTAAAATGGAAAGTGAATTGGATAATATTAATCACACATGGAAATTTATTAGGATAAAATGCTTTCAAAATGATAAGAACATGAGGACAAGAGTATACAAAAGCACAAGACAATGTTTTTGTTCTTTTGGGAATCCTTTTCTAATGTTTTTGGCATTTTTGGGATAAAATATGTATAAGGGGGAAACAAATAATACAAGAGATGGTCATCTAAGAGTATAAGCTCCAATAAATATCCAAGTCAACTATAATAAGAATCATGGATATAAAAAATGGACTAAGTAACTAACTAAGAGTTCTAATAACATCTAAAGCTAGCTACAACACATGCTCATAAATCAGTAAGAGCGAGAATCTTAAAAAGACAATTTTTTTTACCAAAGATAAAAAAATGTAATATATAATAGTGTGCATCATGAAATCAATCTGAAAAAACTTGCAATAGGCAAAGATCCTGAGTTGTAAAGGTGTTCTTGTTCACTTGTCTGTAGAAGAAGCTATAAAATACTATCTTGGCTAAACTTCTTTGTAGAATTGGCATTAAAGGTGTTCATAATGCTGATGAGACACAATAAAAATCATAATTTGTCAAGGGAAAAAAGTGTTTAGGTTACAACAAGACCTATATATAACAAAGAATAGGGTTCTCAAAGAGAATGACACATGTTATGATAAAATGCATTTAGAGTACCAATGGTCTAAAAGTTTTTCACTATCTAGAGTTGTGCAAGGAAGTGGGCCATGTGAGAGTGGTCTAGGGTAGGATAAAATGGTAGGGTAAAATTAATTTAACACATGTTTCCCCTAATTAAGGGATCTTATAGATAATGGTTCAAATTTATTCATGCATAGAACCTCTTAAGGTGCATAATGTTCATGGGCTCTGAAATTTCTTCACCATTTGGTTTATCCAGTTGATATGCCCCTAATCCATAGTTTTCCATGATAACAAATTGTCCCAACTAATTAGGTTGAAACTTACCTTTTTTATTACATTTGGAATTTATGTTCTTTTTGTTCTCTTTTAGGACCAAATCACCAATCTCAAACTCCTAAGGGAGAATGCACTTGTTGTAGCTTCTCCATAATCTATTATGATAGGTTTGTAGGTTTTCTAGGGTAGCTAAATGCTTACCATTAAGAAGTTCTAGTTATTATATCCTTAATACTCTATAGCCCTTGTCATCTTCAATATGCACCAGTGATACAAGTATGAAAATTCAATCTCTGTCAGGATAATAGATTCTATGCCATAGACAAGGGAGTATGGAGTGTCTCCTATTAGGGTTTGATGAATGGCTCTATAAGACCAGAGGGTAGGAAATATTTTTAAGTGCTAATTATGTTTAGTGTCATTGAAAATCTACTTTAGAATGGCTACAATGGTTTTATTTTATACCTCAGCTTATCTATTTCCTTGTGGGTTATATGGAGTTGACTACTTGTGCTTGATCTTGAATTTTACATAAAGAGATTTTACATCTTGGTTTACAAAGGATCTACCATTATCAAATATAATGCATGTAGGGATTCCATATTTATAGATGATATGGTAATGGATGAATTTTGAAATCTACTTCATAGTGATGTAAGAGGAATGGCCTTAATTAAATTAGTAAAATAATCATTAGTAGTTAGGATATGCTTATAGCCATCTAAATATGTTGGGTTTATTTTCTTGATGAGATCGAGGCCCCATATTGAGAATGACCATGGTGTTGTGATTGCCTATAGTGGTAAAGAAGGTACGTGTATCAAATTTCCATGTTGTTGATAAGGAACACACTTACATAATTACAAGCATCAGTCTCTATTTTTGTCCAATAATAACTTTTTCTAAGGAGCTTCTTTCCTAAGACTACATCATTGGTTTGGGACCCACACATTCCTTCATGAACCTCCCTCAATTCTTTCTTATATTCTCTTAAAGGTAAAGAATGAATAATCATTCCATAATAGCCTTTATGATAAAGTGTGTCTCTTAGGAGGGTATAATGTGATAAATGGTGATGGAATAGTTTTTGATGATGATTGGATAGGTTAGCTAGGAAAACATGATCATGAAATTAGTTATAAAAGTCTTAGAACTAGGGTAATTTAGGTGGGGGATTGGGACCAATAATGGTGCATACCCTTTCTGAATCTAGTATAACATGTGTAAGATGAATAAATTTTTAAATCAAGAACTAATACTATTTGGATTTACTGTCAATATGTATCATGGACATAATCATTTACATTCCATCAACAAATCTATTGTTGGCCCTTAGAACTTGTTCAAATTGTAAAGTTTTAAAATGACCTTTGAGATTATCAATAATTTTATTATATGGAAAAAGATTGTCATCTCTATTTGATATTGATTAGTGGTATAATTGATGATTAATTGGAAATCACCATAAAACTTTAAGCTCTAAATATCCCATTTTATGGCAAGGTGAAGCTCTGTAATTAATGCCTCAAACTCAACCATATTATTTTTACAATGAAACTATATATGAAATGCTTTGGGAATCAGATCCCCCTGAGGTGTAATCAACAATATGTCAGCTCTAGATCCATGAGATGTAAAGGATTCATCAAAATATAGATTCTTTTTTTTAGGTTCCTATGATTCTTATTCTATTTCCATAATATAATCATCTAGAAAGTTGAATTTTAGTGGTTGAGTATCCATGATAGGGGCTTCTCCAAGTTGATCAATAATAACCTACCCTTTGATTGCTTTTTGATTATGATACTCAATGTCAAATTAACTTAGGAGCATAACCTATTTATTCATGCATCCTTGAAGATCTGCTTTGGATAATAATAATTTGAGAGGGTCCACCTTGGTGATGATAATAGTTTTGTTTTTTAGCATATAATGTCATAATTTTTGGGTCATAAACACCATAGCTAAACATGCCTTCTCAATAAGCATATAATTATGTTCATAATCCACAAGAGTATGGCTTAGATAATATACTACATTTTCTTTACCTTGATCATCATGTTGGGTTAAAAGTACCCCCATTGCATGGTCTATTGTTGATATGTAAAGAAGTAGTGGTTATCTAGGTGTTGGCAGTCTTAAGACTAGAAGATTGGCCAAATATGTCTTGAGTTTCACAAATTATATTTGACAATATTCATCCCATTAAAAATTTACCCCTTTCTTCAAATGGTGGCTAAATGGGTGACACTTATCTACCAATTAAGAAATGAACCTATGTATAGATTGGATCTTTCCTTGTAGGCTTTGTAATTATTTGAGATTGTTTTGTGGAGTTATCTATATAATGGCCTTGACCTTGGTAGGGTAAAATTCAATCCCTCTTTGTGATATAATGAAACTTAATAATTTCCTTGATGTACTCTAAAGACACATTTTTTAGGATTTATGCAGACTTTATATTCACTAAGCCTCTCAAAGATTCTTTGTAGAGCATCGAGATGCCAAACTCTTGTTTTTTATTTTACTAGTATATCATCAACATTTTATTCAACAATATCATGCATCATGTCACAAAATATGATAGTCATGACACATTGATATGTGTCTCCAACATTTTTCAAGCCAAATGACATGAATTGGTAACATAATATTCCCCATGAAGAGGTGAACACAATCTTGTGTTGATATTCTTAAGCTATCTTGATATGATTGTATCCAAAAAATTTGTCCATTATGGATAATATATCATACCTAGCAATTGAGTCAATAATCATGTTGATGTTGGGTAGAGGAAAATCATCTTTAGGGCACACTTTGTTGATATCTCTAAAATTAGTACAAATACGTATACCTAGGGTCTTTTTTATTCACTAAGAATTGTTTAATATCTATTTAAAGTAATTTAGTAGCCTAATAAATCCTACTCCTAGAAAATTTTATAGTTCTATTTTAACTAATAAGGTGATGCATGGATACATCTTCCTCAATTTTTTATTGACTAGTTTAGCATCGAGATGGAAAACAAGGCAATGTAAAACCAAATATGGGTACAATCCTAACATGTTATAATATACCCTTACAAAGATGTCAATATAATCCCTTAGGAGGGATATCATTAGTTCATGTTCTACTTCAGTAAGGGAAGCTCTAAGATAAATAATTTTGGGATCCTCATAGGTTCCCAGGTTCACTTATGTCATATTTTCCATAAGGACTATGGATACATCTTATATAATTTTAGTCAAGGTATTATTGTGATAATATTTTTATAATATATATTCTTTTTCTTCTTCTAAAAGTTCTAGATAGTGTGATGAATCAAAATCCACCATCTCAAGTAGAGGCCAAGTAGAAAAAACCTCTAGAAACTCAAGAGTAAGATGCTCAAACATTTACTGTTGTTATGAAGAAATTCTTGTTATAGATATAAAACTTGGGTTAGATGGAACTTATATGTCTTAAGGGGATGAGCAAACTTTCCCACCTAAGAGCACTTGAGATAGGTTTTCACTTGAAGGCTTGTCTTTTTATTTACTTTTTCCTTGATCGATGAGCACCTTAAAGAGGTTTTCACTAGAAGACATCAATGTATCATATTTATTATGACCAAGAAAATTTTTTTGGTCTCTAAATTAGGCATAAATATCTAATGAAAAATCAAATCCTTATTTGTGATTGCTAGTAGGCAATCCATCTCTTAGGCATATGACCAAATTATTCATTCTAAAACTCATTGAGGCATATGACCAAATTATTTTTGTCCTAATAAATGAGGTTATGATGGCAAATATATAAGGAAAAATTAGATACTACTTCAAGATGGGAAGCTCCAATGGTAAAAATATGATGTTATGCTTTAGGGAGGGAATCACCAATAAAATAGGTTCTTACTTCATGATGAGAAGCTCCAATGGTTAAGGTTAAAATGACATTTAAATCAAATAGGTATATGTCAAAAAACTCATCAAAAAGGTTATAATGGGATGTTGTGTCACTATAAAGAGTCTTATCACTAGTCAATTTAGAATAATCACTATTGAAAGTTGTGAGGTCACCCTTAGGTGGTATAAATCTGAGACCATGAGTTAAATTAGGTACTCTAGCTGATAAGGGTTCCAAGATTATTTATGCTCATGGGCCAAGGCATTTTCCTATATAATCAAGATGATCCATGATCTAATTAGGGATAAGATACTTTAGATTTTGAAAGCAATTAATAAGGCCTTCATAATATAACTAGTCTCCCTCGATAAAATGCTCTCGATGTTTCTTTGGCACAATAGTAGGTACAAAAACCACATGTGGTTTTTTTATTTCTTCTTATATTGCCAAATAATTTTGGGTACATTAGGATTATTTGAAGGTTTAGGCTTACTAAATGTTTTTATATTTTAGGTAACTTTGCAACATGGAAGGTATCCTTAAGACTGTACATGGAAATGCCCACATCTTGAATAATAACTTACTTTAAAAGAGTTATAAGAAATTAATCAACTAAAGTGGAAGCAAAATAACTAGGGTTGATATAATTGGATGGAGGTGGATGTGAAATTATAATCTTATTCTTATTAATAATGAATTTATAACTAGGATAATAGTTATAATTATTTAATTGGGCCTTAAGATGTTTGTAATACTCATAAGGTTTTTGATAAGTGAGAATAATAACCTTGATCCCATCATAGGGGAAATTAAGGCACTGATGTAGCGTGGAGGGAATGACTTATACTTCATAGATCTAATGACAACCAAGAAGTATGTTATAAGGTAATTCAATGTCTATAATATGAAGTAATGTATGATGTGAAATGTACCTAATAATGATTGACAACCAAATAGTAATAGTAGACTCCCTTTTAACATTACTATAAGCCTTGATGGTGATCATATTTGGTTGAATGTCTTTCATAGTAAAACCCAATATTTGTACCAAATTAAGAGATATGATGTTCAACCTTGAACCATTTGATCTTATGATTTTCAATGATTGCTTTAATGTATAGTGGGTTATTATGGTTTGGTCCAAGTGTAGACATGTCTTTTTGATCAAACATTACTTGATGAAATAAAGACAGATGTCCTAAAAGGTTCTGGAACTATTTAAGATTTATATCATTAAGGATAGTGTATTTTTATAAAATATTTAGGATAGTTATATTTACTTTAGATGTTTTTAATAGATCTAAAATGGAAATCTATGTAGGGGTTTTGCTCAATTAGTCTGATAGACTATAACACTGTTCTACATTAAGATGAGTTGGCTTGGCTTTGCCTGGCACAATAGTCAACTTTGGATCTAATGGCACAATGTTCATATTGGGTTATATGGAAAAAGTATACAAAGGGCCCTAGAGAGTAACTCGTGAACATATAATTATGACTGCACAACCTAGAGGTGGTAGGGAGCCAAAATAATCATAAGATGAAGGTAAAGGGCCTTAGAGGGTGACTCATGAGTGTCTAGTTGTATTATTACAATTTTGATTTAGCAAGGAGCCATTATAATCAGAAGAAAGGCATTTTCAAAAAATAGTAACCCATGTAAAAGGAGTCACAACAAAATTGTGTAAACTCAATGTGGTATTACTAGAGAGAGGGTGCTAATCATATAATGATGGGTCCTGTACTATGAGGAACATAAGATGGTTCACATGGTTTGATAGTAATAGTGGTAATATGGGTTGTAGAAATGTATCCCATGGTATTGTTATAGTCTTAAGGAATGCTCGTATAACCCACATTATTAGTATGGGTATTATGATCATGTTTATGCTCATGTTGATTATGATTTTGACCCTAATTCTAGTTTTGATTTTGCCTCTATCCTTAGTTTTGTCCTTGGTTTTGATTATTCCTTGGTGGTGGTTGATTATGTCAAGGAAAGGGGCCATTGTATATTCTCATATCCTAATTTGTGTTCTAATTAAGGGCCAACTTAATCTCAACTTCACCACTCTGAATGAGATATTCAATAATATGTGACAATTGGATATAATGATAAACACTATAACCAATAACATGATGAAATTTTCACCCTTCATTTTCTTTGTACCAATCTGGTTTGGGTTGATCTGGAGGAAATGGCCTTGATACTAGCCATACAATAAGGTTAGTTGCTATGAGCTTTTGGAACATTTTTAAAATTGGTTCTCCTAATTTTCTAAAGACCTTGAAACCACCATGGTTTACTCTTCATGGAAGTTGCCTCTATAAATTTAGTGGTGGATTGGGGGGAGATAATTATACATTTGGGGTTGGTGGAGCCTACACCATTTGTAAATGTCTTGTTTCACTCACCCCATTTCCAACCATGTTCTTATTCTTATTAAAACCCTTAGGTTTTTCTTTTGCAATCATCTAAATTGATGATTGGGTTTGATTTTATGTTTGTCCTTACATGAAAACATTAACATGGCCCTTAGTAATAAGAGCCTTATAAATTTGTACACCCTTGTCTATGATATCTTCAAATGAGTTATCACAAGCTAAATTTAGATTGTGCATGAGCTTAGGATGTAGGTTATGTGAAAATATATCCACCAACAATTTTTCTAACAAGTTATGTTGAAATCAACCCACTAATGCTCTCCATCCATATAAATATGTGGTGAATCTTTCTCCATATCATTATTTGGCTTTTCACAAGTCAATAATGGTCAATTCATGCTCTATAGAACTTTTTAGATAAGTTGTTACATTCTATAACTAATCCCTTTGATAACTTAAGTAGCCAATCTAAAGCTTGTCTCGCTAAACTTCATGAAAACAATCAAAGCAAGAACATGCTACTATAAGCAACCTCTTGGAATAATAAAAAATGCTTGGATATGTTCACATGGTTCACCCTTTCCTTTGTATTTATCAAAATTTGGTGCCTCAAAATGAGGTAGGAAGGGGACTTGGAAAATGCTTAAATTAAATGGATATGGACATATCTCAAAAAATTTGTAATTTTTGATCCTATTTCCAGTCTTCAAAGGTGACAATATCTTTCATGGAGTTCCACTCTTGTATGTTTGGTGAATTTGTGGGTAGAATATAGTTCTATTGGGGTGGAGTGTGCCATTGTTATTTGGATTTATGAGGGATGCATACCCTACATTACATGGTTTGGTTTTGATTTACTCCTAGAGTCAAGTAAATAGGCCGTTAATTCCTCATAATCTATTGATTTTAACTATATGTGTTCTATTTAATTTGGGAGTCTTTTATATATTTACTAATATTTTTATTAGTTGAGATGAACAAGCCAAATTATCTTGAGGGATTTCCTCAATTTAAATTGAATATTTGGGTCTCTTCATTTGTAAAGTAACTAAAGGTTCTTGATGGTTAAAAAATGTGTGTTTTATGTCTAATGAAACATTTTACACAAACTTTTGTGTCTTGTTCTATTCATTTGAGACACCTTGATCAATTTTTGAGTTCTTAATCAACTTTTTTTTGCATAGGTTCAATCATATTTCCTTGTTCTTTAGAAGCATCATTATGGATTGAAGTATAAACTAATGAGTCTATTAAGTCTGTGATAAACTAATCAACATACTGTTGACTTATTTTATTAATCTTGATAACAAGATCTTGATTGGTTAGTCTTCACTCTATAAGCATTCTTTACCCTTATTAGAGGAAGAAGGTATGTTTGATTATACAAGAGCTTTCTCTTTATATTGTTCTCCTTCTCTAAGGTGTGAAATTAATCTTTAGGAAAATCCGAGGGTAGTCCAGCACTAAATTCTATCAACCTAAGGAGTGCTTCATCTTAGTTATCTTAATATTCAGTATAATCTAAATGTCCTCAAAGACAACAAAATTGTCTTGTCCATCATAAAAATGTTCATCCTCATAGTTAGGGCTGTAAGGGACCCCACTACGAGTGAACCTTTGAATCATGTATAGAAAGGGTTACTCTATATATTTGACTAGATTTAGACCAATGTTGTGCAAATATTTAAATAAGGTACAAATTGCGATATTTCTTCCAAACAAATGAATAAGGTACCAAAGAGACTATAAAAGGAGGGTGGCTTGGAACCAAACACAATTAGAAGAATGTGTTCATGAAATTACTCAACCTTTGGGTAAAGTTTAAATCATATGAATTGGAAGAGGGTATGATAACTTGAAAATACTAGAGTGTCACTAGTAAACTAAAACATATAATTTTGAGATACATCAATATCATAAAAACAAGTTAAACTTCAATGAGTTTCTACTAGAAAAATAGAAGAAATCCATTCAGATTAGGAAGGAGACAATGCAAACCAAAAACTCATGATGTGAAAACATGTAATAATTCATAAGTATAAAACTATAACCAAATGGGTAACACAATGTTACTACATGGTAATAGGAATGGTAGTATGACATGTGTTCTATGACTCTAAGTGTGAGAGATACACAAGATGACTTGAATCCACCAAAGATGACAATGAGATAATGAGTCTATAAATGGTCCTCAATTCGAATGGAAAATTAAACCCAAGTTAAAATAAATCAAGTGTAAATGGTGAACCCAAATCAACACATCAACCTTTAAAACTTAGAAAAGTCCAATTCCAAATTTAAATTATCAATGGGGAACTTAAGAAAAAATGGTAAATGATTTAGACTCAAATGGGAAACATAACTTCACCCAAATGGATGATATGACATAATGTTTTAGATGATAATTTAAAAAATGAAAATATGATTTTCACTTAGATGGTGTAACACCTTGTTCAAGAAAATATGGACAATGTGTTAGGTTATGACCTTTTGTTAACAAGTAGTTTTGAATCAAAACAAGACCAAGTAATCTAAGACCAATTTAGACAAATACAACTAAGTAATCATCTTAAGTCCTAAACTAACAAGGTGTGGCAAAGTAGGGTTGACTAAAACTAACAAGTTTTACACATTTCTAGATGGATCTCATCTCTATCAACTTTCACATCATCAAAAAGGAGAAGCACAGATCATTTGGGTCTACATCATATGGATTGTTGTAAAAAGGTCTTCCCCTTTTTACAACCACTACATCCATCATTTTCTTAGTGTAGTGAAATGTCCAAAATTCTTAAACATCCTAAGATTGCCCTCTACTAATTAATATTATTTAACCTCTCAAACCACAATCCTAGTGAGGGGATCCCAATTTATATACCCCTTCATGGAGAGGGTTTGAAGATGATGTCATGAGATGAAGCCTTCCGTCAAATCTTCCCTATAGAACTTATAGGAGGTAATGAAGCCCCCTTCACAATCTAAGATTTAATGAAATAAAAACTAAGTAAAAGATATTTATGGTTATTTCTGTATCACCCAAGCTAGGGGAGATTCTTCAAAACATCTCTTTTATGCCTTTGAACTAAGGAAATTTGAAATAAACATGGTGTTTTTTATCCCACAAGTTCCCTATAGGGAATGGGGGGAGATCATACATGTATAACTTATTTTTTTCATAAACAAATATAACTAAGAAAATGATAAATAACTTTCATAAAATAAAAATTAGAAGTGATTTAAATTTTAAATCACTAAAATTAAATATTTGGTGGTGTTCTTTGGCCCCTTGGTCTTAAGTCGCAAAGCTTTGAAATAACAACTACAAAATGATTCAAGTAAACACCCTAAATTTTTCTTTAAACACCAAATAAAAATTCTTAATTATTTTTAAGCATCTAAAAGAGGTTTAAAAAGATTTAAATATGCATGATTTGATCACTTTATAAGTATTTCATGCAAGAAAATTGTTAGAATGTTGTTTATCTTAGAATCTCTTTTTTTGGTTAGAAAATGATGTTTGAAAATAACGGATGTTGATCATGAGAATTGACATCAGTCAACTAAGACCATCATCAACCACCTATAAACTTGAAGGTATAACCATACAAGATATAAATTTTAGGTTAGGTAATGGTTAACAAAAATCTCAATAAAACCTACAATTCAAGGATTAGATAAAGAATACACAATACATTGGAACTAGGCAACAATAATTAGAAACATTAAAAAGGTTTAAACTCCTCTTTCAAAATTTTATTAAAAATATATGAAAATTGAAGATAAATTGATAGAATATTTTCAAAATTTAGGATAAAAAGTGGTTTTAAAAAAATCATCAAAAATGGAGTTCATATGACCCCAAACCAAGCTCTAGAAGATTACTTACTAGCTCTCGGGTCTGCACACTGCAAAACCACAACTCCATAGTGAAATAATGTAACTCATAGTACAAAAACATGATTTATCAAGTTGTAGTTTTGTATTTGTGGTATTGTAATATTATGACTATAATTGATGATATCATAACTTACAAAATTATGGTATTGTAATATCATGACTGTCAAGTTATGGTATTACAATATTGTAACTTGACCTACAAATAAAGAACTAGTTAGTAAAAAAACCTAGTTGAATGCAATATTGCTACTGTAAGACAAAACTATGACTATGCTAGTTCTAGGTTTGTTGTTTAGAGGATAAAAATGCAAGTTGATAGTGATAAAATTGTGACTTCTAGAAAACATTTTTTTATCAAAATTTTCACTCTCTTTGGCCTCAAACTTCAATATTCTACATGGAAATGGTTAGTAGGTTGATTTTAGCAGATATTTGGTCAAATTCATGGGGTGTGCTCCCACTGAGTGTGCTAAAATTTAGAGTGGATAATGAAATTTGATTAGTCAAGCATTAGTCAATATATCAAATAATGCATAAAAAACTAAACAAATCAAGCCAATCTATTGATGCGAGGGTTTATAATGATAATACGATAAAAATGAAATAAATAAATCAAACATTACATTTCTAAATGACTCAATTACTCAAAATCATCTCCAAACGTATTCTACCCTTGATCTAGAGCTCTAGTCTTTGTCAATAATGGGTTCTTTGCTCCTCCATTACCTCAAGAATTCAATACATAACCTAGGATCATTATATAAACTATACAATATGCCTATAAATGAAGATAATACAAATGAAAATAATAAAATAATAAAAACATAAAGGAATTATGAAGGGATTTTAACATTATAAGTTTACACAATTTAAGATTAAGAAATGATGTTCTATGCCCTCTTATTTATAGGTTTTATGAATGGTCTAAGATCAACCATGACCATCCATCTTAAGATTGAGATGTGTGGCCATGGATTAATCTAATATTTGGAATTAAATATGTAAATATACTCATAATGATTTGGGGGAAGGGGCATTAATTAGGCATGGGTGCCATAGTTCAGATATTTATTGCATTTATGGCTTATAGATACCACCCCATAGATAATGTCACTAGGTGATGAAAATACTGGGAATCAATTTCCAATATTTAAATAATCAATAACCTCCATATAAAATCCACTTAATCTCTTTATTTTAATTTATTATCCTTAAATAAGATTAATCAATATTTGTGTAATTCTTTGGAAATTAGCCCTCAATTAATAAAAATGGTCAGAAAGTCATATTACTGGGTGTTAATTTGACTCAAAAATAATTGGAAGGTAATGTTATATGCATTGGAACCATATTCCCATTTAGGTTTTTTCCAACATTAAATAACAAAAGTACATGATGTGTACTAAAAAAATAGAATAAAAGAGTGATCTAGAGCACAAAAAGGTAAAATCATCATTTTAACTCGTAATGAATTGATCAAAATTAGGAATCACATAAAATGCATTGCCCCATTTAGGGATAAATTGGCCTAGATAATAAATTTTATATGAAAATTTCAAACCATTTATCACATTTTATGTATTTTGGTCTAAATTGGGTATTTGAGTGCAATTCGAGTAAGATAGACAATTTCAACACAAATGGTGTTAGGAATTGGATGTCTACAGATTATACCACTTTAGAGATCCAAAGTTACTTACCTAAAAGATCATAAATCCTTGAATTAAAACACTTTTAGACTTGATTTACACTATACTAAGTATTTTAATGGAACACTAAAAGACCCAATTAAATTTAAATTAAAATAGATCATTTTGAAAGGCTCGGAGGACTTAAATTTAAACTACCCCAAAATATTTTATGATAGCAATAATTTCTCAAGATTTACATGATAATTCATAATACACCAAGGTTAAATTATGAAAAATTTAAAGGAATTTATAAACATGAGATTATCTAACATAAACATAATAAAGAAAGCCAAGTCTAATCAAAAGTAAGTTTGGGATGATACTTTAAGGTTGTGCTATGAACTCTATAAGCTAGATCATTTTTAAGAGGTTAAGATTAACGCTTTGAGAAAATTTTAATAAAAACAAACTAAAATGAAAAATAATAATTTAACCTAATTTTAAAGTGCAACATGAAACATATGACCCAAATGACCATATAAGTGAAGGTCCTGATTATTAAAAAAGGAGCTTTAATAGACCAATTTCTCTAGCTTAAAACCTAGACAAGGATTGCTTAAATCATTATGAATAAATGGTCAAGTGAAGTAAATAAAATTCATCAAACATGTTTTTGAGTCAAGTTCTTCAAGTGGGATCCATACTTGGCCATCTAAGTAGCATCCATAAATATTACCATGCCATTTAAGTAGGAATTAAGAAAGCAAGGTACACAATTAAAATAAAAGGGTCCCCATTTGAATGTCTTAGAATGGGTCATGTTAGACCCAAAAAAATGATCTTATAATGGATGGTTAAATATCTTATAGTTTTTATGGTCACTATGTTGTGATCTTTAATCCTTTAGCTAATCATAAAATGTGATCTTTTCACTGTAAATGAGTTCTTATATCTTATGCTTAAAATTATAACATATGTTCTTAGAATGCCCAAAACATTGATGATAATCATAATAAACATTTAGATAATATATTTGTGTTATAATTTGACTCATATCAAAATCTAAGCTAGGAGGGGGATATATGAGGTGGCATCACAATATTTTTGAGTAAAGATGGAGATTAGGGTGATCATGTAATTGTCTTTTAGGTGTATTTGATAAGATGAGCTGATTAGGTTACTGTGACATTATATTAACTATTTTTGTTGCTTCCTTATTAGTTTTTGGAGGTTTTAACTTATATATTAGCATGATATGAAATTTTTTATTTGATGTAATTAGTATACCTTGGTTTTGATGTAATGAGATTCATTTCTCGATCTTGAACAATATGGCATATGTCATCAAAAGATTTAAAATTCTTGAATATAATAGAATCATGTAATGGGGAAATTAAACATTTATTAAAAATATATTTAAGATATTTATCTGCCATTTGATATGTCATTTTGGCTAACATTATATTGCACTCAAAACATATTAATTAATGGGCTCATTGTTTCTTTGCTTGATATTTGAAATTTGTGCATATGAATTTTTTTTAGTAATGTTGATAGATAAATGTGATATAAAATAATATAATATAGGTTTTAATGATTTTAGTGATCATATTGGTAGATCATATAATCATCTTAAATCATAGTCTTTTAGGATTCTTTGAAATAATTTGGTCAAAATTTTATCATTAAAAGCATAATCAACGCATGATGCATAGAAAGATTAGAGATGTTTCTCAAGATCACCCTTGAAATCATAAAGTGTGAAATTTAGTGCTACAAAATAGGTTGGAAAAGGGTGTTAATACATCTTATGTGTAATATTATTATTAAACACATCTTGTAAATCATTAGCCTGAGTTTATTTTGAAGTTTTTTCTCAATATTTGTAACCTTATCTTAAAAATTTAAAATAAATTGGAGGATATTTTTTACACTATACCATTAATATTTGATATTTGGGAAGTCATAAAATGAGATAAAAACACTAGTTGTGTTGATATAGGTATTGGAACCAGTAATTGAGTTGAAACAATGATTTTTCCCATGGATGATGTATCAATATTTGTTTGGTATTCATGGAATAATTGCTTCAAGACATATCCTATGCCACCACTAGATGTAGGAATTAATTGCTTGAATACATATAAAATAATACTATGTGTGGTATATATAAAATTTCTGTGCTCACATGTGTTGGACAAACCTATAAAGAAAAATCAATCTCACCAAAAACCTATTGTACTTTCCTAATAAATTCTTTGACCATCTTGGTTGAATGATATAAATCATCATGTGTATAACCAAATTGTGTGATTAATGTTATGATAAATATAATATAAATGGAATAATTATAATCCATAAAAATTTATATAATATGATTATTAATGGACTATTGAATATCTTTTAATTTTGATGATCATTAGTGTTGAACAAATTTGACTCTGTAGGTTGAATTGGGATCTCTATAGGTAAAAAATTGGTATTTATTGGTTTATAGGGTGTTTAATATTATGTAATATGGTGTATTATAATCCATTTTATGTCATTTCATATTATATTAGCCTTGGTCATTAGTCATTTTAGTTCTTATGTCATTTGAGTCATTTTGACGGTCAAAATGAGCATTAAATGAGTTGTACAACACCATTGATAAGTGTGAGGGTATAAAAATGGTGATTTAATGTTCCATGTATCCTATTATGCATTAATAAAGTATTAATAACTGAAAGTGTTAGGCTCTTCAGAAGAAAGGGTAATTTTTATTAAGAAGAGAGAGAATTTTGGCACTTGTACAACCCATGGGGAAGGTGACATGTGGGAGAAGGTGATGTAACATCTATTAATCTTCCAAAAATTCATATTAGTGCTTTAAATACTTTATAAGTGCTAAAAAATGTCAAAAACCATTCTACTCCTTTCTTGCCCTTCTAGACATGTAAAAGTGATCAATAAGTTCATGCTTGCTATGGTCAATAGAAGAGGTTCCAAGTAAAAATACTTTGGGATGTGGTATTAAAATAAAATATATCCATTTACATAATAATAGTTTTAATATTGGTTAAACATGCTTTATGAACCATCCTTTATAATCTGACTATGTTTTTCTTCTCACTATTTCCTACACCCTATAGGATTTGCTCCATTTTGGACAAGTCTGTAAAAACCAAGTTGTGATGTTGAATATATAATATGTTTTATATCTTCTCAAATTATCTTAATGTTTATTTTAAGGTTTCATGGTGAAATTATGGGCAAGTTGTCTCATGTTGTAGGACGGTATCACCATTATGAAGCTTTAGTCAGGTTCTTCCTTATTTTAAAATGTTGTTATTCTAAAAAGGTATAATATGAATATAATATGTCATCACATAGGTATAAATTCCATATGATCACCTCTTTTCATGTTTGGTTTCATAAATCCATGCTTTGATCAAACATTCAACCAATGGTTATACTCAGTCACCTCTTCACTCAGTTTCACTTGCAACCATGTTAAAACATATGTGTAAAACATATATGGAATATTAATGGATGTGTATTTAGGGTATAATTTCATTTAAAATGTATTTAAAAATAGTGACAAATAATTTTTAATCTCCAAAGAGTTTATCAATGGATTGTGATAGTCAAAACAATATGCATATGTAGGCAACACATTGAATATACAAGTATCTCAGAATGGTGTCATGATGGAATGAGAGATATGATAGGTGTTTATAATAATTTGGAGTATAAAGAGTTTATTTTTTCACTTTTTTAAATTCTAGAGTGAATCCCAATAATATAATTCTTGTTCATTGCCTATATCACTACCCACTACCTAAACTCATAGTCTCCTACCACTAAAATGCATCTATAGGTGCCTCCATGGAAACCAAATAGGTTGAAAGGATATGTTGAGATAATAAAGGTTTTTTATAGTGAAAAAATTCTATTCAAAACTATTTTAAAAGGTCCAAACACCATTTAAACTCACAATATCATGCTTATTGCTTGAAGGTGCCTTACTACCTATATATTAGAATGCCCACCTATAGGTGGTACCATATAATTTTAAAGGTCATTGTATGGAGAATTTGAAACATGGTTAAACATTATTATATATTATATTATGTGAAAAAACTAAATTTAGACCTATTTTAAGCACCAAATGGGTAGGAGAATGTGTAAACTATCTTTAAGCACAAGATGACTGAGTTCAGGGAAGCTTTCCAAAAAAGGTTCTAATAAAAGTCTAGGGGCATGTTGTGAATATCATATAGCATGGTTGAAATGGATTTTTAAACATATAAATAGGTAAAACTTGTATCTTATAACATTGAAAATATCTATTCCAAAGATTAAGGTCAGAAAGTTAGTAGAGGATAGAAGTTGAAGGCCTAAAAAATGCCTCTAAAAGCACTAAAATCTTGCATTCATATCTATAGGTTTTGAATTTTGATTGACCTTTGACATCATAAAGTGTAAGAAAAGATTACTCTCATTAATATAATGGTCCTAGTGATTTAATGGTGTGAAAATAATCATGAATATCATTATTATGATGTTGCTGTATAATGTTTCAAGCTTCATGGACACCTATAGGTGTCCCTTCTCAAGAAAATATGCACCTATAGTGGAATAGGTAGACAATGACTAAGCCTGGTATTTTGATGGTGTTTTATCTCTTTCAAGGTTAATATAGATATGATAAAATTATAGGTGACTTTAAATATTCAAGGAAGGTCTTCACACACCATGACCAAAGTCTCATTAGGTAAATACACACCTACATGAATCAAGGAAGTAGGGTATCATAGTAAAAAGGGATAACTCAATTTATTGAGATCAAGGTGCATGTCAAGAGTATATAAGGGGATGAAATTATGAAAAAAAATGATGAACACATCCATTAATATCATGATGACCTCAATTAACTCTTTGTAATGTGAAACATGCTTTCATAGACCTCTTAAGGCCCTATATGCACCTACAACTGAGTGTTTAGTCTTGATGAGGTTAAAGAGATAAGCTTGCTAAGGAAGAGAAAGAAAGTCTAAAAAAAATTTTAAATGGTTCCTGATTGGTTAGGAAGGTTTTTTCACATACTCCAAGAATTCTCTTAGGTTAACCATGTACTCTTCACACTAGCCAAGGATGACAGTCCGTACAGTTGCACTAAGGGACTCATGTTATTCAATGGGTAGGAATGAGGAATACAAAAGAGAAGAGTAGTTTTTAATGAATGTAAAGCTTAATTATAATAAATTTAATATGGATATCATGTTTAAGGAAAATAAAAACATTGGTTTTATGATTTGAGAGGTCATTCTAGGTGGAAGTGAAAAATGTAGGAAATAGTCCTTTTTGGAGGCTTTTTTTGGGAAAATTGAGTTGGTTAGGTGCCTAAATGGAGAATTATGACTTAGGAATTTGGTAAAAATATTAATTATGACCTAATAAAACTTTTAAAAACTTTAGTTTTCTTTTAATGGGAGGGATATACCTCACTATTTTGTCTTAGGGGTCAGTCAATCAGGAAAATCAGAACTTTAATAGGTCAAGTAAATGAAGCTCAATGGGTAGGAAACTTGATAGGAGGCCATGGGGATATCAAGGAACATATTATGAGGTGTATTTAAGGTTAAATAGTGATATGAAACACTCACACAAGTCCAGTATTCTTGAAATGGTCAAAATTCTCTTATACATAACTCAACCATATAAGTTCCAACTAGGCCTAGTGGGTAAATGAGAAGAAGAGATGAGGAGTGTTTTTAGGGTCATATGGTGACTTGGTAATCTCAATTAAATCAAATAAATCATGATATACCTTACATAGAGAATGAAACTAAGTAGAGTAATCCAAACCTACAAGGGTTACATTTAGGCCTATTAGGCATGTTTAGGCCTAAAGATCAAATGTGAACCAATGTCACTTCCAGCTATAGAGGTGGATTAAAATGGAATAATACATGTTTTTGAGGTAATTTAAGACATTTTAAATCTATTGGGATGTGAGGGAAGCATAAATAAAGCCACTTTTGTCTTAGAACCAACTTCAGACCTATAGGGAGTGAGAAAACAAGCTTGATACATCAAATTTGATTGCTTATATCTCTATTGGTACTTTACATGGAGACTCAATAAATTTGGAGATGTTATATAGGGTAGTAAAAAACCATTTTGTGGAATTGGATTAAAGGTTGGATGTCAGGTCTTTATGAATAAAACTTAAGGGTCAAAACTATCTAAAACTCTTACAAACCCTTAAAAGTGACCTGATGAGGGAAATGAGGTTGGATAATTTCTATAATGGACTATAATGAACATGAAAGTGTTTGAAACTTTAAATGGACTCTCTCAAGCTCCTCCTCACCCTTTTGAGTTGTATGAAATTATATGGATAGGGTACCAAATAGGGCACTTTTAATTATTTTGTGTGTTATCAGGTTCTAGAAGGAGTCTAAAAATGCCAATCACATGGAGGGGAAGATTAAGAATTAATGTAAATCCCAATTATAATTTATTTCTTAAGAATAACTCCTAGGTGACCCAATAAACAACTTTATTTCAACTAGTCAAAACTAACATAGTGGACATGATAATTATAAGGGTAGAAAGCTTCATGTAAACTAGTTTAAAGGCATGCCTAATGCCTCTAAGGTCATGAAGGGTATTTAAAAATTTCATACACTCTCTCCCATGTATTTTCATGGAAAATATATGCTAATTTTGAGGCCAAGAGTGAGGGGTGACAAAAATGGAGTTTATTAGACTACAGATGGTGATGGCTCATTTATAGATCATTCTAGATGACCAAGACTATAACAAATGAATGAAGAGGCATTATAAAATCCTTACCTCTCATTGTAATAATCAAACTTATCCATAGTTAGTTTTTGGATGTTCAAATAGGGCTAAATGATGAAGGTAGTTTTCTAAGCTAGAATGAAAACTCCTACACCACTTTTCAAGAGTTTCATGACTTTGGGTAGAACTTGTGCTTCCTAGCCTTACATAGTTCATTTAAAATATCATTCTAATGCATATTTAACTCCCTTTATTAGCTTGATAAGTTTCCTTATTACCTTTTGACTTCTCTCTTCTCCTCTCTCTCTCTCAATTTCTATAAGAACTAGCCTATTTGGCCATTGTAAACTATGTTCCACCTAAGTATGGTGAAGCCCTAATAATTTGCATATCATTTGATCAATAATACTACTGATTTTTACATCTTACATAAATATTAATAGTGTGTTTACTTGGATTATTGATCTTACTCAATTATAGATTTTGTTTCCTTAGCATGTTGTCTCATTTTATCACCTATTTTCAATTGAAAGCTTCTTATTGTAGGTCATGTGAAGTGTTTTAAGATGTGTTAAAGTTTAGTGAGTTATCATACTCAAATATTTCCATTATAGGCCTCTTGTCTAGTCTTCCTAGCCTAAACATTCATCCATAACCTCATAATGAAATATTGATGTGAGAAGATGTAGATTAGAGAAGTGTATGTTTGGTTAGTCCCTTGTTCTCATGTGTAACATGTAGCTGGTTGGTAGTCATCAACTATTTTTGTGTATCACCTACCTTAGGATAGTTTACTTTAAATTTTATCTCTTCTCCCCCCCCTAAATCATAGGTTTAGTAGTGATCCAAAGTGGTACGTCAATGGAGCTAGCCCGTTCTAGAGATTCACCTCATTATTAGGCTCACCCATAGCCTAGAGGTGTTACAATTATGCCACTTGGATGAGGAGAGATGAGACATCTCCTCAAAGTGTGAAAATCCAAGTGAAAATAGTTTTTGGCACACTTGGTGGGACACTTAGTCTAACAAGTTGAAAGATTTTTGGTGTTATTTTTCAACACATCAACCTTTGGAGGCATCTATCTAAACATAAATGGTGATCAAGATTACATCATCTAGTCAAGTAGTCTAGGTATTCATTTTGAATATTGTTGATAATAATTACTTATGTTCTTTCTTCCTAATGAAGTTTCATGGCTGACTTTGGTGTTGAACATTGTTTTAAACAAGTTGGTGAGTTTTACCAAGCTTATGACACTCCTTATTAGTCTTTTCACACTCCTTACCATCCCTAATATGATTATTGTCAGCTCCAATATGACCATTTTCAACCTTATCATAAAGTGTATCAATCCTATAACCAACCTCCTCAATACCTTGATCCTCCTAGTCAACCTAGTCACTTCTAAAATCAATCCATTTCCACTTTTAAGTAAACTCTTTTGGGATATGAGAAGTACATGTTAGATATTGACACATTAATTGGACATGGTTAAGATGATCCTAGTCATCTTTTTCATAAGGTGAGATATGCATCTGAGATGGTTAAAATAAAGTGGACTTGTATTGAGAGAGCCAATTAACATAGGCTCACAAGCAAGATGCTAGATGTGAGTGGCTTGATTGCATCTTTGGAAGATAAAATAAGGGTTTATGAGGAATATCCTCACAAAGTATATCAACCTTCATATCCACTTCCTAAAAATTTCTATCAATTATACATGATTCTTACTCATGAACCCAATCAATATTACCAAATTCATCCTTTTACCAATCAGTTGGAAAAGAGAGTTGAAGAGACAAGCCTTGTGTTTGAAGCAAATCTTGATAGGAAAATTGATTTGGACAACATGTAAGTTAATTAGTCCATATAATTATAAAAATAATTGGAATATAAGCTCTCATTTCCCTCTCCCATTACATCCCCACTTCAAGAAAAGGCCTCTATATGTGAGATTCTAAGTTGGAGACAAGGTGGAGAATCCAAGCCTAAGGAGATCCCAAGTTTATTAAACAATTCATCCAATATTAAAGTTGAATCACTACCTCAAGAAGAGACTCCTAATACCAATATCCTAAGATGGGATAAGGTATTGGAATCATGGGGAAAGAAAGAGGAAAAAATCCTTGATAAAGAATGTGAAGTTAAGAAAGAACTTGATCTTATGAAAGTCTCTCCCACCCTTCCTCAAGAGACCTCTTATCTTCCATGTCAAACCTACTTTACTACTTATCTTCAAGATGATGCCTATGAAATTAAAGAAATACATTTCCAAGAGAATCTAGCCAAGAAAATTGAAGAGTTAGAGTTAAGGATGAAATTGGTAAGTTAATGTGTGATGGAAGGTTTAGATCCCAAAGAAGATCCTATGCCTAAACACACCCCATATAACCTTACTCAAGAGAGTGATAAAGATAAATCAGATGTAAATTAAGTTATTTTTAAATGTAAAGAATAAAATCAAGCTATTTTAGCCTAAGGTGTGCCTCCTCTTCCTCAAGAGATTTCAAGAGAATCACCTACATTTCACTCTCAATTTGATTTTAAGTTCTATGTTCCACCTCCACCAAGTAGTTTAACTTACACTCACCCTATCAATATTTTAATTCATGGACATATGGTGTGGAAACCTAAATAATATAACTTGGTTTATAAGGATTTAAAACTCTTTCTTTAAGAAAACATACCTCCTTGGCAACCTCGTTGGGCCAAGTCACATGATTTCAAGATGCCTAGTCTTGGCATCACCAAGAAGGAGAAGGAGATGGAATATATTGCAACCCTTAAGACACAAAATTAGGTTATATAATCTAAGATACAACTTTAGAGCCATAAATAGGTCCTAAATGTTAAATATGAATGTGATATAAAAATGAATAACAATTTCAAGTCATCCCCAAAGAGGTTGCAGTCTTAGAAAATTATCTTGAGACCAAGGTGAAAGTTGTTGTTCTTGAAGATGACCCAATACCTTAGTATAATTATGAATCATCCTCAAATGTATTGGAGATTTAATAAAAATATCTTGATGACCTTATACATTAAGAAGAGAAGATTAAAGAGGTAGTGGTTCTAGATGATAAAGAGGATAAAGATGATTGGTAGCTACAAATGGAGTTATTTCAAGAGCTTGAAGAGCTTTGTCAAGTTGAGGGTCAACAACATGAAAAGGTAAATAAAGATTCTTACATGGAGGATAATGACCAAGATTTTTTAGTGTATGAAAAACTCCTTGATGAGCAAGAAGAACTTACAACTGAGAAGAAACCCAATCTTATTGAGAGCACTATGAAAATCAAGAAGGTATGCCTTGTTGAACCACCATTAAAGGTTGTAATAGAGGATCCATATGATAAATTTGATTGGAATTAGATGAAATAAGAGTTCATTTCCATATCCAACCTATTCAAAAATTCCTAGTTCTTATTGAACATCATGCAAATGAAGTTGGCACACATCATGAAAGAGTTGGAGGCATCAATGTCAAGAATCAAAAGACTAAATGTCTCAATAATTCCTTCATGTAATGAAGCAAGAAGAGTTTAAAAATTACCCATTTATCTAGGAGGGAGTTTTAATCTTAGGTTAGTTAGTATTTGAGTTAGTTTGTTTAATTTGGTATGTGTGTTCCATAAGTACTCATGAAACACATGTGTGTTTGCTTTTACTTTGTGCATCTTTTGTTTTGTGTGGTTAAGGTAGTCATTGGTATTGTTTTGATAAAATATTATGGTTAATGGTAAAAATATTTTGCTATCTTAGACTTTAGATGACTCCTTATCCCATGGACTGATAAGGCTACTAGTCTAGTTAGTATAAAAGTCATACTACCCTAATGAGTCACCAATTTATTGACCAAACTTGACCCTACACGTTAAATTAGGACCCCTATAGGTAAAAAATTTGTGTTTATATCTTTATATGGGGTTTAATATTATGTAATTTGGTGTATTATAATCAATTTTATGTCATTTCATATTATATTAGCCTTGGTCATTAGTCATTTTAGTCTTTATGACCTTTGAGTCATTTTGAGGGTTAAAATGAGAATTAAATGAGTTATACAACACCATTAGGAAGTGTGAAGGTTAAAATATTGTGATGTCACATTCCATGTGTCATATTATTCCTTAATTAACTATTCATAACTAAAAATGGTAGGTTATTTAGAAGAAAGGGTAGTTCCTTGAGAAAAGAGAAGATTTTGGCACTTGTACAACCCATAGGGAAAGGTGACACATGGGAGAAGGTCATGGAATGTATCTTAGTATTATTCACACTAATATTAGTTCTTGACATGCTTTAGAAGTGCTAAAAAAGGTCTAAAACCATTATACTCCTTTCTTGCCCTTCTAGACATGCAGAAGTGATCAACAAGTTCATGCTTGGTACATTTAGTAGAAGAGGTTCCAAGTCAAATGCATGAAGGATGTGATATTAAAATTATAGAGATACATTTACATAATAATATTTAAAATATTTGTAAATTATGCTTTATGAAGCATCTTTTACAAGCTGACTATGTTTTTTTCTTACTATTTCCTACACCGTATAGGTTCTGCTCTATTTTGGAAAAGTCCATGTAAACAAGTTGGTGATGTTGATTCTAGAGAATGTTAGATATATTATTAGATATATTAATGTTTAGTTTCAGTTTTCATGGTATTTTTATGGGCAAGTTGTCTCATGTTACATGAAGGTATCACCATTATGAAGCTTCAGTCAAGTTCTTCCTTGTTTCAAAATGTTGGTATTCTACAAAGGTCTCATGTGAACAGAATATGGTGTCCCATAAGTATAAAGGAAATATGATCTCCTATTTTCATGTTTGGTTTTATAACTACATGCTTTGATTAAAGATTCAACCCATGGTTATACTCAGTCACCTCTTCACTCAGTTTCACTTACAACCATGTTGAAACACGTGTGTGGAACCTATATGGTATATTCATGGAGGTGTATTTAAGGTCTCAAGTCATTGAACATGTATTTTTAAAAAAAAAGTTGGAATCTCTAAAGAGTTCATAAATGGACTGTGACAGTCAAAATAATATGCATGTATAGGCAACTCATTAAATATACAAGTATCTTAGAATGATGTCATGATGGAATGGGAGATATGATAAATTTTTATAATATTTTGGATTTGAAAGAGTGTATATTTTCACTTAGTGAAATTTTAGAGTGAATCCCAATAATATAATTCTTATTCATTGCCTATATCACTACCCACTACCTAAACTCATAATCTCCTACCACTAAAATATAGCTATAGGTTCCTCCATGGAAACCAATAGGTTGAAAGGAAATTTTGAGATGAGAAAGGGTTTTTACAATGAAAAAATTATATTTGAAATCTTTGGAAAAGGTGTAAACACCATTGAAACTCACAATATCATGCTTACTGCATGAAGGTGCCTAACTAATTACCTATATATTAGAATGCCCACCTATAGGTGGTACCACAAAGCTTTGAAGGTCATTGTATGGAGAATTTAAAACATGGTAAAACCTTCTTCTAGATTCTAGCATGTGAAAAAACTCATGTCATAGCTATTTGAAGCACCAAATGGGTAGGAGAAGGTGTAAACTACCTTTAAGCACATGATGATCGAGTTCATGAAAGCTTTCCCAAAAAGGTGAAAATAGAGGTCTAGGGGCATGATGCAAATATCATTTAACATGGTTGTAATGGATTTTGAAACATATAAATAGGCAAACCTTGTATCTTATAGAATGGAGAAGAGCTATGCCAAAGATGAAGGTCAAAAATTTAGTAGAGGATAGAAGTTGAAGGCCTCAAAGATGCCTCTAAAATCACTAAAATCCTTCATTCATATCTACAGGTTTTAAGTTTTGAATGACCTTTGACATCCTAAAGAGAAAATAAAGCATAATTTCATGACTATAATGGTCCTAGTAATTAAATGGTGTGTAAATAATCATGAATATAATTAGTATTATGTTGGTGTATAATGTTTAAAGCTTGATGGACATCTATAGGCGTCTCTTCTCAAGGAAATGTGCACTATAGTGGAACAAGCAAACAATGACCTAAGAATGGTGTTTTGGTGGAATTTTATCTCTTTAAAGCTGAATACATTTATGAAAACATGATAGGTGACTTTAAATATTCAAGTAAGGTCTTCACACTCCATGACCAAAGTCTAATTAGGTAAATACACACCTACATGAATTAAGGAAGTAGGGTATCATAGTAAAATGGAGAACTTAGTCTGTTGAGCTTAAGGTGCATGTAAATAATATAGAAGGGGTTATAATTATGAAAAAATATTATGAACACCTCAATTAAGATCATTATGAAATTCATGAACTCTTGTCAATGTGAAACAATCTTACATGGATCTCTTAAGGCGCTATATGCACATATAGCTAGGTGTTTAGTCTTGATGAGCTTAAAGAGATGAGCTTGACCAAAAAGAGAAATAAAGTATAAAAACAACTTTAAATGGATCATGATTGGTTATGAATGTTTTTTCACATAATCCAAGACTTATCTTAGGTTGACCATCTACTCTTCACACTAGCCAAGGATGACAGTCCATACAGTTGCACTAAGGGACTCATGTTATTCAATGAGTAGGAATGAGGAATCCAAGAGAGAAGAGTAGTTTTTGATTAATTTAAATCTTATTTATAATGAATTTAATATGGAGATAATGTTTAAAGAACCTAAAAACATTATTTTTATGTTTTGAGAGGTCATTATAGGTGGAAGTGAAAAATGCAGGAAACAATCCTTTTTAGAGGCCTTTATTGGGTAAATTGAGTTGGTTAGGTGCCTAAATGGAGAAGTCTGACTTATCAAATTGGTAAAAATATTAATTATGACCTAATAAAACTTTTGAAACATTCAATTTTATTTTAATGGGAGGGATATAAATTACAATTTTAGCTCAAAGGTTAGCCATTTAGGAAAATCAGAACTTTGACAGGTCAAACAAATGAAACTCAATGGGTGGGAAACTTGATAGGAGGACATGGGGATGTAAAGGAAAATATTTTGAGGTGTATGAAGGTTAATTAATTATAATAAACACTCAGACAAGTCCATTCTTCTAGAGATGGTTAGAACTCTCTTACACACAACTCAACCAGACAAGCTCCAACTAAGCCTAGTGGGTAAATGAGAAGAAGAGATGAGGAGTGTTTGGAGGGTTATAGGGTGAATTGGGAAGATAAATGACATAAAAAAAAAACATGATTTAACTTATGTAGAGGGATGAAACTAAGTAGATCAGTCCAAACCTATGAGGGTTACAGTCAGGCCTATTAGGAATGTTTAGGCCTAAAGACCAAATGTGAAACCAATGTCACTTCCAGCTCTAGAGGTGGATTAAAATGGAATAAGACATGTTTTTAAGGTAATTTTAGACATTTTAAACATTTTTTGATGTATTGGAAGCATAAATAAATCCACTTTTGGCTTAGAACCAACCTAGACATATAGGGTGTGAGACAACAAGCTTGATAGGTCCAATTTGAATGCTCATATCTCCCTTGGTGATTTGAATGGAGACTCAAGAAATTTGGAGATGTTATATAGGGTCTTGAACAAAAATTTTGTGGCATTTTATTAAAGGTTGTATGTTATTTCTTTATGAACAAAGCTTAAGGGTTAAAAATGTCTAAAACCCTTACAAACCCTTAAAAGTAACTCGATAAGGGAAATGAGGTTGGAGATTTACTATAATGGAATATAATGACCATGAAAGTGTTTTAACCTTTAAAGGTACTCTCTTAATCTCTTTCCCACTCTTTTGAGTTGTACAAAATTATATAAATAGGGTACAAAACATTTTACTTTTAACTATTTTATGTGTTTCGTAGGTTCTAGAAGGAGTCTAAATATCATAATTACATGGAAGGGAAGAATAATACTTAAGATAAATCCCCATGAAAATTTATTGATTCATAACAACTCTTAGGTTCCCTAATAAACAAATTCATCTCAACCAGTCAAAATTAACATAGTGGACATGATAGTGAGAAGGGTGGAAAGCATCAAGTAAACTAGTTTTAAAGTGTTCCTGATGCCTCTAAGGCCATAGAGGGTCTTTAAACATGTCATACACTCCCTCACATGGATTTACATGGAAAAATGATGCCAATTTTGAGGCCAAGTGTGAGGGGTGATAGAAAAGGGAGTATATTAGACTATAGATGGTGATAACTCATTTTTAGATGATTTCAGATGACCATGACTACAACTAATGCATGAAGAGGAATTTATAAAAGCCTTAACTCTCATTATAATAATTAGACCTATCCATAGTTATATTTGATACTTTTAAACAAGGATAAATCATGAAGGTAGTTTTTTGAGCTAGAATGAGAACTCCTCTACCACTTTTTAAGAGTTTCATGACTTGGGGTGACACTTGTGCTTCCTAACCTTGCATGGTTCATTTAAAATATCCTTATCATGCATATGTAACTAATTTTATTAGATTTAAAATTGTCCTTATGACTTTGGACTAATCTCTTCTCCTCTCTCTCTCAAATTATATAATAACTAGCCATTTTGGCAATTATAAACTATGCTCCACCTAAATATGATGAAGCCCTACTTATTTATATACCATTTAATTAATAAGATTACTATTTTTTACCTTTTTTATAACTATTCATAGTGTGTTTACTTATATTATTGATCTTTCTTAGTGATAACTTTTGTTTCCTTATCATGTTGTCTCATTATCTCATCTATTTATAGTTGGAAAGCTCTTCTTGTAGGTTATATAAAGTGTTCTAGTATGTGTTAAATTTGAGTGAGTTAGCCTATTAAAATAGTTCCATTATAGGCCTCTTGTCTATTCTTCCTAGCCTAAACATTAATATATAACCTCATAATGAAATATTGATGTGAGAAGATGTAGATTGGAGAATTATATGTTTGGTTAGTCCCTTTTTCTCATGTATAACATGTAATTAGTTGGTATTCATAAAATATTTTGGTGTATCACCTCCCTTAAGATAATTTACTTTCAGTTTTATCTCTCCCTTTCCCCCCAAAGCATAGGTGTATTAGTGATCTAAAGTGGTACATCAAGGGAGCTATCCCTATCTAGAGATTCACCACATTCTTAAGCTCACCCATAACCTAGAGGTGTTTCAATTATGCCACTTGGGTGAGGAGAGATAAGAAATCTCCTTAAAGGGTAAAAATCCAAGTTACAACAATTAGGTTATGACATTGAGTCCTAAGATCATCAAAGGTAATATGTTCACTATCAATAAGATCTTATATCTGATGATTTAACTTATAACATCAATTTGTATAATTACCAACACATTAGTGGTAGTAATAATAGGAATTTTCATCATATCCTTTTAGTAGAGATTGAATTGTATAAATCATAGTAAGAGGAGGGAGAGATAAGAAATGAATATCCAATAGCTTTTAAAGGAGTGAAGATGGAAACTTAGGTAATCATGTAAATTGTCTCTTAGGTGAATTAGATAAGATGAGCTGATTAGGTTTTTGTGACACTATTTTAACCATTTTTTTTCTTCCACTTTAGACTTAATAGGTTTAACCTTATATCTTGGATTGATATGAAATTTGTATTATATGTAGTTAGTGTGCTTACTACATAATTAAGATTTTTCAATGCATTAAGTTTCATTTCTCTATCTCAAACCATATGGCATAAGTCATCAAAAGATTTAAATTTTTTGAAGATATTAGTGTCATGTAGTGGGGAAAGTATATTTTTCTTAAATATATCTTGAGGTTATTTATCTTCCATTAGAATTATCATTTGGTTAACATTTTTGTGTACCTAAAAACATATTCATTGATAGGCTCAGTGGTTCCTTGATTGATCTTTACAATTTATGCATATGACATCTTTTCCATAATTTTGATAAAAAATATGCTATTAATTGATTTGACAGAGGCTTGAATGCTCATGTGGATTATATTTATAGATCATAGAACCATATCAAAGCATAATACTTTATACTTCTTGGAAATAGTTTAGTCAAAAATTTGTCATTGGAAGCATATTCAAGGCATATTGCATAGAAATATCAGAGATGCTATTTAGGATCACCATTTTCATCATAAAGTGTAAACTTGGGTGCCAAAAATCTGGATGGAAAAGGGTACAAAGATATCTTGGGTGTAATAAGATTACAAATTCATCTTGTGAATCAATAACATGAGTTGATTTCAAAGCATTTTGCTTAATGTTGGTAATATTAACTTCCAACTATTGAATAAATTGGAGAAGAGTTATTATAGTAGACCTATTGGGATTGAGATTCTATATTTTAGAAATTACCAAAGGGGATGGAAAAAAATGCATTGATATAGGAATTAAAATAGGAAATTGAGTTGAAGTATTATTTTCCTCCATGGAGGATGTAGTAATAGTTATTTGATATTCGAGGAACAATGGTTTGAAAATATATCACATGGCCCCACTAGATGTAGAATATAATGCTATCCTTAAGGGAAAGGATATTGGGAGTTAATATGGTACACACATAAGGAGGGGGAGATTAATTAAAATTTTGCATCAATATCCTATGTTTCATGGGTTTACATAACTTAGATGGACACATGCATTTTGTCAAACACTTTGCAACACTCTTAAAAGATTTAATTGCATTCATCAACATAGTGGATTATGCCAATAAATCATGCCATTAATAGGATTATTCAGTGCTTAAATTCATGAAGGAAATAATACAAATATCTATAGATTATACATAATCCTCTACCCACCAATTGGTAGCATAACATTCTACTTGAAAACCTACAAAAATGAATAATAATGTAATATGGTCTTGTTCCTTGAATTACTAGCTGAGCCAACTAAAAGAATTCCATTTTGATTATATGGACAAGAATGGATGACCTATAATCTCTCCCTAATGTGCCTTTATCTTCTATATACGTTTCATGTTGTATCTCTATCTTGTACAACCTTGTAATAAGACAAAATATGAATAAAATAAATTCTAAGCATGTACAAGAGACCTAATCAGAGTTTTTAAGGAACTTTTAATCATACTTATACCCCATCAATTTTTTTGCATGAAATTCATATTCTATATTCTTAGATAGACTTTTATGAGTTTCAAAAAAAATTTAAACATGCCCAAGACCTATTCATGATTTTTATTTTGAATTACACTATGAGACACATTTATTTTAGGCTAGACCTAGTCAGGTCTTATTTTCCCATTTACCACCATAGATTTTCATTCAAATCTTCCCTGACCCAAATGGTATATGAATCCCTATATATAAATTAAAGAAACATCTTATGAATACATCAATTTAGTTAGGATCAAAAATTTGATAACCATAATTTTATTCTAATAGTGAGTTTACCAACCTAATCAACATTTCCACCTCTGGATAACATTATCATCAAGCTCAGGTGAATCTAAGATCAAATTGGGGATATTAGTCCCAATTAAAATTTTAGGATGATGATATATCATTCCAAGACATAATAAATGAGTTGACACTTGATTAATATTACCAAACAACTTTGATGAAGTTAGATACCTAATTAGGGTTGTAATGCCTAATTACAAGTATGAAACACCTTAGATGGATATATATACCTAATCAGACATAAGAATGCCAATTACAAATATAAGTGATCTAATGATGGCATATACCTAATCAAGGAAGTGATTATTGATTACAAATGTCAAAGCCATTGATATTTGTAAAGATATATTTAGGAAGGAGATACTTGATTACCACTACAAAGTTATTGAAGTTTGGATGAAGACCTATCAGACATTATAAGTCTAAATACAATTGTAGTATGAAACTTTTCAATCTAAGACCTATATAGGGTTTCAAAACCTGAATAACAAAGGCATGATCAACTAAGTCATACTTAAACTATTTTGTACTTATATAACCCCAATATAATTGTAGATATATGTTAATAAAAACCAAACATAATTAGGATTGATAAGTCCTATTAGATTTGTATGTTTGCCAACAAAAATATGAAGTTTGATCTACATAAATCCCAAGGTAGCTAACCATTGGAAGATGAATGATTAGAGTACAAGTATGATGTCACTATTACCATCCTACCAAGTAAAACAATGATTTAACATGTAAACCAAGAAAGATTTCTCCACATGTAAACGAAGAAAGACTCATCCACACTAAACACAAGATGAAATCAAACAAATGAAAAACAAACAACTAAAAGGAAGAACTTATGCTCTATTTTTGTGATGTAAGATTTCTTAGTACCGTGGATGCTCCTACATCAGACAACCAAGGTTCAAAAATGTGAGGTTTGAATCACATGGATGGGATAAGTAGTAAAGCTACTCTTTTGGTAATGAGACAAAGTGACCATGGCATCTGCTTCCAACATACCAAATAAATTAATTGAATGTCATTATTTTTATTATACCATTTATATCTCCAACATATTGGTTAAAAACCTATTCTCTTCTCATTTATACTCTCTCTCAATCATTTTTGGATCATACCCAACATAATTCTTTTCCTTTATGGGCTTTGACCCACCATAGACCATCCTATTCCACCAAAGGCATAACCAACTATCAATCAACTAACTTATGGGATAAAACCAACTCTCATATGTCTAACACCACCAATATGATATATCATTCAACTCACTCTACCATGTGGGTTCATACCCACCATAGACTGGCTGCCTCCTCCTAAATACCACTTGGATTTGTTCACATCTTGTCTAACTAGTTGTTGGATCATTCACAACATCACATACCACCATTTATAGATTATCTATTATGGATGTAGTATTATCTAACACTCCCAATTGTAACATAACTAAATAAACATACACTTTGGCATCTAAATCATATCCCATAACATCAAGAATCACCTTAAGGATAATTTTTACCTTCACATCCTTCACTATCTACATTACTATAATGAACAATCTCTCCATGTTAACTATAAATTCAACTTATTATTCACATGATCAAGTTTCCATACACATTAATAACTCATTATTCCACTTGGTGAGTGTTAAAATTATGGATTTGTAATATCTCCCTTTTTTAAGGAAGACCAATTGTATGGAAGGAAAGTGAAGGAAATCCATTAATTACTCACTTAACATGTTATAATGAATATTACACCCCTGTTCCACTAATTTAACCTTCTTACCCTTCCACCATCTCCCTTTGTAAATATGGGCATGTTGTATGGAAATAAAAAGAAGAACATCTAGGTGAAGAGGATAATTTATCAAGAGAGGATGATGAAGACATGAACACATGACAACCTTCTTGGACCAAGTAACCTACTTACACAATGCCAAATATTTGTACCACTAAAATATAATAAGATCATGTTACATCCCTTGAATAAAAAAAAAACAAATTGTAGCTGTAAGTGATTCTCAAGAAGGCTATGATGAAGATATTCAAGTAATGGTTGTATTAGAGGTTAAATTGGACATTCCTCGAGATGTCTCAAGTGGCTGAGAGGAGGTAAGTAGTTGGAGTTGACTAAAATTTTAATTTGAAGGTGATGATTCATTTTCTTGTTGTAAATAATAGGATACTCACTTGTTTGAGATTGAACATGATATGGAAGAAGTTCCTAAACTAGTTTAATAAGAGACATTATTTCTAAATTTAGATTTGAGGCAAGAAATTGGTCTTGAGAGGATAAAAGATAATCTTGATGAGGTAGGGTAAAAATTGAACCATGAGGTTGTTGAAGAAGTTGAAGTTCTTGGAAATCATATATCTCATCTAGAATATGGAAAAGAACTTAAACATGAAGTTGTAAGAATTGGTGAACCCAAAGAAGATCAAGAGGAACCACACAAGGATAACCTTAAGAATATGTGAAAGCAATAATATAGCATCATTAAAGAGTGTGAGGCTCTTACCAATCCAAAAAAAATTGAAATTCATATTAAAGAGGATCAAGATAAGGTTAGAGCAGTAAATATTCCTCCTTTGGGCCTCAAGAGAAAGGCTTTGATGACTTTGGGAACTAATTCTTTGAACTCATTGAAGAATTCGAGGCTTATGACAAACCAACCACTCCAAGATAGATATATGATGAAGGTATGAATAAAATTAAAACAATTAATTTGAAAATAGGCATGTATCAATATGTATCAAATGGTTAATAGTCATTTTCATATAGTCAATTAATTATTATTATACTAATAAGTTATAATTTGCTCATCTTGGAATATAGTTTCAGTTTGGATGATCAACTCAAAGGTGAAGAAGATGACTTGCTCTCATGGTACCATGAAGATATCTAAAGTTTCCTTTTTGATCCAAGTGGGACATGCCTTGAGATAAATTATACATAGTAGGGTAGTTGTTTGTTTTCCCTAAGTGCCTCTAACACATGTTGTTTTGTTGTATGTTGTTCCTCTTTTCCCTAAATGCCTTTTGGCATAGTATGTTTGTTCCTTATTTGTTGGTGTGTTTGGAAGGTTCTATCAATTGTCTCAACTTGTTCTAAGGGATTGAAATTAGGTTTAAAGGTCTAAATAATTTTTTTTGTGTAATTACAGGTGACTTCATATCCCAATGGACTACTAAGGCTATTGGTCTATATGTTTATCAAGCAAAATACCCTTATATATCACTAAAAATGTTGATATTTTGGCCTCCTATGCAAAAATTAAACCCATAAACTTAAAAACATTGACCATTGAAATAATTTTAAAAGTTATTATGCAATTTTTTAAAGTTTAAGATAAACTTGGAGAGTTTAAGATATTTTTTCAAGAGTCAAGGTTTATGTTTCCATTATTTTATATTGTCCAAGTCATTCCTTATGAAAATCCTTATTACAAAATTTGAATTTGTATCTAAACTACATTTTTATGGCTTGGTAGAGTTAGTATAAAGGTAAAATAGGTGACTTGGATATTGCACACACATGTCAAGTCTTGTGAGTCAGTTTTCAACATGACAGTGGTAGGTTAAAGTTGTTATATTATGAGAAAATAAGATGATACATTGAATTGAAGTAAAAAGGTCACAAGTGAAGGAGGAAAAAAATGGTATACCATAATTTAATCCATAGTTATTAGGTGAAAATAATTATAAGACAATATTTTACAGGTTCAAGACAAGGGAAAGGTAGTTCAAGATCTCTATCAGGTTACAAGCTTGTGAAGAAGGGTAGATTTATGATGGATGGTTCATGAAGGAAGAGGCACAAAAAGATAAATGATTTTATGGGTTGGATGGAACACCTATTATCTAAAAATTTGTGTCAATATTTATCATCAAGATGACCTATCCTTTATAAATAATCACTAAGAAGTCTTCTACTCCTAAAACCCTTGTAAACCCCAATACTTTGGTTTTCTCCTTTTGAAAACATTTTTGAGATCGTTGATGTAAAATAAAATTATTAAAATTTATTTTTTTGGATAATAATACCTATCACATCATATACAAGCAATATTTGAGCATGAACAAGTGTCATGTGAGAGAACAACTTTTCAAAGTGGAGAAAATGCAACAAGGGATAACCAAAAAGGTCTTTTTAGGAGGTTTATGCAATTGATGAAATGAAAATAATTATTTTAGGATATATAAGGTTATATTAATATCCAAAAAAATAATAATTAAGTATTTATACCTCATAAAACTCAAGATATGCCCATTTTATCTCTCTTGGTGTCTTGTTCTTGATTTTTGAGTTGTTACATATCTGAAAAATGAGTGTTTTTGATATTTTTATGATTTATCATGAAAAAATAATTATTATAATGGGTATAGGGTTAATATATTTTAAAATACAAAAAATAATCATCTCTTTATACCATTTTTATCTCTAAATATGATTTTTTTAGAAAACTAGTCTGTTTGCTAACCCTACAAACCTAGTTTTTGAAAACAAGTGGATAAATTTAGTTTTAAGCCTAAATAACTAATGGAATTTGGAATTAAGATATGCTTAAAAATTTCATAACTTTTACACATGGTATCATGTATATACAATACATGAGTATATATAAATATCAAAAATAAAGTCTAAGTTTGCTAAAAATGGAGAAAAATAGTCTTCAAAAGAACCAAAAGTGACATAATTGAAGAATGGAGGATATAAATATATTGAAACATAATATATAGGTAATTTATGGTTTTTTAAAGATATTTAAATTTTTTATAAGGCCTTTTTTCATTTCCATGGCGAGCTAAGGCCATTAGACAAGCCAAAACAAGGTTTTCTTAAGAGGTTTAGAACTAGATATGAGTGAGGTTGCAAGTATAAATCCTTAAGTATAATCATCACCAAGACGAGAGATAAATTGAATAGAAATAAATGGAATATAACTATTCAAAATAAATAAATATTCCATGTGTAAATATTTATAATTCTCTTCAAGACCTCAACTTGTAACTCCAATTAATAAAGGATAATTTCAAGTGAAGAAAGATGAGTCATAGGAGTTGGAGAGCCACTTCTATGCCACATCTCTAAGGATTATCATTAGGAAAAGACAAAAAATGATAAATATGAATGATATTAATATTTTTTACACCTTATCTTATATTTTTTAACTAATTTGATGATGTATGTAAGTCATCATGGACTCTTACCACATCCTCCTTCTCTCTTAGTATCCTTTTATAAATTTGGCCTTGATTAACATTGTAAAGCATCCTCCAAGTTAGTATGGTTAATACATACTAAAATTTATACTTTTTTTTGTGTGTTTTCAAGTGAATAAAAACTATATTTAGCTTCTTCATATCACATCTAGTGTGTTCATTATTACATTGTTGATGAATGAAAGTGTTGATGTTAAAACACCTTAAGTTTTTCCTCTTCATTCTCACCTCTTTGTGAGTAAGTCATCTATTACAAGACATATGGTATGTATTAAGTGGTTATTTAATTGGTTAAGTGTGTAATTCATTAATTAGTGCCTCATTTTAGGCCTCTTTATTATCCCTCTTAGTTGATGTATTAACTACAACATCTATATTGAAACATTCATGTTATGGATCTATTTGAAGTTGTGTGATTAGATTCAACCTTGTCTTAAATTTTTTAACCAACTCATGGTTAAGAAGAAGATACATATAATTTAGTGTGTCACCCCTTTTCTATTTGTTTGCAACTTTATCTTTCTATTTTCATTTCAAGTTGAGTAGGTGTAGCATCAAGGGAACCAACCCTATATGGAGGTTATCTCTAGTCTTAGGCTACCCATATCCTTAGAGAGTTCCCATTGTGTTGGTTGAGTGAGAAGGCTTGAGACATCTCCTCAAAGGGTGAAACTTAAATTTGACAATAATTTTTGGCATGTTCACTGAGATAATTACTAAAATTACTTCATATATTGAAGGATTATTAGTGTCATCCTTTAATACATCAAATTTTGGAGACATCTCTACAAGTGCCAATGGTAGATTTAAGTTAATTTATATAGTTATAGAAGCCTAGGTATTGTTTCTGAGTAATTACACTTTGTTTTTGCTTTCCACATGAAGTTTAATGGCTAAGTTTGAAGTTGGTTCCACTTGGATCAAGTTATTGGTCCATATTAGCCCTATGAAGAGCCATATCAATACTATAAATATCCTAATTTCCCATCAGATGGGTCTAATAATGCATCAAAATAATATTACCAAGATTTTAAACCTTCATACCAACTTTACCAATCATGTCATCAACCCTATATACCCTCTTTTTCTCTAAGTCATCTTTCTTATGAAATTAGCCTATCCCATATTTTGTAATGATATTAAGGCCAAACTTGTAGAAATTGATAAAGAAGACCAACATTTTGGAAACTTGATCCCTCAAGTCCCTCAAGCTCCTAAACCAAGTAACTTTCCAATTTTCTCATCCAATCCTCATGTGCCAATAAAAGTCAAGAAAGGGATAAAGTTATAGAATCCAAACCAAGAAAAAATATAATCTTCTTGAACCCCTCATCCACTCCTTAAGTTGAAATTATTCATAAGGCTAAAGGTATATTATATTTTGATATGGTGTTTTATAAATGGAAGGAAGGGAATAAAAAAACTTTGGCACAAGCCTATTTCCCTCTTCCTCAAGAGCCCCTAAATGAGATATTAATCCTAAGTTTCCAAGTTGGAAGAATTCTCATTCAAACCCCAAACCAACTCAAGAACAAATTCATTCAATTCTTCCAAATGAGCCATCTTTCTGTCCCACCATATCCATTTTTGAGGAGGACTAGTTGTATGGAAGGTGTTATCATCCAAAGCTACATGTTTGAGGAGGTTTTACAAGCCTTCTCACTTAAGTGATAGCATGGGGACAATCCTAGGTTGTGGGAGACCTAAAGAGTGGATTAAACCTCTAAATAGGGATAGCTACCTTAATTCATCACTTAATAACTATCACTAAATTTACTAAATTTCAAGGGATAAGGGAGAGAGAAATTGAACTAGGGAGGTGATGCACCAAATTTTTGACCACTACCATACATCTAAAAATACACAATGAACATGTAGCTAATCTATTCATACATTACTCCTAATCTATTCCTATTACATCAATATTTTAGTATGGAGGTGGAAAATAATGATTAGGTAAGGAGGAATTATTTTCAAGAGGTCTAAAATTCACTAATGGAATATTGTCTCACTTAACCTTCACAAGACTACTTGAACACTTCATATGACCTACAATAATTAGTTCAAACTGCATATATGTGGGAGAATGAGACAACATGTCAAGGAGAACTAAATAAACACTAGATAAGATAAATAATTCATGCTTAAACACTAAAATATATTCATAATATAAGCTGAAAATAGATTATTTGTTGATTCAATGGCTTACAAAAGGAGTAGGGCTTCACCATCCTCAAGTGGAGGATCCTTTCAATGCCAAAAGAGGAAGTATATATAGAGAATCAGAGAGAAGGAGAGGGAATACATTAGAGAAGATCCCATGATGGATATAAAGTATCATAAAAATAGTTACATGCCATAAAATAAATAAGAAGAAGAGGTTCCTAATCTGGTTTTATGTGTGTCAAGTCACTTTGAAGAAGCTTTCAAAAGGTGGCGAAGAGAAGGTGAAATGGACTTCATGATACATCCTTATCTCTCCTAAAACTACCACCTCCTTGACTAGGAGTTACAAACTTGAGACCCCTTACTATAACTACCCTAATCCTCTTGACACCTGGTCATGCTCTACTATCTTTAATTGACACCTTTTCTTTACCCTTAGTCATGATAGAGATTCTTATTTGTTGGTCATATATGCCTACTAGTCAATTAGGTTTGATTTGTTTGATATTAGCCATTGGAATGGAAATAAGACCTTTATGAGAACTTAATAAAAGGTTGAAGAGAATATATTAGAGCTTAAAAACATATTATGGTATGAATCATAGCTTAAGTGATCTAAACATGATGATTTATCCCTTTTAGGTGACTATATAATCTTTTCACAAACACCTCTACATTACCTTTCAAGTTTGGACATGTATAAACACTTTTAGAGGAAAAAGAGTAGGTTTTGGGGTTTGATAAGGTATATGACAATCCAAATAATCCTCCCTAATGATTTTAATTTGTTTATATACTCAAACACCCTGTTTATGACTTAAAACCCTATAAAAGTATAGGATTAAATGTATACGTACTAGTGAAATTACAATAAAGTTGCATAGTGAGTGCCTTCTATGAGTGTAGAATGTTTTCTAGGTGTTTATTGGTCCATTTAAATTCATTTGGATCCATATATCTCACTTTATTTCTTATCAAGTTCTTATTAGGGTTTAAGGGTGTTTAGGTTCTTAACAATCATTCATAGATATCTACCCCTTAATCTAAGAATAAATGCCACTGAGTTGAATTATATAGACCTCATAAACATCATTAAATTTCATTTTCTCCCATTCAAAACCTCCTTTAATTTATAATTAGAAAGTAATTTCCTCTCGATCTTATTTACAAAGTGACAAAGGGCTTTTAATGGTCTCACTTATTAAGCCTTATTCATAAAGTTGTAAGCTTTAGTGAACAAATTAACATTGGGATTATCATGATATCAAACCTCTCCACCCATTAAATTATATTTTACATCCCATGAAAATCCTTAAGAGGTTTCTAAGCATAAGAATATCCTTCTTGAACTAGTAGACCTAACATGCCTACGTTGAGAGAGTTTTTTAGGCCTAGAATCCTTAAGAAGATTTTTATTAGTTGAAGTTGATTTAAATAGGTTTAAAATAACCCCACCATGTATTAAAGTGTGATTATATTCTCCCTAAGGCCTCATGTTTCTCAAAATTACCTGTTCTACCTATAGGTGATTGAGTGAGGTTCTACGCCTGATTAGGATTTTTTAAACTTTTTTTAACTTTAAGATTATAAAGATCTTATTGTCACTTTTAAAACCCTTTTTAAATTTTTTTTATCTCTATAAATTTTTTCACTATCTTCATTCAACACATAAATTCACCTTTTTCATTACGCCTACAACAGGCTTGTAGGTCTTAATTAGGTTTGTGTTGATAGGTTAGGGCCTTAGAAAAACTTCACCTGAGTGATTTCTCCTCTTTTTCACTTGTATCAACATTTTAAAATATTATTCATGGTTTTACACTTCACTTGATCTCAAAAATAAACTATAAGATCAAAACCTTATGCAATCTTCATATCTTATAGATAGACTTATAGGTCTGTGTTTAGGCTTCATGACTATAATTTTGAATGTAGATCCTCTTTTACTTGGATTTTGGCACGTTGGTGGTTCAATACAATGTTGGATAGATATATTCATGTTATTATTAATATATTAATATAATTATTAACCTTATTCCACATCACATAAATGACATTTTTTTCATACTAACTACTTAAGCATACTAACTACTTAAGGCTATAGGTGGTCATTTGGGCCCTTTTGGCTATTAGTCCACCAAACTAGTTTTGTTGAAATAATTTAGCTTTCTTAAGATTCATTTTAAATGATAAAAATTAAATAAAAAATTATTTTTACCCATTAAACTTTTCAAACCCTCAAACAATATTCATAAACATGTTATTTTACTCCCACTGCTTGTGACATGCTTGTAGGTGTTCATTTGGCCTCAAAACCTTCTCTTCTCTCTTGATGCCTTCTTGACTATTAGGTTTAGAAAATTATGGGATTGTGGAAAAAATGGCATATATTTTGAGATATTATTATTCATTTAATGGGTTTAAAACACCTTATATTTTCTCTTTAAAACCCTCATAGTCATCTTTTTAAGGTTCACATAGTCACTTGAATTTACACAGCTCAATTGAGAATAGAGTAAGTTAAGGTCTAAAATATCAGGTTTAAAATGTTTTAAATATTTGTAAAAGGAAGAGGACATAATATCATGTATTCAAGATCTATTTAGTCTTTCTAATGAATCCATTTAGTGTCTATCTTGACCTACATGTCTACATACCTATAGGTTCACAAACTCTCTTTGGACTTAGCTTGAAGATGGATAATAGGATATTCTAGGGATCATCACTAGAATATTATTAATTAGGTTATAAATAGTATACAAGTATTATATTACATATTCAAGATTTTTTAATTATGAAATCACACCCTTGTTTGACAAGGTTTCTTCACCATGACTGCTAGTTCCAACAGTTCAACTTATGCTTGCATGGTTATCTATTATCCTTGAAGTCCATTTATTAAATGATGTTTATAGAGATATGAGTGGTATTTATAAATTTTAATCTATTGATAAACATATCATTTCATTTTTCACATACACCAAGACATTGCATATCCCTTACAAACTTTGATTGTCATACTTAAACTAGTAAATTAAGGTTATTCGATAAACATGAACATGATGAGACCTAAAAGAACATGATATTAAAAGGGTTAAGGTGTGTTAAATAGAACCTCCATAAACATATTCATGCATTAATTTATATTTATAACTCTAAATTTGGTTAAAATCAACCTTGGTGGGGTTTTAAGTCCCTTTTCTACACTGTAACTTCTTAACAATTGTTCATAAAGTTATGGAGCCTAAATAGATAAAAAATTCCATGAAGTGGAAGGGAATTAGGTTACCCTCCTCTAGATAAGATATTTTATTCTAAATTTATCACTCATTAGAGTACCATCCATAAATTGATTAGCATTTTGAGGTTGCCAAAAATATTGATGGAGAAAAGGATGAGTTTCCTACCTTGTTTGAATCTATAGCTCCATTATTTACATGGATTTGGGTCCAATAAAACCATGGGTACCCATGTAAGAGTTTATATGTTTTCCATAAATATAAAACCTCTATAAAAGACCTCTAAAAACATGTTTTTTTAATAATCTACCTATTCTACCCTTTGGAACTTCTAGAGATGGTGAACCAAGTGACTATTTAGTTTTCCATGACTTGTAAAATAGTATATAAATGTGTCAAAATGTTTTCCACTTATATTTTCTTGTATATCTTTCAATATATCTTCACTTGGCCATTAGAAAATGATAAATACATAGTTATAAAGAAGTCCCATCATTAAAATAGTTATTTAAGACATTTGGAGGATGTAGATAGATATGTACAACATGATGTCACTACATTGGTGTTAGATGACTTAAAAATACCCCCATTACATGATATAACCTTCACATTTTATCTTTACTAGAAAGTATCATCTCAACATTGAAATGTATAATAAGAATAAAGTATATGAAATACCTTAAACTTAACAAACCTACCTTAATCTATTCAAATTTATTGAAAATACAATGTGATCAACTTACTAGTTCTACTCCTTGGTCAATTTGGTCAAATTTAGATCATGATTGTCTTGGAAGGGTCACCACCTTGCCTTACTGAGTATCAATATTCATTGAATTGATATCAATCCTAACCTTAAATTTGTCAAACTTAACTTAAAAAATGATAAAAACATAAATAAGACTAAAATAAATGACCATTTGATGACAAGACTAGGTGACTTAAACTTGCTACTCATTAGACCATCCTAGATGACCCTGTAAGCTACCAAGAAAGACACACTACCTATTATTATAGATCATTAATGACCAATACATTACCTTTATAATGGATAAAAATAAAGTTAAGATGAAATACATCAAAGTTTTTAATGATACCCATTAATTTTATCCAAATTTTTGATAACATCTTTGGTGACCTCATGGGATTGCATGCCTGCTATGCACTTTAGACTAATTACCTCATCTCTCCATTAGGGTATGGAGTCAAATCTCACTCAAATTAAAACTTGATTAGAGACTGAATATGATTGAAAATTCCTCTTTAAATAACTTATACATAATTGATATACTTCCAAAACCAACAACAATAAGAAATAAGGAGAACATACATAACAAAATAAGAACAAAACACTAAAGTAAGACACACACACTAAATAAAATCAAACAAAGTTATGATAAAAATCACTTATATTAAATAAAATATAATAAAAAACTAATATAACCTATACTAACCTACTCTAACAACTTAATAATCCCTAAATAAAACCATTAACTGGTAAAACAATGCAGTTACCTTTCTTCATCAAACTCATGTGACTGGCAAGCTTGATGGCAGCCATGAAAGAATGGAATAGAGGAAAATGTATGCTGGCCTTAACATCCTCTTATTCAAAATAAACCTTATACACCTCCTCCACATTTATTAAATAATGAGTGATTAGGGATGTATGCTAGGACTGATTTTGAACACATTTAGGCTCATCTTCATGTTTTGAAATGAACATGATAGACAATGGCTCCTCTTTGTTGGATTAAAATTGGGATAAGTAACTGATAGGACATGTTATTTTAGTTATGTACACTTTATAATTATTTATATTATTACAATCATTTTCATCCTAAATATTTGGTTGACCAAATTGAAAGGATTGACATGTTTCTTGTAGCATGCTTGTATAATTGGCTTCAAGAGGTGAAGCTCTGTGCTCTTTGAAAGGATGATGCCAATGAAGGTTATATTATCCTCCAAGAGTGAAAAAATGTATACAAAATTATTTATAGGTTGATATCCTACCTTGAAGACACCAAATAAATCTTATTCATCTGAAGTAGCTTCTTGGAATGATAAGCTTGGAGAGCTACCATTTTCTTGCTTGTTGGTTTGTTTGATAAAGCTACCTTCCTTAATTTGGATCAGACCATAACATCCATCTAGAAGATTATAACCTATTCCTAGGACTTCAAACAATTCCTCCAAGTGAACTTCACCTCGTAATAGCTCATTTAGACCTTATTTTAGCTTGATAGGAGCTGATATAGAGGTAGTCACAACACAATTTAAGAATTAATTAAAGGCTTTACCTCTTTGATCATGTTATTGGAGACCAAAAAAATATGTAGCCACTTTCAATGAATTATTATTAGGATCTTATTCTACTGAAACAACCTAATCAACACCTTGTTGACATTGAGGATGATTATCTCCCTTAAGGTCTACTATCACTTGATCAACTTGTACTCCATCAAGATCACCTTTCTCTTCATCTTCAAAGGTTGATTTGATTCTATACTCACCAAAAGGTGTTTTAATGATGAAATATTCATCATATACACTTGAATTATCCTCCTCATATCCTTCTTATGGATCACTTACAATTTCAAATTGATCTTATTTATTAGTCTCCCATAGAACATGACCTTATTCAAGGATAGGTTGTTCAAACTCATAAAAAAGCTTTGGAATTTTAAGATCCATGATCTTATCATTCATTTCATTCTATTAATCAATAAATCCATCAACTATTGATATGATTTGGTCTTTAACCTTCTCAACAAGGACCTCATTCTTCATTTGAATTCTATTTTAACTGACCTCCATGATGGGAAAGTCTTACGTTCTTCAAATTTATTAACAAGGACTTCTTTCTTACTTTTGATTCCTCATTGAATTGACCTCCATGATGGAAGGTTTTGGGTTATTAAGGAGGGATGGGTATGGATTGAATTAGTTTAAGTTCCTCTTGAACCTCAATATCAAAATCTAAGATTTTTCCATTTTTTTTATCCCATGACTTCACCACTTGATTCTAACTTGGAATATTAAAAGACCTTTTGGGGGACCTTGAGGAAGGGGAAGAGAGTTTTGTGAAAATATAGCCTCATTATTTTCCATCCAAGTAGAAATAAAACATTAAATTATTATTTATCTATCTTCAACCCTCTCAACAAGAACTTCTTTTCTCTTTTGGATGTTCTCTTGGATTGACCTACTTGATGGGAATGCTTGAGGAATGTGTGAAGGACATGGGAAGATTTGAAACTCACTTGATTTATTATTTTTAGGGAGAATGGGTGGAGAAAAAGAGAGATGATTTGGAGTAAGAAAAGGCACATTAGGTTGATGGTACTAGACTTTCTTCCCCTTATGAACCACTAACTTGTCCTCTATACATTGAACTAGGCTACCTATATCCAACATGTCATTAGTGAGTATTTGATAGTTCTCTCTCTTAATATGTTCCCATTTACTCTTAATCATATATAATTAATCTCTTATATTTCTAAATGAGGTTAATAAGGACACTTATCCTATACTCATCTTGTCTATCAATCTTTATCGTATGCCTTTCATAACCTAAATTAATTTATTGAGGCTTAGGATACACTGAGTATAAATATAAATATTTTCATTAGGGGCAACATAGTTTTAACATGGATGATTAGAGGAGTGAATAGGCTGACAAGGAGGTTTAATTAGGGTGGGAAGTTGTATATAATATAGATAAAATATTGGTTAGATTGATATTAAGGTTGATAAGGTTGATAAGATTGATGAGGAAGGGAAGAAAGATGATACTCTTGATATTAAGGCTAGTATAGCTCAACATGGGGCTGATATAACTCATTATGATATTGATAAGGATTAAGATTCTACTAGTAAGGATCAACATAGGCTTGATATGACTCACCAAATTGAGTGAAAAAAAATACACTACAAAATCAACCATAAAACTTCATGAGAAAGGAAAAATAGAAAGAGTACTTGCTTGAAATAATAATTGGGATACTAAAACCAGATATATGTGTTTAGAGTCACCATTGGTGCTTATGTTCTTGCCTCCAAAGTCTAGTTCATTAAAAAACAATAAAAACTTTTTAATGGATGAAGTCTCTTATCCCACTAGGCATGCCAAAATTGTTATCATCAAAAGCTACACCTTTGAGGAGGTTATTCAATCCTCCTCACTTAAGTGATATCATGAGAATAATCCTAGGTTTTGGTTGACCTAAAGAATGGATTAAACCTCTAGATAATTCTAGATACCTTGTTACATCACTTAAGAACTATCACTAAACCTACTAACTTACTAGGGAAAAGGGATAGAGAAATTGAAAGAAAATTAAACTAGGGAGGTGATAACCCAAATTTTTGACCACTACCACACATCTGTAAATTCACAATGAGCATGAAAGTGATTTATTCTTACACTACTCTTACTCTATTCCTCTTACATTGATATTTAATTATGGAGGTGGTAGATGATGATTGGGTAAGGAATGCTGATTTTTAAGAGGTATAAAAGACACTAATGGAATATTTAATCACTTAACCTTCATAAGACTACTTGAACACTTATTATTGCCTATAAGAATCGGTTCAAACTACATATAAGTGAGAGAATGAGACCACATGTCAAGGAGAACTAAATCAACACTAGACAAGATAATTCATTCATGATTAAACACTAAAATAGAGTCATAAGAAAAGGTTAAAAAAAGCTTATCTATTGCTTCAATGGATTAAAAAAGGAACAGGGCTTCACCATCCTCAAGTGGAGGATCCTTTCAATGCCAACAAAGGAAGTATATATAGAATCAGAGAGAAGGAGAGGGAATATGTTAGAGGAGATCCTATGATGACTATCAAGAATCATGAAACTAGTTACACATTATAAAATAAATAAGAAGAATATGTTCTTGATCTGGTCTTACATGTGTAAAGTCAATTTGAAGAAGCTTTCAAAAGGTGGCAAAGAAAAGGTGATATGTCCTTCATGATACATCCCGATATCTCCTAAAACTACCATCTCCTTGAGTAGGATTTACAAAATTGATACCCTTTCCTATAACTTCCCTAAGCCTCTTGACCCCTGGTTATGCTCTTCTATCTTCAATTGACACCTTTTATTTTCCCTTAGTCATGATAAATATTCTTCTTCATTGGCCATATAGGCCATATAGTCCATTAGGTCTGATTTGTTTGATATTATCCATTGGAATGGAAAGAAGACCTCTATGAGAAGTTGTTAAAAGGTTTAGGAGCATATATTAGAGTTTAAAAACCATATTATGGTATGAATCATAACTTTAAATTGATATAACCATGCTACTTTATTTATTTTTGGTGACCATATCATCTTTTCACAAACACTTCTACAGTACCTTTGGATTTTAGACATGTAAGAACACTTTCAGAAGCAAAATAATGGATTTTATGGTTTGAGAAGGTATAAGACCATCCAAATCACCCTCATAAATGAATTTCATTTATTAATATACTCAAAAACCCTATTTATGAATTAAAATGCTACAAAATTACAACATTAAATGTTTCTATATAGGTTAAAGTGTATGAAAGTTGCATGGTGAGGGCCTTATTAGAGTGTATAATGTTGTTTAGGTGTTTATTAGGATAATTCAATGCATTTAGATCCACATGTCTTAGTTTATTTCTTATCAAGCTCTTATTAGGGTTTAAGCTAGGTTTAGGGGTGTTTAGGTTCTTAACAATCATTCATAGAGTTCTTCCCCTTAACCTTATAAAAAATGCCACTGAGTTGAATTAAATAGACATATTCAACATCATTAAACTCCATTGGATGTAAAACATACTTAAATTTACAATCATAAAATAATGCCCTCTTGAGCTTCTTTACAAATTGATAGGAGGGTTTTTACTGGTCTCACTTCTTAAGCATTATTCATAAAGTTGTAGGCTTTAGTGAATAAACTAAAACTAGGATTCTCATGTTAGCAACCTCTCTACCTCTAGCATTGTGTTCAAGATCCCTTTAAAATCTTTAGGAGAGTTATAATAACAATAAAATCCCTATCAAATTATAAGACCTAACATGTCTTGGTAGAGAGAGATATTTTTAGGCCTAGAAGCCTTCAAAAGCATTTTTTTGGTTGAAGTTACTTTCAATAGGTTCAAAAAATACCCACCATGTATGCAAGTGTGCTTTTATATGATTGTTTAAGTATCTTTTTGTTTATCCCTTTTGTAAAATTGGTTACTAAAAACTCAAATAGAAATGTAAGGTTTAAAGCGTACCTATTATTTATAAGGTTTTACACTATTGATCTAGTGATTATGGGAACTCCTTTTGGGATATGAAGGACTACTTGGACACATGAGAAAACTTAGAGAAGATTTGATTAATAGAATATGATAGTAGGCTGCTTGGTCTTATACCAGTCTTGGGAGGTAATGAAATTCCTAACAAGGATTTCAACCCACTTATTTAAGTAGATAATAAAGATAAAATAAATTACAAGTTACATATAATGATTTAGATATGATATTGAAATATTTTGAGATAACCTACATTTATTTCATTAAAATTGGTAAAGTGATCATGCCAATAAATTTTGGTATGAATCTACATCTTTTTGATTAACTTCTAATTGGTCAGAGATAGGTTCTATAGTAGGGGAATATACAATGACACAAAGCCCTAACTCAAAAGTGATATCGCTCTTATCAAAAAAGAAAGGTTGAGGAATGATTGGTAAATCACAGATGTTATTGACTTCATACGAGGCTGTAGGAAGTGCCATCTATAGATAGAGTTAATGGTTCAAGGAATAGAGAATCAAAATAAATTATATGTCCTAACAAAACTAGTCTCAAATTTAAAATGGAAAGGATTACATAGGGATCAATGCCTAATGTTGATTCCATAGGATCGATACTAATTCTATTAATCAAAGTTGATTCTGATAGAAAAAGAAACACATTTGAAATAAGAATCTAAGGATGGTTTAGAGAGGTATACTATAATTTAAGGGTGAAAAGGATGTTTAACATAGATATAAAATATAACAAAAAGATATAAAATAATATAAATAATGAAATAAAATCACTTTGAAAGCACTCCATGTCTATGACAATCTTGACATTGATACACTTATATTTTGCCTTTTGATAGATGTTGAGGGTATAATGATGTAATGTGTCTTGCCAAGAGGGAGATGAGTAATCATCTTAAAATTATCTAAGAGAATTTTTTCAACATTCAAGAGTAAATTCGTGATCCTTTGCCAAAGGCAAGGTTGGGTATAAATGGATGTGGATCTTATTGGACTGACGTTGGTCATGGGGATCATTGTCCATTCTAATATTTTACCAAAAGATCATTCTAAGTTGTTTCAACTATGGGATAAACTAAGCACAAGGAATACTTAGCTATTACATGGGTTTTTATTAGAAGGGAGGTTGCTTAGGAGGTTAAACTATTTTGCTTTTATTGTATTTTTATGTATTTTATTAGATTTAGTGGTTAGGAGGATAAAATAATAATTAGTGAAAACTAATTACTTAGTGTAAAATGGTAATTAGTGAAAAATAATTACTTAGGGTAAAATAATAATTAGTAGAAATTAATTACTTAAGGTAAAATGGTAATTAGTGGGAACTAATTACTTAGGATAAAATGAGGATTAGATGAGTAAATATGAAGGGGTCTAAGACATATATTAGCATAAATATCTATTGTGAAAAATCCTAGTGCCTACATTTTCCCCTTTTTATTGAGCAATATGTAATAACCTATCACAAGACAAAAACTAAGACATTTCCAATGCCCCAAGTTTATGTGAGGAGGTATCCCACCTCAAACTAGGAGTTGGTATAGGATTATGAGTTAGTAATGGGTTTGAAATGATGTATTAATGGATAAGATAGGAATATGATAGATAATAATTGAGTGTTAAGGCTATGAGAATAGAAATGGAGTATAATTTTACACTAATAAGATGTGGGATATTATAATAAAAAATGCCCCAAGGTAAAGAAGTAATGGATTGCCATAATTATGAACAAGTGGGCTCAAATGAAGGCAATCAATAGAATAAAGGAAACCATGGGCTTGGGACATGTGCTTAGGACATGTGTGCTACTTAGAGATAGTTATTCTCAGGATGAGGTACACTCTCAAGATCAACATGGGATAGGTTCCTAAGGAAGTGTAAGCCTTCTAAATGCTGTGGGACCAATAGAGGGTGTATGTATACTATTCGGTGATGTAGTGTAATAAATAATGGGATAGTTGTAGAAAGATAACTTATGTAGCCTTGGGTCAAGACTAAAAGTATTGTGAAAGATTATAAATAGTGGAAAAAATGACAAATATAACAAATCAACATCAATTTATACATATCAATGTCGATTTCAAATAATTAACATTGATCCATAGAGAATCATTAGTGATCATGAGACATTATATATAGTAAATCCAATGTGGTAGGTAATCATTTGATATTGATAACATGTGTGTGTGAGATTAAAAAAATGATATTCATTTACACATATTTACTATTTAAAGATGATGTAGGCTAGTGGGAGTGGGTATAGGAGGAGGTGGAGGTTATATCATGAAATAAGTTTTGAATTTTGTTGAGTTTTCTTAATTTTTTGCAATTTATATGTTGAATTTGGGATGTTTTTAATTATATGATAGTTGATAGGGATCATTGTTGATCACCATCAAATAGATGTCAATCACTATCAAATTGACATCAATCACTATAGGATAAATGTTGATCCTATAAGATCGACATTAATTTCCTTATAATAATTGATGATTTATATAGGGATGAGGGTGATTAGATTAGAATTGATGTTTATTATAGAGAAATGGATAGTAGTTTTTAAAGTTAAATAAGTTAGGAGTTTATAAAATTAAAGTATGATGGTGGACCTATGATTGTAGGCACAAACCTTACTGATAATGCAAGACCAGGTACTACCCTTACTAGAGTAATTACATGACTAGATGAGTGTTGAGGATTGGGATCATATAGATGCCATTGAGTTTAGAGGGATGTTCTACTATCACTATGTTCACAATTATTTAGATCTATTAGTGAAATTGTTATAATGATGGAATGTTGCAACATAGACCTTCTAGTTACTAATAGAGGAGATCACTATGATCATAGAGGATATCTATAAGATATTATGACTATTAGTGTAGGGAGTAACTATTGTACCAGTACATGAGAGTGGATGTGCAATATCTCTGACATAAATTTATGGGAAAGATGCTATAGATATTACCTTTATGGATGGAGGATTTGTTTTGGAGTCATTATATGAGGATGCAAAGGGGAAGTTAGTGGTGACCATGATGATGCTTTAAATATCTTGTTATACATTAACATATTTAGGGGGAGACTAATTTTCTTAGATCTTGATATGTATTGTTAACATGTTAGAGCATTATATGTTATTCACATGGGCCTTGACCCTTTTGAAATAGGTATATAGGGAGAGGTGGGGGTGGAGGACTCATTAGATATTTAAGCTAGATGTGACATTTGTATTATAAAAATTGGTCCTATGTGTATATCATAGTGGTTGCTCACCTATCACTCTATGGGTATGATGGCATCATGTAGCTTATATAGTGGGATTTATTTGATGAATGAGGATATTTAGAGGTGATTTAATGATGGGGTGGTATGAGACTTAGCCTATTATAAACAATTTATAGGGGAGATATAAGATGGGGATGTTATTTGGAGGCTATATGTGAGGTTTCTATCATGGCCTAGGATAGAGAGAGAGCTAGTTGGTGGAAAACAAGACAAATGGTTACAGGGGAGGAGAGTAGAGTAATTAGATTTATCCTAGTTTGGGAGAGTTATGATATAATTTGGAATAATATAGGATATACCATATGAATCATAGGTATATAGGTGGGATGAGACTGAGACTGAGCTGCCAGAGGCTCACTATGTTGATTCAAAGGTGGGGATTAAGAAAGAGCTAGTTATGATATATGTGGATGATGCCAGATGTAATAAAAAATACTATTTATGGTGGGGAGACCAAATAGGGGAGAGATAGGAGAGGGTGGTGCATCTTTGCTAGGAGGGAGTAGATGAGGAGATGGAGGAGGTAGAAGATGAGGAGCCTGCTAATATACATGCCATTATCATAGAGTGGGATGTATTGAGATCATAATGTAATACATTATAGGTACATGTGACTACCCTATAGGGGATTTGACAAATTTACAATCCACCCATGATTCCCTAAAAGCTTGATTTGATTCATTATAGGTGATCCATGATTTTGTAGTTTAAGATCGACATAGGTATCAAGTTGAGAGGGATAAACTACATGGTGGTGATATGGGGGTTGTAGGGTAGCCAAAGATAAGAGTAGGGTCAAGTATATGATAGGTAGCTATGGTGAGCTTAGACATATACTAAGATCTTATGGAAAAGTTTTGATATTATGAGTACTAGAACATATTCCTAAGGTACCTCGATATGCAACCTATATAGCCACATAGGGTAGGTCATCATGATAGACTCAGATTACTTCAGACAATATGGGTAGTGTGGTGTGGGGTAGAGATAGAGATGGTAGAGGTAGAGGAGGGGATAGGAGAGGGGATGGAGGCAAGGATGGGAGTGGTGGTAGAGGTAGTGGGAGCATTCATTTGAGTCACATGTAGTTCATTGAGTAGTTCTATTTTGTTTATTGTAATAGCCAAAGAGCCATTTTGCATATTTTTGTATTATTATACTTAAATGATGTACATTTATAATTTATATATGTACAAATCCATGATCTTTTGTATTATGAGTTAAACTTGTTATGTGATGCATTATATGATTATGGATTTAGATTTTTAGGTTATGTGATGATGCCATGTGGTTTATGGATTTATTTATGTGATTTTATTTAATTTTTGACATGGTTATGGATTTAGATTATGTGATTTATATAATGATGGAAAATGATGTATATTACACTTTTATTTATGTTTATTTGGATGTTAATAAGGTGATAATTTATAATGACCAGTGATTAAATGGATTAAATTTTAAGGGGTTTGTGGATAGATAGTGATATTAAATGATGGATAAGTGATTAAATTTGATTGATTTATTAGTGATTATGATAAAAAATGAAGGAGGTTTAATGAATCATCATGGGTTTAGACCTTGATCATAGATAGAATTTTTGTTGCATTTACACGTGGGTCCTTTCTCCATTGTTAATAAGTACTTTTAACAACCTTATGTCAACAAAGTTCTTGACCCCTTAGTTTAGGAATGGAATTGATATGTATTTATTTTCACATGATACATGTCAAAGCTTATTTTTTTAGGAATGTATGCCTCTCCTTGTGTTACAGATCTTTAAGACTAACCTTAGGATCTCCTTATGCTAATCCATGTAGACTGATCAATGCAGGATGTCTATGACTTTGAGAATGCTTATAAATGTGGGAATATTTCTTGGGATACTTTTGATTTGACTTTTATGGATTTTTAGAGGCATGATTATAGAAAAATTATCAATGTGGTAAGTTTTCTAATGTATTTTGTTACTTAGATAACCACTCTTTGAGGGAGTGGTCTGTAGTTTAGAATATATTCTTGAGTAGTTTTCCTTTAAAGGAGTAGTATATAATTTTTTGAATTTTTTATGAACACGTATCCTTTAAGGGAGTAGTCTAAATTTTTTCCCTTTTCTTGATTTTTATCCCAATTATTTTTTTGTCATAGATTGGATTAACATAACCTAGGCTGATTTTTATAGACAAAGTTATTGCACAAGATGATATTTTTATCCAAACATAAATTTTTAGGCAAGATATTTTAGGAAATAATGATTTGGGGATCCAAACTGTTATAGGTAAAGCTTGTCCATTTAGAACATGTTATGAATAGAGTTAGCATGTTGAAATTTAAGTTTATGATAGGTATGCTACCGGATAACCACATGATTCTTTATCATTATTGGGTATTTTTAAATGATAGGGGGTGTAATTTTAGTTTGTTTTTGAACCAAAGGAGGAGAATCTATGCTAACTTTAGTTTATTAAATATTATTAATAGTAGAAAGGACACATATGTAAAGTGTTAAGAGGCTCACATTATAGTTTCCCTCCAAGAGAGGCTAAGTGATATTCCCTAGATCCATCTTTATGAGTAATAAAGTATGGTCCAAGATAATTTAGAGAAAATTTTCCTTGTTTAATTCTTTCCATATTTGTGACATGTTAATTTTATTTAAAGACAATGTTGCTGATATTAAAATCTCATTTTTTAAAATATTGATTATATGGGCATTTTATCATTTATTAATATACATGGAGATTATTGAGGGCTGTTGATTGATGATCATCTAAGAGTTCAAGTTGTGATAATCACTTTTAACAATAATCCTCCTCAAATATGATGTCCTTAGGAGAAATCTGAAGAGAAGGAATTTGGAACTCTAGAGGGAGTATAACTTTTGTGCCACAGATCAAAGAGAAAGGGGTAACTCTTGTAAGGGTTTGAATGCTAGTTATATATACCCATAAGGCAAAAATAATGTGAATATGCTAGTTATTTTAAACCTTATTAACTAATTTGGTAATAATTTTGATAAGGGTCTTTTTATATGCTTTGGCCTATTCATTGGCTTGTAGATAATAAGGTGAAGAAAAAATTAACTTAATGTTAAAAGAATCATAGAGTTTTTGGACCTGATTATTTTTAAAATATTTCCATTTATCTATAATGATATTATGATGAATGCTAAAGTGATAGTAATATGATGGTTAATAAAATCAACAATTTTGTTTGCTTTCATTAAAATAAGAGGAATCACCTCCACTTATTTAGTGAAATATTTGGTGGTGGTAATGATAAAAACTATGATGATGAGAATATTTAGGAATAATTTTTCCTATAAGGTCTATCCCCCACTAATAAAATGGCTAAAAGTCTCTGGATACCTTTAATGCATGACTAGGGACATGTGATAGGTTAGTGTGTTGTTGACATTTTGTGCATTTATTGACATATTCACAATAGTCTCAATTTAGAATGAGACAATAATAACCTATTCATAGGATTTTATTAGCAAAAACTAGACTTATAAAGTGTCTACCAAATATCCTATCATGTGTTTCTTTTATCTTGAGCATAGCCTTAGGATCCTAGAGACAGTGAAGGAGAAGACCATCAAATCCTCACTTATAGAAAACACCCCCTAGTATAACATAATAGGTGGCTCATTTCTAAAAAGCATGTTTACCATTCTTAGATAGATTCAGAGGGATTATTAATACCCTTAGACAAATAATCAAATATATGCATATACCATACATCTAATTATTTTTCCTCTATATTGTGGATAAAAGGAAGATAAGTTTTGGTATAAGAGGTTTGGTTGACCTTATGGATGAGGACAAAATTTATAGATTTCTGAGAGGAGGATGGGATAAAATAAGATATGGAGGCCATGATATCTATGAGTTTTTTGTTTGACTATGGAGTGGCTTGTATGGCATAATGATCAAAAGTGGATAATAACTAGTCTATTAATGTTTTGTATTTCTAGAGGATGCCATTCTTTAACTAATATGTGCCATTTATTTGATTGACCACCAGATTAGAATCCTTATAGATATTAATTAACTTAACACCTAGGGTTAAAATAGTGGTGAGACATATGAATATTATTAGTTTAATTAAAATCAATTTTAAAATATGAAGGTATAGGAGTACCCTCTAGAGGTATTAAAATGATTCTATCTCCCCCTCCACTCTTACACTTGGATCCATCAAATAATATCATCATTTGATACATAGGATCTCCTTGGGATGTGAAAGCAATAGATTCATTGGGGAATTTTTAACTATATGGTTGACCACCTTCAAGAGGAACCTCAACTAACTGATCATTAATGTTCTAGCCTTTAATTAAATTTTAATGGAGAAATTCTAGGTCAAACTCAAATAAAAGCATGAGCCATCTATCCATTCACTAATTTTGATAAGGCTTCAAATGCATAAAGGGGATCGATGATCATGATTATGTCAGTTTTATGATTAATAAAATAATGGTGAAGATTATAATCCATAAAGATCAGAGCTAGGCATAATTTCTATGTATGTGTATAACATGTCTCATATTCAAATAGAGTGTGACTTATGTAATAAACTACGTATTATCTATGTTACTCATCATGATGGGAAAGCATAACACCAAAGGCACAATCTGTGGTTGAGATATATAAGAAGAAAGGCCACCCTTCCTTAGGAGGAATACGAACTAGAGGGGAGAGGAGATATTTTTGAGATCATCAAAGTCCTATTGATAATTAGAGTCCCAAATGAACCAATATATTTTCTTAATAGGTGACAAAATATTTGACATGAATCAGATAGCTAAGAGATGAAACAATGAATAGACTATAGTTTTTATTATAGGCTACATAGTTGATTAAGATTGGATGAAGGTAACATATATATAATATCCCTAATTTTTATGGGATAAACTTCTATCCTATGAATAGAGATGATGAAACCTAAGAGCTTACCTATCAAGAACCCAAAAATACACTTTTTATAATTGAGATGGATAAAAAATTGGATTAAGTGGGAAAATATTTCCTTAAGAATAAAGAGATGGTATTTTTAGAGCTTTGAGTTGCTAATAAGGTCATACACATAATATTCAACAATTTTGTGGATTATATCATGAAAAATATAATTCATGTCTCTTTGATAAGCTGCCCCTACATTTTTTAGGCCAAAAGGCATAACCCTCTAGTAAAACTTCCCCCAAGGGGTAACAAAGGAAGTCTTATGTTAGTCCTCCAAGGTAATAAGGATATGATTATATCTAGAAAATCCATCCATAAGTGATAGAATTTTATGGATAGCTTTTAGGTCCACTAGTTGATCAATGTTAGGGAGATGAAAATCATCTTTAAGATAAGAGAGGTTGAGGTCTCAAAAATTATTACAAAGGTAGAGTCCCCCTATGGGATTCATGATAAGCACAATGTTGAACACCCATTGAGGGTAATTGATTAGATGGATAAAATTAATAGATAAGAGATGATAAATTTCTTTGACTAAGAGAAAAATATAAGGGTGCATTTCCTATATTTTTTGATTTACTGATTTGGCTTCAGGGATGGTGAAAATATTGTGAATGATGATGGTAGGGTCGATACCTCGCATGTCACTATATGACCAAACAAAGGCATCTATATGGTATAATAGGAATGTGGTGAAGTCTTGATTCTCTTGAGGGTTTAAATATTAACTAACCTTAATAATATTCAAGACCTCCTGAGGCCCTATGCTAATGTCTAAAATGACATCATACATAAAACTAGATGTCTTAGCTAGAAGAGAATTTCATTAGTGAGATTTTATGTGCCTAAATAAGTCAAGATAGAATCATCATATTGACACTAAATAATGAGGATGGTAGGGAAATATTTATCTATTTTTAGTTTACCCATTGATGTGATATGTGAGAGAACTAGGCTGACAACATTGACTAAAACAAGTTGGGAGGAATGGAAATGACAATGTCTATCTTAGAGGGAATGTTGGATGGTAAAAAAATGATATATTATTTGGGATTAGATATATGAGTGGATTCAAGAGTAGTTTCAATATTTTTATTGAACCCAAGTCTATGTTTGTCATGGAGTTTCCTAAAATCTCCTAGCATGATATTGTGTGGTCCTTGATCATAGTGTCTTAAAATAAAACCTTTACAAGCACATTGTTGTAAGTAAACCTAAACAAAATGTACTTTGTATAGGAATGATAAATTTAAGGAGAATGGATTATCATGAGGTTATATATCAAGATACATGGAGGATTGATCCCCCATAAACCAAATTAGTATGGAGGAAAGGAAGACTGAAGGGGATGACATATCCAAGGTTAGGGTCATAACTACACTTTTTATCTAGGTGTCAATACTCTTGAGGAGTAGGAATGGTATTAAGTGTTAATAACTAATACTCTCCTACTAAGAGTTGTTTGAATATGGAGTCAAGGAAATCCTTATTAGGGATTCACAATATAAGGATTATAAAATTAGTCAATGCTTTGTTGGATAATGGTAATGGGGTTGTAGTTTGTAGAGGGAGTAATACATTATTGGGTATAAAGGTTATGTTTCATATTTTAAATGGATGAAGATAAGTTAGGATGATATTTACTTGGCGCTCATGCTCATATTTATGGCATCAATGAAAGGTGGATGGAATGTAATGCCTATTGTAGATCCAAGCATGCCCTAAGAGGATATTGTATTGAAAATCATGATATATAATGTAAAATAACTCATGAAAGATACAAGAACCTATTTAGATAGGGAGGATAATAGTTCCTAAAGTAGGAGCCACTATATCATTGAAATCTTGCAAGATGGCTGGAAATTGGGCCATAATAGTTTCTAGAAGTTGGAGTTGATTAAATGCATGTGAGGATATAATGTTGATGCTATAATAATTATCAGTTATGACTCATCTAATTTTGATTAATTTAAGTAGTGATAAATAGGGGTGGATCTTGGTCTTCAGATGGTAATGGGACTATTTCTAAATCACTAAAACTAACATATGAAAACATCTATAAAACTCCAATAAATGATATCAAAGGTTGGGGTTTATCAAGTTATACTTGAATGGCCTAAATTTCCTCTATCATGGCTTGATGATATTATGGGGAGTTATTAATGAGCTCATATAAGGACATCTTGACTGGGATTTGATGGAGTTATTTCAAAACTAATATCTGTATTAGTTCTGAGGAATTATTATTCTGTGCTTTCCATAGAATGGATATTTTTTTGTTTTGGAGTAGAGGGTTTATAGGTCTATTTGGTTGAGCTAGGAGCCTTTGAAATGGAAAATTTGACCCTTTTTGGATTCTAGGTTTTGGGGGTTTGTGTTTGAGACTGTGTGGCTATGTTTATCATATCATTTTAAAATAGTGGATGGTATGTCAAATTTATAGAGTTATTTGTGTCTGAAGGTCTCGATGGGATGTTGGAAAGGGGTTTATTAGGTATGGAATTGAGGATATTAACCATGAATTTTAATGCTTGTTTTAATATTTATTATAAAGGATTTAAGATATTCACTATGTTAGTCTCATAGATGATTGTGGCTTTAATGTTTTAGTCAAAGAGAGGACTAGGACAAGGTCATTTAATTAATAGGTCATATTCATCCAAGATATCTTAGATTATAGATTTGAGAGCATTTTATTTCTTAGTATCATGTCCAGATATCCTATGGTAAGCAAACATATTATTTTCCCTATACCATGCTAGTTTTTGGATATAGGTATTGACCAATTTGATAGGTGGTAATGTGATAAGGGAAGTCTATAGAAGTTGATCAAGGATGATGGAATATGATCCTTGTAAGTGATATTGGTGATATTTTATCATTTCTTAGGCTATCTAGTTTTTGACCTTACTTAACTTTACACTCTCCTTTTTTATGTTGATTGTATGAGTGGGTTTAATGGGTGGTATAGGTATCTTAGATAAGTTTTAGGGGTAATAAAACTATGAGGGGTTGATATGGGGTATTGATTTGGGTAATATGGTTGGAATTTTTTGAGATATATTAAGTCCATTAAGAGGTGGTTATATAATTTTTATGTTTAGTTTAGAGGAAGGATGGGGTCCTAATATGGATGGATTAGTTTGAACTTAGGGCATAGTCATCTTCCCTTTTTGAGTAGGGTTAGAGGCTACATGAGTACCTTTATAAGGGTCTTAATTTTTAGATATCTAGGGGAGTTCAAGCCTTATATGCGAGTGTTATATGGATTTTCCATTTGGCATACTAAGGCATGTGTCCCATGTGGTTAGAGTAACCTTTTTATCTTCCATTTTTTGTGAGTGTTTTTTAGTGCATTTGGATGACTCTTCCTCTAGAGGATCCCATGTAATGAGATTGGGGAGGCTTGAGTAAATGATAAAAATGGGTTTATTTGGTTTAGATGGTTTGAAAGTATCTCATGTAAGGAGGTCTAAGATTTATGTTACTTTGAAATATGATTCAAGAGCACTATCGACTTCTTTAGGTAAAAGTTGATCATGAATAATGTTTATTACATGGCCCTCCTAATCTAGGGTACTTCATATATTTGTTTGTACATAATTAGATGAAGATGTATGATTTAGGAATGGATGTCTAAATATATCAAGGTATTGGTTTATAAGATTATATGGATTGTCCAATTGCTATTCCCCTTGATCAATAAGGTTATAGACCAAGTTCTTGGAATACTGAGATCTATTGATCTCATGACTAGGTATGTGATGGTAGACATAAAATTCACTCTCTTTATATTGATTAGGTTTAGGATGAGATTCATCAATGGGTTTGATTGGAGGGAGTTAAATAACTAATTATTTTAGTAGTTTATCCAAGATGGTAGCATAAGATTCTCCCAAGGGCATGTATTTCCTAGGTGGAAATCATCTTAAGGTTTTTTATGGTTATGTCTATGAAGTATAAGAACATGGTTGGATTTTCATTGATGTGGGAGCTGATTTTAGGATAATGGAATTTATTTTTCCTTTTGGTTTAGGATTGTTGGTCCCTTTAGAAGGACCAAGTTTAAAATTCTTATTTTGTAACTTAACCTTTCCTTCCTCTAGGGCTCAAATTTATAGCTTATGGGCCATGGTAAAGGATTCATCAAATGTATTAAATGATTTAACTTGGAGTGTGGATAAGATATGATTTTCACATGACCTCCCAAATAGCTCAATTAATTTAGGCTGAGGAAGGGAAAATGTCAATTGATTTATGAGGCCTCACCACTTAGCCATGAAATATATAATGGACTCATCTTCAAATTGTTTAATAACATACAAGTTAGTGATGGTTATTTTACTTGGATTATTAATTAAAAAATGCTCTAATAAAATGTGAAATAACTATCCAAGGGAAAATAAAGAACGTTAAGGGATAGAGATATACCAATTTAAAGCTGGTCCAACTAGAGACATAGGGAAAGTCCTAAAAAAGAGGGAATTATCATGAGCTATAAAGTAACAAACATGCCTAAATAACCTAATTTTCTATTATGCATCCTCCTTATTTTGAAATTTCATAAACCTGAAAGCTACCACTATGTTAGATATGGCCTAATTGAAATAATGAGGTTGATAGGTTCATTAAAAATTTGTTCATATGTGAGCATATAAGCTTATAGGTTCACCATCATATCCATAAGGATATGCATGAGGTTAGGGTAGGAATTATATTGAGGCATACCATAAATACTGATAAAGGAGAAGCAAAATAGGGAATGGTTATGAAAGGGGATAACCAATAAAAGTGGTAATGGTTGGTTGAGATGTAGTTACATACTACAGGAATATGGGGATTAGTATTTTTTGTTGAGATGGATTAAGGTAGGTGGTTGTGAGTGGTTTTGATGGAATTAGGTATTGAGTGGTTAAAGGAATCTATTATTAGATATGTTGACTCAAGGGGATTTTTTGTGTGGATTGCAATGTTTAAGTGGTGTTTGTGGGATTCAAGGTTATGTGTGTTTGGATTAGTGGGAGAGTAATAGGGATTGAGACCACTCAACTTTAGAGTGAGGGAGAGGGTGGTTGATTATATGTGAGTTTTTGTATGGTAACATTTTGTGTTTGGGTAAAATTTGTAGAGGGGTTTAAAAATACTAATGGTGGTTGATTATCTATATGTTATGCTATGTTGGTATTGGAACCCCTTGGTGGTGGTGGGTTGATGAAAGAGGAAATGATGGCCACCGTGTGTCCCTCTGATCCTTCTAGAGGTATGCCATAGATAAATTAGGGGATTGTTCTTGAAGGGAAATAAGAATTCATATAGCTTATATACTAAGGTAATGACTTAGGGAAATTATATTATTATCCAATATATTGACAAAGTTGGGATCTACCTATGGGTAAAATTAAGGAATATTGTCCCCAATGGATTTGGGAGAGGTAAGAGGGATTGGTGAATCCATTAAGGAAGATGAAGGTGGTGAATCTATTTGTCTCTATGATTTTTCACACATTACAGACATGTAACACTAAATAACACAATAAAAAAAAAATTTAAAATCACATAATTTTTTTATCTCAGTTTAGTGAGGATAAAGAACACAATATAATTAAATTTACTTAATTATTTTACTAAAAAAATGTCTTAGAATGTGATGGGGCATTTGGATTAATAAAGGTCCTAAGAATAGGTAAGATAAGTTTAGTTTTAGGTCTATTTAAGGCTGATATCCTTGATATACATGAACGTATAATGAGACATGAATATATGTTGGTGGATATACATGAATTGGTATTGGGGCTTACCCATTCAATTCATAGTCCAAAAAAAATAAGGGTGTTGGGTGCTTAGCCTTTATACTACCAACCAATTATTTATATTCGACCAAAAACACTGATCTAGATTTCCCCTTGGTGATAAAATATAAGTGAGTTCACCTGCATAGAATTTGTTTGATTTATTGTTTTAATATTATTTTAGTTTTGTAGTGTGTGAAAGAGGAGTGTGACTAAAATGGATAATTAATCCTCCTAATCTCACTAGATGCACTATTTAAATAAAGAAAAGTGAACTATAATTTCTTTAAAAAAAAGTAATCTATTCTATGATTTTATTATTTTAATGAAAAAAAAGGCTTTTGTTAAAACATAATGAAAAATAAAGAAATATAATGAGAAAAAACGAACAATGAGGCCCAAAAAGGGTTTCATCAGGTGTGCCAGAATGTTTAAGTAGTTTTTCATTCATTCTTTTTATAAAATTGACTACTAAAAACTCAAATGGAAATACAAGGTTTAAAGAATACATATGATTTAAAATGTTAAAAAACATTGATATAGTGATTATGGGAGCTCATGTTTAGATATGAAGGACTACCCACATACATGAGAAAACTTGGATAATATTTGATTAATAGGATAGGATAGTGGGCTGCTTAGTGCTAAACCAGTCTCAGGAAGTAATGAACTTCCTAACAAGGATGTCAACCCACTTATTTAAGTAATTAAGTAGATAATAGTGATAAAATAAATTAAAAGATACATATAATTATTTAAATATGATATTGAAATATTTTTAACTAATATATGTCTATTTTTTTAATATTGGAAAATTAATCATGCCAATAAGTTTTGGTAGAATCTATGTCTTCTTGAATAACTTATAATTAGTCAAAGATATATTTTAAAATAGGGGAATATACAATGGTGTAAATCCTTAACTTAAAAGTGATATTTATCTAGTTAATAAAGAAAGGTTAAATAATGATTGGTAAATCATAGATGTTATTGACTTCATATGAAGCTCCAGGAAGTGTCATTTATAGACAAAGTTCATGGTTTAGAGAGCATATAATCAAAATAAATTATATGTCCTAACAAAAATAGTATTTAATTTAAAATAAAAATTATTACATAGGGATTGATGCCAAATCTGTAGGATTGATGTTGATTATACGAATTGATGTTGATTTTGATAGAAAAATCAACACCTTGGAAATAAGAATCCAATGGATGGATTAAAGAGGTCTAAGGTATTCTAATGGTGAAAAGAATGTTAAATATAGGATTGATGTTGATTATACGAATTGATGTTGATTTTGATAGAAAAATCAACACCTTGGAAATAAGAATCCAATGGATGGATTAAAGAGGTCTAAGGTATTCTAATGGTGAAAAGAATGTTAAATATAGGATTGATGTTGATTATACGAATTGATGTTGATTTTGATAGAAAAATCAACACCTTGGAAATAAGAATCCAATGGATGGATTAAAGAGGTCTAAGGTATTCTAATGGTGAAAAGGATGTTCAATATATTCTAATGGTGAAAAGGATGTTCAATATATATATTGAACATCCTTTTCACCATTAGAATACCTTAGACCTCTTTAATCCATCCATTGGATTCTTATTTCCAAGGTGTTTATTTTTCTATCAAAATCAACATCAATTCGTATAATCAACATCAATCCTACAGATTTGGCATCAATCCCGATGTAATCATTTTTATTTTAAATTAAAGACTAGTTTTGTTAGGACATATAATTTATTAAGGTATTCTAATGGTGAAAATGATGTTGAATATATATATATATATATAAAATATAATATAACAAAAATATATAAACTACTATAAATAATGAAATAAAATTACCTTGAAATCACTCCAAGTATATGGAAATCTTGAGATTGATATATTGATATTTGGCCTTTTGATGGATGTTGAGGGTTTAATGTTGCAATGTATCTTTCCAACAAGGAGTCGAGTAATCATCTAAAAATCATCTGAGAGAATTCTTTTAGCCTTTAGGAGAAAATTCATGGTCCTTTTCCAAAGGTAAGAGTGGTCATAAATCAACATCGATCATACTAGATCAATGTCTATCATGGGGATCATTTTAAATTTTGATCATCTTTACCAAAAGTTTGTTCTAAGTTGTTTAAAACATGGGATATACTAATCACAAGGAATACCAAGTTTTTATATGGGTTTTTGTTGTGAGGGAGGTTTTTTGGGAGGTTAAACTATTTTTATTTTATTTTGGTGGATTTTATTAGATTTAGTAGTTGGGAGGATAAAATAGTAATTAGTGAAAACTAATTACTTAGGATAAAATAGTAATTAGTGAAAACTAATTACTTAGGGTAAAATGGTAATTAGTGGAAACTAATTACTTAGGGTAAAATGGTAATTAGTGGAAATTAATTACTTAGGGTAAAATGGTAATTAGTGGAAATTAATTACTTAAGATAAAATGAGGATGGAATGAGTAAATAGGATGGGGCCTAAGGCATATATCAAAAAAAATATCTATTGTGCAAAATATTAGTGCTTACAGTGCCTTGAGACCTCATGATGCTTAAACTTACATGTTCTACCTATAAGTGATTGAATGAGGTTCTAGGCCTAATTAGGATTTATTGAAATTTTTCTTCATTTTGGGATTATAAATATATTATTTCAACTTTTAAAACCATATGTACAATTATTTTAACCCTTTAACATGTTTCAATAGCTTCATTCAACATAAAAATGCACATTTTCATTATCCCTACAATAGGCCTATATGTCTTAATTAGGTCTATCTTCGTAGGCTAGGGACTTAGATCATCTTCACCTAAGTGATTTCTTCTCTTTTACACTTTTATAATTTTTTTAAAATATTACTCATGATTTTACACTTCACGTGATCATCAAAATTAAACTATAAGATGAAAACCATATGTAATATTTAAAACTTAGAGGCAGGCCTGCAGGTCTATGTTTAGGATTCATGAGTGTAATTTTGAATGTAGATCCTATTCTAGCTATATTTTGGCACCTTGGTATTATAAAAAAATGTTAGAGATTTGTATTCATACTCCTCTTTATCTTTAATTATACTTCTTAACCTCATTCCACATCACATGAATGACATTTTGATTATACTACCTACTAAAAGTTTTAGGTGATCATTTAGGCCCTTTTGGTTGTTAGTTCACCAAACTAATTTTGTTGAACTAATTTAGTATTTTGAATATGCCTTTAAAAGTATTAAAATTAAATCACAATTTATTTTTACCCCTTCAGTGTTTCAAACCCTCAAATAATAGTCACAAACATGCTTTTTTACTCCTATTGCCTGCTACAAGCCTATATGTGTTCATTTAGCCTCAAAACCTTCTCTTCTATCTTGATGCCTTATTTACTATTAGGTTTATAAAATGATTATATTATGGAAAAAATGGTCTATTTTTAAAGATATTATCCTTCCTTTAATAGGCTTAAAACACCTTAGATGTTCACTTGTAAACCCTCATAATCCTATTTTCGAGGTTCACATAGTCCACTTGAGTTTACATGGTCCAATTGAGAGAAAAGTGAGTTGAGGTTTGTGTTGTTAGGTTTAAATTGTTTTATATATTTTTTAAAATAAGAGGACATAATATAATTCTTGAAAGGGCCATGTACACTTTCTACTGAAGCCATTTAATGTCTATCTTGACCTACAGGTCTGTAGACCTATAGGTTCACAAACTCTCTTTAGACTTGGATTAAATAAGGATACTAGGATCTTCTAAGGATTATCAACTAAAACCTTATTTATAATGTTTTAAATACTATATCAATATTATATTACCTATTCAAGAGTTTTTTTATCATGAAATCACACCCCTATTTGACAAAATTTCTTCACTATGACTTCTAGTTCCAACAGTTCAACTTATGCATGCATGGCTATCTATTCTCCTTGAATTCCATTGACTCAATAATGTTTCTAGATATATAAGGGTATTTATAAAATTTAATCCATTTATTAACATCTGATTCAATTCATAATATACACTAAGATGCTTCACAACCCCTACAAACTTTGACTGTCATACTTAAACTAGCAACCCAAGGCTATTTGATACTACACCAAACATGAAAATTATGAGACATAAAATAACGTGATATTAAAAGGGTAAATTAGTGTGGATTAGACCCTAAATAAACATATTCATGCATTAATTTGGATTCAAAAATCTACATTTAGATAAAATTGACGTTGGTGGGGTTTTAAGTCGCTCTTCTACACCTTAACTTCTTAATGATTATTCATAAATTTAAGTAGCCTAACATAACAAAAAATTACATAAAGTGGAACTAAATTAATATCCCTTCCTATGGCCAAGATATTTGGTTCTAACTTTCTCTCTCCTAATAGTACCATCCATAAACTAGTTGGCCTTTTGAGGCTACCAAGAAGCTCGATGGAGAAAAGGATGGGTTTTATGACTTGTTTAGCTTTTTAGCTCCATGTTTGCATAGATTTGGGTATAATAATACCATGGGGACCCATAAAAGAGTTTATATATTTTCCATCAATATAAACCCTCTACAAAAGAACTCTAAAAACATGCTTTTTACAATATTCTACCTATTCTACCCTTTAAAACTGTAGGAGATAATGAACCAAGTGACTATTCATCTTCCCCTAAATTATAAAAAGGTATAAAAATGTGTCAAAACATTTCACACCTCTCTCTCCCTGAATCTCTTTCAATATCTCTTCACTTTGCCATTAGAAAATTATAAATAAGTACTTATGAAGAAGTCTTAACACTGAAAAGTAGTTATTTGAGAAACTTTGAGGATGCATAAAAACATGTACAACATGATGTGATTAAATAGGTACTAGATGAATTAAAAATACCCCCACTCCATGATATAACCTTCACATTTTCTATTTACTATTGAGTATCATCTCAACATTAAAATGTATAACAAGACTAAAGTAGATGAAATAACTTAAACCTACCAAAACTACCTTAATCTCTCCAAATTTCTTAAAAATACAATGTGATCAACTTACTAATTCTTCTCCTTGGTCAAATTTAGATCATGGTTATCTTTGAAGGGTCACCACCTTGCCTCCTTGAGCATGGTTATTCATTGAATTCATTTCATTCCTAACATTAACTTTGTCAAAATTACCTTAAGTACCATTTGATGATAAGACTAGGTGACTTAAACTTGCTACTCACTAGATCATCCTATATGAATTTGTAAGATGCCAAGGAAGACGTACTACCTATCATCCTAGATCATTAATGACCAATAAAATACCTTCATAATGGCTATCGATAAGTTAATATGAATTACATCAAATTTTAAAATGATACTCATTCATGGTAACAAATTTTGGTTAACATAAGGCAATTTAAGGAAATCCCTTAATGACTCATTTTCCATGTGACAATGAATATTAAACCCATGATCCACTAATTATACATTATTTTCCTCCCACCATCTCCTTTTGCAAAGATGGACCTAATGTATGGAAAGAAAAAGAAGAGTATCCAGGTGAAGAGGATAATTTTTTAAGAGAGGATGATGAAGACATGAACACATGGAAGCCTTCAAGGACCAAGTATCTTGGTTATAAAATGCCAAATCTTTATGCCACTAAAATAAAAGAATAACACATTGCATCCCTTTAAGATAAAAATCAAATTATAGCTATAAGTGAGCCTTAATAAGACTATGATGAATATGTTCAAGTGGTGGCTATAGGTATAATTGGAAATTCCTCAAGATGTCTCAAGTAGACAAGAGGAGGTAAATTGTTGGAGTGAACTACCTTTTTCCATTTAAGGTGATGACTCATTTTATTATTGAAAATAAGAGGATACTCACTTATTTGAGATTGAACATGAGATGGAAGGAGTTCCAAAACTAGTTCAAGAAGAGATATTGTTTAAAAATTCATATTTGAGGAAAGAAATTAGTCTTGAGAGGACAAAAGAAAATCTTGATGAGGTAGAGCAACAACTGCACCATGAGGTTATTGAATAATTTGAAGTTCTTGGCAAGCATATAGCTCCTCTAGAACATAGAAAAACTTAAAAATGAAGTTTTAGTTGTTGGTATACCCCAATAAGATCAAGAGGAACCACATAATGATAACCTTGTTGATATGTGAAAGTAATACTATATCATAATTAAAGAGTGTGAGGCTCTTAACAAGCCAACAACTCTTTAAAGTCATCTTAAAGAGGTTCATGATTAGGTTTAGTAGTAGATATTACTCCTTTGGGGCCACAAGAGGAAGGATTTGATGACTTTGGACACCAATCCTTTGAACTCATTGAAGAAGTTGACCTCTAGAACATGGAGAAGAAATTAAAAATGAAGTTTCAGTAGTTGGTAAACACCATGAATATCAAGAGGAACCACACAAGGAAAAAGTTGATGATATGTGGAAGCAATACTATAACATAATTCAAGAGTGTGAGGCTTTTATCAAGCCAAATACTCCTAAAATTCATCTTGAAGAGGCTCATGATCAGGTTTATTAGTAAATATTACTATTTTGGGGCCTCAAAAGGAAGGATTTGATGAATTTAGGCACCAATTATTTGAACTCATTGAAGAATTTGAGGCCTCTAACAAGCCAACCATTCCTATAGAGTTATATAATGAAGGTATGAATAAAATTACAGTAGTTAGTTTTCAAATAATCATCACTCAAGATGTCTCAAATGGTCAAGAGTCATTTTACAATAGTCCATTAATTGTTGTTGTAATAAAAAATAAGAATTTGCTCATCTTATAATATAGTTTCAGTTTGGATGATAAGATCAAAGGTGAAGAAGATGACTTACTATCATAGTGCTATGAGGATCTTATAAGTTTCCCTTTTGATCCAGGTGGGAAATACCTTGAAATAAATTATACATAATAGGGTAGTTTATTTTCCCTAATTGTCTCTAGCACATGTTGATTTAATATTTATTGTTCATCTTTTCCCTAAATGCCTCCTAGTATAATGTGTTTATTCCTTCTTTGTTATGTTTGGAAGGTGATATCAGTTGTCTCAACTTATTCTAAGGGATTAAAATTGGGTTTCAAGGTCTAAATCATGTTTTTTTATGAATTTATAGGTGACTCCATAGCCTAATGGACTATTAAGGCTATTGATATATACATTTAGTAGGCAAACTACCCCTATGAGTCACCAAAAATGTTGACATTTTGACCTCCTAGGTAAAAATTGAAACCCTATCTTTAAAAATTAACCATTTAAGTCATTTTTTTAAGGTCTTATGTAATTTTGGAAATTTTAAGGTAACCTTGGAGAGTTTAAGGTTTTTTTTTTTAAGAGTTAAGGTTTAAGTTTCCATTGTTTTATACTTTCCAAGTCATTCCTTATGTAAATACTTATTGCCAAAGTCATTTTTTATGTCTCAACCATATGATTAAGGATTTTTATATTCATTATAAAGGTAAAATAGGTGACTTAGGCATTTCACACACATTTATAATATTGTGAGTCAATTTTCAACATGAAAGTAGCAGGTTAAAGTTGTGATATTGTGAGAAAATAAGATGGTAACTTGAAGTGAAGTCAAAAGGTAACAAGTGATGGATGAACCAAGTGGTATAACATAATATTATCCATAATTATTAGGCAAAAATCATGATAGGACATGAATTTATAGTTTTAAGACAAGGAAAAAGTAGTTCAAGATATCCATCGGGTCACAAGCTTATGAAGTAGGGCATATTTGTGATGGATGGTTCATGAAGGAGGATTCACACAAAGAAAAATGATCTTAGGGGTTTGAGGGAAACCATATTATATACAATTTTTTTTCAATATTTATTAGAAAGAGGCCTTGTCCTTTATGAAAAATCACTAAGAAGTCTACTACTCCTAAAACCCTAGTAAACCTAACACTTTAGTTTTCTCCTCTTCAAAATGTGTTTTGATATCATTATTTTAAAATAATAGTTGTAAAATTTATTTATGGGTATAATAAAACCTCCCACCTCATATATAATCAATTTTAACGCATGAAAAAGTTCCATGTGAGAGAACATATCTTCAAAGTGGAGAAAATGCAAGGGGGACAATCAAAAAAGGTGTTTTAAGAGGTTTATGTGATTTATGAAATGAATAATATTATTGAATAATATATAAATGTATATTTAGGTTTTAATTTAAAAATTATTAGGTATTTAGACCTCATAAAACTCAATATATGCCCATTTTTCTCTTTTTAGGTGTCTTGTTCTTGATTTTTGAGTTGATACAAACCTAAAAAGGAATGTTTTTGATATATTTTGTGATTTATCATGACTAAATTATTTGAATGGTTATATGGTTCATTAAGGTTAAAACTAAAAATAATCATCTCTTGAGACTTTTTGGATCTTGAAATATGTTTTTTAGCAAACTAGCCTACTTTTGCCCCTACAAACCTAGTTTTCGTAAAAAAGTGGATAAATTGAGTTTTAAGCATATGTAACCTATGAAATTTGGAATAAAGATATGTTTAAATAGTTAATTTAAAAAAAAAGTGGTATCATGTCCTTAAAATAATTTATTAGATATAAATATCAAAACTACAATCCAAGTCTACTAAAAATGGAGAAAAATAGTCTTCAAGAGAACCAAAAGTGCAATAATTCAAGAATGGAGGATATAAATGCCTTGAAAAATAATATGAATGTACTATAAGATTTTTTAGATATTTTTTAGGTGTTTATAATTCATTTTGACATTGGAATGGTGATCTAAGTACATTAGATAATCCAAAACAAGGTTTTCTTAAGAGGTTTTAAACTAGATATAAGCAAGGTTGTAAGTCTAAAACCTTAAGTCTAATCATCAAAAATATGAGAGATGAATTAAATAAACAATAATGGAATATAAATATTACAAATATATAAAATATTACATGTTTCAATATTTGGACTAATCTTCAATACCTCAACTTTTAACTCAAATCAAGAAAGGACAGTTTTAAGTGAAGAAAGATGAGTCATAAGAGTTGGAGAGATACTACTATGCCACATATCTTGGGGTTATCATCAAGAGAAGCCAAAACATGCTGAATATGAATGATATTACTATTTTTGGAATTGTAAAGAATCCTCTAAGTTAGCATGGAAAATCCCTGCTAAAATTGATACATTTTTTATGTTTTAAAGTGAATACAATTTTCTTTTACTTTCTCCATATCATATATAACTTGTTTGTGATTGGATTTTTGATGAATGGAAGTGTTGATGTTCAATCACCTTGAGTTTTTCCTCTTCATTCTCACCTCTTTGTGATTAATCCATATCTTGAAGGTCATATGGTGTGTATTAAGTGATTATGCAATTGATTAAGTGTGGAATGATTCCATTAGTGCCTAATTCTAGGCCTCTTGATTTTACTTCTTAGTTGATGGATAAACTAAAACCTCCGTATTTAAAGAATTATGATAGAGATATTTTTTAAGTTGTGTGATCATATTCAACCTTGTACTAACTTTGTTAACCAACTCATGGTCAAGAGGATGAGACCTAAAATTTGGTGAATCACCCCTTTTATATTTGTTTTTAGCTTTGTATTTCCATTTTAATTACAATTTGAGTAGGTGTATTATCAAAGGAACCAACCCTCTTTGGAGGCTATCTCTAGTCTTAGGCCACCCATAACCTTAGAGAGTTCCCATTGTGTCAATTGAGTGAGGAGGATTGATACACCTCCTCAAAGGGTGAAATTAAAATTTAACAATAGTGAGCTTAAGAGACTCACTTTCCACTCTTGAAACATCACATAATTGAGTTGATATCAAATTCATCTACTCCAATTCATCCATCACCACACTACAGTGTTTATTCATGCCAAGTTTTAATTTTAAAATCCTTCACCATCATTATTTTATTTATTTTAGGGATAAATCTCCTTCCACACATGAATACAAATGAACATTCAACTACATATCATCTTGAGAACAAACATGTTAAAATGCTTCAACATAATTTATTATCTCCATATGAACTTTAAGACACTCACCCAAGGGTAAAATATCATCACCAACCAACTCTCCAGTCACCACTATCATATCCATCACTTGGTTAACTTACTAACTCTACTTTTCATACATATGAACATGCTAGACTACACCACACTTAGTCCTCTTTTCCATTATTATCTCTATGAATATACATGCACTATGAGCAAACACATTAGGGGAAACAAAATATCCCTCAAATAACTCATCAAACTTTCCATCATGAACCAAGGACATGTTTTCAAACTCCTTTTAAACTCTAGCATGCTACTCATGTTTTTTCTCTTGATATGGACTAATAGTGACCCATTCTCAAAAACTTTGATGTTTATTTTCTACACCTCTATACCTCTAATTTTAGTTCTTTCACATGGCTGAACCTTCATTTTAATATCCTTATGTGCACTTTATTTCAAAACCTCTACATCTTATGTTTATTACAAATAAATTTACAATTTTTCTTGGTTGCACACTTCATATAATTATAAATATACATGGATTAAATATTTATTCAACTCCATTTATTAATTCATATAAATGTGCATCATACCTTAGTTTTCATCAACCCTATTACCATCCAAACTAAAATTGAAAAGCTTGTTATCATTAAGAACCAAGGAACAATCAACATTTACACACTTATGGGAATTAAAAATATCTTACACATCATGACATAATGGGTCTACATCTTGTAGTGGATAATGTACCACCTCCATTTTATCCATCATGTGGATTTCATCTTTTATGCGCTATTCACATCTCTAATGTATTTTTTTGTATGAAAATAAACACTAAAATTTACATACAAAAGCCTCTCCTTATTTCATTCTAAGACAAATAGATATTTTGTGTACCTATAAACCTCTTTTATACTCCTTTAAGTAGTATTTATATTCTCACATGAAAACTCCCCATCTATATTTCCTTTCTTTGTAAATTTATAGCTTGGAAAGAAAATAAATTTGAAAATATGTGAAGATTAGACACTAACCGAACTCATGTGATATATCATTGGGTGAAAACTACTATACATACATCACTAATTTTTTTGTATGAGGTTAAATTTTATTTGAAGTTATGAAAGATCTATTTTTTAGAGGGATAGAGGTAATTTTTTGTAGAGACTACCTACACTGGTCAAGATTTTAATGGTAGAGAAGGCCATGGTTCCTAACCCTATGAACATGGATTAGTCACTTTAGGTATTAGGGGGATGTGTGTGATGATGCAGTGAATAATGAGGACATGATGAGGGAAGCTTAAAATTTTACCTAGAAGATGGAGGACACAAAGAAGTAGAGTGAAAGGTGAACTCTCGGATTAGAAAAAAACTTGCAACAATAGAGAATATGGAACAAGTAGAATAATACTAACATAACTATGAGTATAAGTAATGTATATGTTTTATAAGAGAGAGAAGGAATGGGAGATCATAAGTGAGAAATATAAGTTAGATAATATGAGTATAAGGAAAGGAGAGGGTACGATAAAAGTAAAGTAACATAATAAAGTATAGAGATAGATAGAGATGATGAGGAAGTGGAAGAAATAAAAAAAATAAAATAGGAGAAAATAGACTTGTTAGAAGGTATTTTTAGATCATATCTAGAAGGTATAATATTTTTTTTAGAAGAAAATTAGTATTTATAAGAAGTTATACAAAGTCATAGGAGGAAAGCAAGTTCATGTTTCAGTATAATAAAAGTCACTTACATGGATAATTCACTTCAAGGGTACACATAACTTATACATAATTTAACATTAAAATAAATAAAGGGTGTATAAATTAGTATAAAAAGTGCTTGGTTTGATGATTTTATAGATAAGTTTGGGAAATATAGTGTATAAACTAATAAAGTTATAGATAGGAATACACTAATTGAAGTAGGATTTAAAGTTTCACCAAATATTAAAAATTTGCCCAAGTTGAGTCCAAATCCACCACTACCACCACCAATTTAAAGTGTTACTAATATAAGTATTTATTTCATCCAAAAAAATTGTGTTACATTAGCACAATATGATAGGTCTACTAACCTTAACGATATCTATTGACTTGTGAGATGAAATGATAGATAAAAAATGTAACTATAGAGGATGCAAAGAAGTGTGAACTCATAGATTATTTAAAAAGGAAAGCCTTTGAGTTCATATATAAAAGAGATGATAATAAATTAATATTTAAAGATTTCAAATACCAATTGGTAGGAGAGCTCAAAGTAAATAAGTTTGTAAGCCAAATAATCTAGGAGATGAAATATATTCAACAAAATTAGGTGAATTAATATATGATTATGATCATAGATTTTTGAATGTAATAAATAGGGTATATTTTATACCCAAGATATATATAAGGCAACATGGTTTGTATAAGGCTTATAATCTCTAATTAATTTTAGAATTATCTAGACTCAATTTGAGAATAAGGCATATGATTAGGTAACTATGATCTAGGAAGAACAAATTGAGAACCACAGAGATATCCCATAATCCACTACATAGATAGATGCGAATATTGATGTGTTATGAAATATGGATGAGTTACATGAAATTAAAAGGAATAATTTAGGACTCTAATGTATTAAATGTGGAAAAGAGGGGCACAATAAAACAAGATTCCTAAATTGAAGACATAATTCTAAAAACTTTATCATTTGGTAAGGCATGTAACCATAAAATTCCATTTATTTCAATAGTACATCCAATAGCCTCAATATTTGTATTATAAATTTTATAATCATACAACCATGATGAAAATAAATGCTAAGAATTGTATGATCTAAAGGAATAAATTATTAATAATTTATGTGTAATTACAACATAATAGGGTCCCACTGTAAAGCCAAAAATCTCAAGCCCAGATGTAGACATGACTATTCTGATGCAGACTATTCCTAGATGGATTCCAACCTCACCAAAGTATCATAGGATCAAAATTGGATGTATATCATAGGCTCCACACTCTCCTCAATATAATTTAGGATGAACACCAGTTCCATAGTACTAATAAACTTAGAATGTTGTATCACCACAATAAAAAAAATAGGATGCACTCCATATTATCCCTAAGGAATTTATAAGGGAAATGATGAATCAAAGTAAAAATGTTGGGTTTATCTATAAAAGGGGATATGATGAACAAAAATACTTAGTATGGGGATTTAAAAAAAGGAAAGATGTGTATAAAGGAGGCTACCAAGGTGGATAACAAAGGGGTAGTGGCTAGGTTGAATGACATACATGAAAACCAATTATATGCTATTTGTGTGGGGAATATAACATATTCTCACACAATTGTTCCACTAATCCTAAAAGATAAATGCATTGTGTTTATTGTAGAGTGTCATAATAACACCACATAGAAGATTGTCTAACATTGAAAAATTCTAGGAGATAAGCCCATGCAAAATGTGAATTTGATTAATTCATACCCTAAATATCTTACATTATTACAATAAGCCATTAAACAACAACATGCAAAATAAAGACTACCTCTTTTAGAGATTCCACATGAATAAAGAATTAGGAAGGTTCAATAGGATAAATATCTTGATCCTATGACATAAAGGGGTTTGATGTACCAAGTCGATTATGGTCTATAGAACATCCAATAGTAGGCTACATCAGAAGGTGATACTTTAACTATTGATTCATAGATGTATGGATAGATTACGTGCATCATGAGACAAGGAGTAGTAATTTCCTTGACCAATATTCTTAAACCCTTAAGTTCTTTAAAAAATGAATATATATTATAGAATATTATAAATATTCTACATAACCTATTAGAGTGCACATAGAAGGGTCAAAAACACATTAACAAAGTGGTTTGGTACATGAAAACTAAGAAGACCTAGGAGGTTGATTCTAGGATGTATATTTCATTGGAGGGATGAGGTACAAAATTCTATGTTCAAATTTGGTAACACAATTAGTATGATCTAATAATCTAAATGGGAGGCTATTAGATGAAAAACACTCAAATATATTCCAACAACTCTAAGCCTTATATACTATGGTAGGGTAAAACCCATTGGTCATATTGAGAATGTCAAAATCAAAGTTAAATACTTCATCTTGTGAGGATATTTTAAAGTAATCAATATGAAAACTAATAAAACACACTACCCTACACTGATTGGGAAGAAGTGGGATTATGATGGTCAAATGACCATTTACATGGTGCAAAATCAATTTGAAACACACCAAGGGGAAAAAATTATTATTAATCCCCAATAAAAATGAGATAAAGCCCTATATTACACCTAATGATCTAGATTCACCTTATGCTTATGTAGATAAAATTTAGTTTAAGTTGGGAATATAACATAATTAGGACACACTATGAGCTAAATAATATCAATGTTTGTATTTGAAGCAATAACATCAATATTTTTAAACACTATTTTTAAATTATACATCACCTCAATATTGTACACTTGGAAACACATATCATGTATTTATCTTCAACTTCTAGATCTTCCTATTATCAAAAGTCTCATTCACTATCTCTATATGCCAAATTAATTATCTCTTAGTCTGACCAATGTTATTCTAATGACCTAGACCTTGTATAATGATTATAATTTCATAAACCTACTTATATTCTATTTTTTAAGTTCTAGACCTATGCCTATTTTCTAACTACTTGGACAATTGTTCCCCAATTAGATGCCTACATTGACACAAGTGTCATACCTCAATGCAAGTGTCTTGTGCCCTAAAATGCATATAATTTACAAATGAAATGTATTCCTATGGTTAGTCTAAGTGACTTAATGCACGATATTTTCCAAAGGGATTGATATAAATAAAATATCAAGCCTCATTCATTCCTCACCTAACACATACCAAACTCATAATGTAAAATACCAAAAACTTTCAAGTGAGCAAAGCTTCACTATTTTATCCTATTTCCATATCAGTCATAGTAAAAACATATCTATAGGTCTAAAAATTGAAGGAGTATATGATGAGCCATATTTTCCAAGTTAAAATGTAGGTTACTCTACATACTTTCCTATCACACATTGCATCCTTGTGCACACACAAGCCCACATGTAGGGGAGAACTACATGAGTTTGAGGCCCTCTTTGGAGTAGTGGATATGTAGTTAACACCTAAAAATAGAGGGGTTTTTGGGGTTATCTCAACACCAGGTTATAACTAACCAATTTTTATCATAATCACTATGACAATGAATACCTAGGGTTTTACTATTTGAAAAAGAGTAATAGTCCATGAGCTAGATCTGAGCACACCAGAGTTAAGGAAATATAAAACCCATAATATCCTAGGTGGTTGCATCTAGATCTAGTAGGTATTATGTTTTATAAACCTATGTCTAGGTTATATAAAAGTATTTACATAATAATCTGAGGTTGATTCAACTTTCCAAGGTCATATATGTCAAATTTACAAAATCTGATGATTGATATATAATCTAGATCTAGTCTATTTTTAACTATTCTGTATCAGTTATGAATGTGCATAGTAATATAAGTACCATTGTTTTACATTTATTTAAATATCAAATATTCATCATATTTAATATTTTTAACATATCTCAATATTTAAATTTAGAATATTATTTATATGAGTTTGAAAATTAATTGTCTTACTATAGAGATAGTTTATCACACTTTTGCCCTAAGATATATCTACCCATTTAATATTAGATTAACTAATATAGATAATAAGGTTAAACATTTGGTGAACCCAATATATATGAATCCAAAAAAATTATAATTCTTAGGGTTTTCATTAATCTAGGGTTTCAATTTTTTGTTCCTAATTCTACAAACTTCAATTGTAATCAATGGCAAATGTTAACCTAAAAACTCATTTTCAAATGGAAGATAAAGAGGAATTAGTGACTCATATTAATAAAAATAAGGGATTAATATATGAATTTTTATATTTTATAAGAGATGAAATTAGTAAACATGATAAGGTTAATGCTTATTCACCTAGTGATGGTGAATCCTTAGAAGGTACTACTATTGATTCCATTCTGATCAATCTACCAACATCTAGTGGGGGCATAGGATATGTATTCAAACCTTTTTTCCATGATACTAATATTAACACATCTTACTTATGAAACATTAATGCTTGAAAAAAATTATTGATTTTAATTCCTACATCTACCCAACCCATGGTACACCTCATTTAGTGACTTCTCTAATATCCAACATTAAGGACCAAGATGTACAAGATCTTGTTCAAACTATAATTTTTTTGCAAATTAAGGTTATAAATATTGAAAAAAATCCATGAAATCACCTGATGCTATTAATTAAAAAAATGTGTTGCATAATCCTCTTACACCAAAGGTATCTTTAAACCCCTAACTAATTGGTTTTATTGCACCTAAGTGCACATTTTATGTGGCAAGGGTGATCTTGAACAACATATTAAATAATTTTATGTGACATGCCTTTATTATGCCTCCAATGATAAAATTTTGACCAAATTATTTCCAAGGAGATTAAAATACTATTCTTTGAGGTGGTTCTATGATTTACCAACCATATCTATAAATGCATTCAAACCTCTATGTAGACCAATTTTTGGTAGAGTTATCTATCAATATCACCACAAAGGTTTCTTATGCCCAAATTATAAAAATAAAATAAGGAAATAATGAACCTATCAATGAAAATATCTTAAGATACAAGATGATGTTAGATAAAATGACTAATAACATGGTAGATAAATAGTTACAAGATATATTGGAAGAAAGTTTGCTTGCCCTATTACATGAGTCCATTATTTTAAAAAATGTGAATCTTTTGATGAATTATGAAAAACTATTCAAAATAATGAAATGAAAATTATCTCAATGAAAAAAAATTAATTATGTACTAATCACACTAACTACATATACATCTAATATCAAGTTTACTATCAAACCAGTTATAAAGTAAAGCTTCCTAAACCTAAAAAGAAAACAAATGTCATGATTAATGTGGTGTCACAACAACATAATCATTATGTCTTATATAATGTACCAAGGATAAAATTTACATGATTACCTAAATATACTGATTCATTACTCTTATAGATTGTAGAGTGTCACCTCATATATCTCCCTCATCCTATAGAGGTTGATACAAGTATACCTATATATAAAGGGTATGATGTGAGAGATGATTATGACTATCACCAAGGCCTTAGACATTCTATGAATAGATATTTTACCTTGAATCATAATATCTAAGACCTCATAAATAACCAATAGGTTAATTTTTATGATATTTTAAAGGAACCAGGTTCACAACTTAGTGATCACCAAAAGTAAGAAATATTTAAAAATCATTTACAAGATCATTCTAAGAAGGATCTAGAAGTACAAATAGAATATAATGCACATCCTTATCCATCACATTATGGGGCACCCATTATATGGGATTATTGGTAATTATAAACTTCAGACACCTCCTATGGTTTAAAGACCCTCTATTATATTAGATGCTAGTGATATTATGGATGATTACTTAGATATTCATTATTTAGTAATTACAGAATACCTTGATCACTAGCCTATACATAGTGTTATGATTGATGATGGTGTAAGAAAGAATGTTTATACCATGACATTACTTGTATATTTGGGTTATACCAATCATGATTTACACCCTTCAACAAGATTAGTTAGAAAATTTGATGGGACCTCATATCAAGTTCTTGGTGAGATTGACTTACCTTTATAGGTGGGTCTCATACATGTGGTCAATAACTTATCAATTATACCTTCCATGGGTGTATTTGATATGTTATTAGGATGACATTAGATACATACACTTTAATTAGTACCTTATAAAGTACATGGATGTGTTAAACACATTAATGATAATTAAGTAATAATAATATTTTTCACTTGGATTTTCAACATTTGAGGATGTCTCAGCTCTCCTCATCCAAGTGGCATAATTAAAACACCTATAGGTTGTGGATATCCTAAGAATGAGGTAAATATATAGATAGGGCTAGCTCCCTTGATGTACCACTTATAGATCAATACTAAACCTATGATTGTGATGGAAAAGGGAAAGAAAAATGAAGTAAACTATCCTAAAGGAGGTGATACACCAAATTAGTTGATGAATACCAACTAGATGTATGTTACACATGAGAACAAGGGACTAATTAAACATACTTCTCTAATCTAAATCCTTTCACATTAATATTTAATTATGAGGGTGTGATGAATGTTTAGGCTAAGAAGACTAGACAAGAGGCCTATAATGGTACTATTTGAATATAATAACTCACTCAACCTTGAAACATCATAAAACACTTCACATGATCTATAAGAAGAAGTTATAAATAGGTGAGAGAATGAGACAACAATGCTAAGGAAACCATAGTCATCACTAATCAAGATCCATCATTAAATTAAACACACTATAAATAGTCATCAAAGAGGTAAAAATAAGTTGTATTTATTGATTCATGGTATGAAAATGAGAATGGATTTACCATACTCAAGTGGATCATTATTTACAATGGCCAAAATGGATAGTTCTTGTAGAACTTGAGAGAGAGAGAAGATAAGAGAGAATTCAAAAGGTCATAAGGACACTTGTAATTATAAGAGAAGGAATTAAATGTGCATGAGAAGATATTTTGAAATTTATACTACAAATTTAGGAAGAAAAAGTGTCAATCCAAGGCATCAAACTCTTGAATTGTGGCATGAAATTCCCTTTACTAGCTAAGAAAACTACCTTCAAAATTTAACCTTGATTGAACATATCAAAACTGATTTGGGATAGGTATCATGATTATAATGATAGTGAATGGTTATAAACGTGATTCTCCATGCATTTTTTATATTCCTATCCATTTGGAATCTTCTAAAAGTGAGCCATCACTACCTGTAGTAAAAAATATCCTCTTTCACACACCTTACACACTTGGCTTCAAATTTGGATTAAGTTTTCCATGAAAATGGATAAAATTAAGTGGATTAAACTTGAAAAGACACTCCATGTTCTTATAGTCATCAATCACACCTTAAAATCACTTCCACTTGAAGTTTTCACACTTCTCACCATCTTGCTCACTATGCCAATTTTGACTGGCTGAGATGAAGCATCTATTAGGAAAACTCAAGATTTTTTATGAAGAATGAGATGAAATTATAAAGTTATTATAAGTCTCTATCTTCCTTAAAAAAATTATTTCATCCCTTGAAAGTCCCTATAACCTATACAATACATAAATCAGTCAAAAAAATAGTTTGTACCCTATCCATATAAATTCCATACAAATCATCTTGATGGTAGGGATATTGAATGAGTCTTTTACAACATAAAATTATTTTCATGGTCAAACTAGGCAATTAGAGTATCTTCCCATCCTCATTTACTTCATTGGGTATTCTAAGGGTTTAGGCCTATTTTACCATCTTAACCATTGTTCATAAACATTTGAAATTGGAACTAAAAAAATATCCCAATATAGTAGGGTTCAATACCTCCATAAACTTCCATAAAGTCCTTTAATATCCATTCATAGCTTCAAAGGAGATGTGAGCATCTCAAGTTGTTCACTCAAGCCCTTTCTTCCATTCACATAGGTCTAATGTTGGTTCCAGGCCAAAAGTGGCTCTCTATGTGGTTCACCTAAATCCCAATAGTTTTTAAACCTTTATTTTGATCCAATAATAATGATAAAATAGGATAGGAATCATATATAAGGATAGAAGTGTAAGTGACTTCCCATTTGGACACTAGGACAAATCCTACCTTTTAGGATTGACTATAACCTTGGAGTTCTAGGAAACTTTGCTGAAATTATCCATTATGTGGTTGATTCCTCATGTTGGTCTAGGTTTATTTCAAATTATCACACCTTCTTTCCATGTGTGACTAGCCTCTAACTCACCTGACCATTTCCATTCTTCAAATCTTGTTTATTTGTGTATAAGGGAAGTGCCCTCTATCTGAGATAAAATAGAGGGCACTTACCCTATTTATCTAAACCAAGTAATTATTTAAGGGGATTATTAAGGTCTTATATATTATCTATACCAATTTTGAGATATTGGTCTTATTATTTGACCTCCCAGATTCTTAAAGACCCAAGGTAGACTTTTATGAAGGTAGACTGTGCAGGGTTTCAAGATATGGATTGTGCCTTACTTGATATGAGTCCTTTCTCTATTAAATATATAATATGAGAGTGTAATGAGGATATTATGAACATAATTAAGGTATTATAGTATTCAATTATCCTTATAACCTCTCATGTACCCTTCCATACACTTGAACTCATAAGACTATGTATAGTCTTGATTGTATTTTGCTTCAAAGTATTACACTTATAGGTTTTCTTGCCTATTTTAAGCTTGAGATAATGTATAAAAACTATTAATATTTATTTGGATTAATTTGGTGTTTTATTAGATCTATTTTATTCACCTTGTATAAGCTAAAAAATCATCAAGACACCATGCTTAGCTTACTATTTGCCTACTCAGCTGTAGGTGAGCATTTTCCTGTGAAGGGACACTTGTAGGTGTCATAAGTCTTGAAACACTATACATCAACATTATCCTAATGATATTTATGCTCATTGGTATACCATTAAATCAATAGGACCATTAAAAATATGAGGGTATGTTCCATTTACAACCTTAGGATGTCAATGATTACCTAAAAGTGAATTCTTGTAGATATGAATGCATAGTTTTATTGATTTAAAAGGCATATTTAAGGCCCTAAAAAATCAAGCTCCATAAATATTATTGGCTTCATCTTTGGCATAACTCTTCTCCATGCTAGAGGATACAAGGTTTACCTATCTATATTCTTAAAATCTCTTTGTAACCTTGTGATAGGATCTATATAAAATGCGTTAGACCTCTATTTTCACTTATTTTGGAAAAAATCCTTGAACTCAATCATCACATCTCTGAAAGTGACTTACACTACCATTTGTACATTTGACACCTAAAATAGGTTTGTAATGGTTAAAACACATGCTATAATCTAAATAAAGGTTTTACCATGTCTCTAGTTCCCTATATAAGGACCTTCAAAGATCTGTAATGTCACTTGTAGGTGAGTATTTTCACACATATGTAGTGAAGCAAACATTGGAAAGTATACAAGGTACTATTGTTGGGACCAACATACCTCATTTTTTCTAATTCACAAATTGGGACCCTTTTAAATGTTTTAAAACATATATAACTTGGTATGGCTTTCATGAGATTATTCTTTTTATAATTTGAAGATCATCCACCTAAAAAGGGATGGGTCCCTGCATTTTTAATTATGCTTTATGATCTAACCCTACTGATGATTACCCTTAGATGGATAAGTTTAGGTTTCATGGAGGAAGGTAGGGTTTCTAAGCAAAAACCCTAAGGGTTCAAATTCAAATTTTCAAGGGAGAAAATTTAGCATGAGTTAGTCTTTTTAAAAAGACCCTAAGTTTAATTTTACATTAAGGCCTAGTTATGTTTTATAACATGCCTAGACCTTGACAAAAAACTATATTTAAGTCCTCTTTTATGTTCCTTCCCCATTTTAAAGCCATCATAACCTCATTAAATGTTATGTCAACAAGCCCCTTTTTGTCCTAGACTAAGACCTTATCAATGTTTAGCCTAAGTTTTAATCTTCAAATGTCTTGGTGTTTGTTCAACATGGATGATGCCTCAAGGATCCTAAACTTCAATCTTAATAACTACATGTGTCATGCTCTAATTTGATGTCTTAAATTTTATGCAATCTAATAGTCCTCGCTTCCCTAGAGCCCTGATCCAATAGTGCAAGATTATCCTAGGATGGATTATGTGCTAAACCCTACTCACTATAAAAGTTTCTATGGCATTTATTTTGCTGACCTCACTCCCATCATTTGACATTCATGAGGATGCTAGTTGACGTTAGTGATGGCTTCAAAATAAACCCTATCCAAACTTTTATCATTAGTCTAAATGGGTACCTTTTAAATTTTTAGACCTTAGGATTATCACATTAAAACTTATACCATAGTGTTTTTTAATACTATTAATCTAAGTATAACCCCTTGGGTTAAGCTTATGTGCATCATGGACTAACTTAATGTTCATTCATCTTAAAATATCTAACTATTTGTGTTCACCTACTAACCTTGATCTAATGACATGAGATCAAATAGCCCCTAAAGTAGATCCAATAAAAGAAGACCTCTTGGATCATGATCAATGGTTCATGTTCATCACCTAGCTTGATTTAATAGACCGTGTTGACCTTGAAGTCCTGAGAGCACTAAGAATGTGATGATTGGCATGCTATAATTTAGCCAAAAGAACCTTGTGAGATTAAAATTAATAGTCATGATCCCATAATTTGAAATTCATGAGGATGTATTTGATGTTAGCAAGACCATCACATTTAACCATAACTAACCTCTCAACCAATCAACTTTAACCTCATAGATCATGATCGACGGTTCTCACTCAATCATTGATCTTAATCCAATGTTATGAAGTGAATGTGGAATTTTCAACAAAGGACCCTAGAGCCCAATATTTGACACATGGATAAACCACATCTAATCATTTCCTAAATAAGCTAGAATGCACCACTTGACATAATCGGGTAATCTAAGATCTAAGCGACTAACCAGAAAGGACCTCTAAGATCTTAATTAAAGGCTCATGTTCATCTTAGTATCCTAATCAACTAGAGTGACATAAAAGTATTTATTTGAAATCCAATGGCTAATTTTCAAATGGACTCCCATGAGAGTTCCATGGGAACAAGCTTAAGGAGGTTCACATAAATACCATGTAAGCACTAAAGGACAATAAGATTTTCATAAGTGATGCTATCTATAAAATTTGAGACATGAATACATTTATGAAATCCACCACCTTCACCATTAAATTCTTAGAAACCCTACTAGAGTAGCTTAAATCCCTAAAACTTTACTTAAAACCTCAAAACTTGACTATTAAGGACACAACTATATTTAGTAAGATCAAAGTGTTATCATGAGCATCAAGACTAGTCATATTCCAAGGCAATTAAGATCATGGTAGTGGCAAGGAAATAGTGGAAAGAAGAGGTAGACATGTATATATATATAGACCATGAAGGGAGGCACTTTAGAGATACTAAATTAGACACAAGAGTATTGGCCAATGGCATGAAGAATTGGTCGAAGAATTTCTTTGAAATTGAGGAGCTACAACCTCTATCATCTAGTGAGAAAAGGGTGGTAGTCACCAAGAGAAAGTTTGAGGACCTAGTTATAATACAAATGATAGGTCTTCATTAAGCTACTACTAAACCCAAGGTTTTACATTGTATTGACATCCTTGCACCCATGTTTATTGAATATAGAATAGAGAATGACTAGATCATCAAAGAAGGGTTAGGAAGAATTGCCTATATTTCCCTATTAGCTTTTGAAGGCTACTACAAGCTCTTCAGAGCTCATATAGACCTCCCCGCCATCAAATAATGGACTACCCAACATAATCTAGACGCTATCTTCAGACCTTAGTTAATCTAAGGAACTCATGTAGCTAGGAACCATAATGGTAAAATCCCTATCATTAAATTTAGAGAAGGGATTAGGATCATTATGAACCTATTGAATAGAGATATTGGGGTAAACTCCACAACCTATGTCAACCCTAAATGCATTTCATACATATATTTCACAATGAAAGAGAAACTATCTCCACCTGTTAGAGAGCTAATTAGCATCCGCTTGGGGAGATAATTTTATAGCATTAATAAAATGAAATTCCAATAATTCACCATGATATACTATCTATTGACTCATTAATGTCATCCACTCATATTCTTGGTATCAAGAATTGGTCCTCTTATAACAAAATTACCATTTCCCATCACTATGTAAAGTTGCACATCTTCAAATATAGAGTTCATATGCAATTAATTTGTGATTAAATATATCCCACATTGGTTTTAAACATCATAGGGAACCCCATGCCTAGGATTTACCCTCTTGTCAATTATGTTGAACACATGGGAGATATTTGGTACTATCTAGACTACACTATTATCAGAATAGAAGGGATCATGACCTAACCATTCAGGTTGCCTACCTATGTCTTGCTCAAGTTAGATGAGTAAGAAATTTCTCACCAAATATTCCAAGGAATTGATAATTTTTATAGTGAGAAGAGGAAGGGAATTCTACATCCCTTCCTATTCTTGATTGAGAGAACTTTGATTCAAGATTGGAAATAATTGGACATCATGTACAGATATAGGGATGCCTTTTGATTTTAAAAGAATGACCTAAATGAATGGGACCCCAATAAAAAAGTTGTCCCTCATTTATAGTCAAAGAAAATAACCAAAATAACCTATGATCATAGGGTTGGTCCATATGACCATTTTACACCAAAGTTATAAGCTTTGAGGAAGTCCTTTCTAGGTGCAGGCAACATGGTTTCAAGCTTGAACATAGAGTGCAAATAGAGGAGATACTAATTGGGGAGAGATGGTAAATGAACCCATTGTAGTATAATCTAATACCTTCCACTTCTAATGCACCTCCAAGTCTACCACAATAGCAAGCATTCCAAATTTAAGGACTTGGTGAGAAGAAACTAGAAGAAAGGCTAGAAAAAGGCCTTTCATCATCAGCCCAACTTCCAAAACCATCTTCTCTAGTGGAACACTTTGATATGATTGCCATAGATCCATATGAGATGGCAGAAAAATTATTCAATAAACTTGTAAAGACTATGGGTCTAATCAAGAAGATGAGGGAGCCATAGCCGAGGTGGCACAAATTGAAGGACCTCAAACAAGTGAGGAAGAGAAGGGAAAAAAAGTGGCATTGGAATTGGTATTTGCCACACAAAAGAATAGGGAAGCTGAGTTGGCCCTTATCCCTAGGTCCTCCAAAAGACCAAATCTAACATGAACCCATCCCACCAGTAAATTAAATTTGTTTAGTGATGAGTTCCCCATACATGGACCTATCATTCTTGACTAGTTCATATATGGGAAAATCCAAAAGGTTCCTTCCCAATCAAACTCATTGGAAATTACTAGCTCTATAGGTGGAGATTCCCTTGATAATGTCAAACCCTAGATCAAGGAGCTCATGAAAGAGTAAGAGGAAAAAAGAATTGTTAAATTAGCCAAAGAAAGTGGAAATAAAATAAAATATCTAGGAGCATCAAGTGGAATTAGGATTAAAACCACATAGACACCCAAAATCTCTGAACCAATAGCCACTGTCATGTATAATCTAGATACAATAGGGCTTGAAAGGGTGACAACTAATAAAACTACCATTGGAACTAAGGATTTCAACTTTAAAAAAGTGGAACCTTTTCTATGCCTAACTCTTATACAAGGTTATGTAGTAGGGGAACATCTCATCCATCAGGAGGATGTGGGAAGTTTAGTGGTGGCCCAATCAATAATGACCTTGGCTAGAATCTAGGGAATGAAACAAAGAATCACCAATCTAGAAAATGAGAAGAAAGACTTGAAAGCACATGTTACATTTCCAATCCTTGAGGATATAATGAAATACTTAATAAATCCTTTGATATATTTAAATGGTTGAAGGCCTTGAAGCTCAGATCGAATACCTTAACCCATAAAATTAGGAAATCACAAGCATTAATAACTTAGTGGTAGAACTCTAGAGATCAGGGAAACTGAATTAAATAATCTCCATAGAACCAGGTAGGTCTAAGGTGTCAAGATCATCAAGTTGAATCATTTTCATGCACTCTTAGGAGTCATTGAAGATAAGATATTAAACATGAGAAACTTGTGTGATAGTGTCAATAGCTTCATGGAGGAGGATAAAGGCTTGATAGCAAGGATGGAGAAGCTCTTAAAGAGACTATTGGTAAACCCTTATAATATCAATGCCACATGCTTGATGGATGATGAAGAGTTCAAGAAAAAGGTTAGTACCTTCATCTAGAATATCAAGGACAACCAAGGCCAGTCTATCAAGGACAATCATAAGGTCCTTGATATCATCATTACATTAGGGAAGCAGATTGTAGAGGCCTAATGTATTTAGGAACTTAAATCCAAGAGTGACAAAGAATTTAATACATTGGTAGGTTAAGAAGAGGATTATTTGATGAATCTTGTAGTAGATTTTGATCTAATCAAAGAATAATATAATAAGGTGAAGAAAATCCTCAAGCAGTAACTCAAGGGACCCACCAATGTAACATAAAAGAATATTATTTTGTAATATATATGCTAGTCTATTAGCATATATTAGTCCTTTTGTCAAAATTGGCATGGAAAGCCTTTTGCATTGTAATATTTGTATTAAGGATAACTGTCCTTATCATACACATGGATATATTGAAAATATAACCCATATACTGCCTATGTCTCCTATAAATAGGCAAAGGTTACCATTTTTTAAAGGGACAGACTCTGAGCAATTTATATACAAGAGAGCATTTAATACAACTAAGGAATTCTAAAAATATTGAATAGTTTGTTAAAAGCTAATGTTGTCTCTCAATTACATATTATTGTCTTAAATTTAAATGGTTCTCTACATATTGAGATACTTTTTCTATCATAGGGTTGTTAATTTATGCTAATACTAGATTAACTAAAAATATCTTAGGTAGACTTCATTTTATTTGATCTACATTTGGATGTGCATATGCTATTCAGGTTACAGTAGAAAACTTTTAAAGTAAACTTAGTTCTTACTTATGGTTTATATATCTCCTTTAAAGCTTGCCTAGTTTGTGATGCAATCTAATTTTATACTATTTTACACCATAAATTGGTTCATGTATGCTCAAAGTAATTAGAAATTTGTCATAATATTTGAGAGGGGAGTTTGCAATCATGTTCTCTTTCCTACCTTACCCTTCCTTTTTCTATTTTCTTTATCAAAGCTCACCTAGTTTGAAGATCATTGTTAATATCCATTTAGATTAACTTGTAGGCTATAAATATCATAAATATCCAAATCTTAGTGCTCTCAATCACTAAATTAAATAAATATTATGGATAGTTATCATACTCTACTTTTATTCCACCACAAACATCATAGAATTGTCACAAATTACAACTCATGCCTTGGATTCTTTGAATCCTAAAATGAGAAGTGTTCATCAACACTAAAGATTACCTATGAGGCAATTAAAAGCATCAATAGGGAAGCTCCTGCTAGTGCTAGAAGGAGGGCCTAAGGGTCAATTATGATATTTTACACATTAAATTTTAAGGATTCTTAACCCTTATGAGTGATTCTTTACTCTAAGTGCAAATATCCTTGATCTAGGTGGTTTCTCACCTGTCTTTGCACTTTGATAGGTAAGGACCTTAGTTCTCTACAAGGGAATTGTTAAATTTTGGTAAACATAGCTTCAAGATTTAAGAATTCATAGTATTTGAAATTAGAATAGTTTATTTTAGTTGAAGATATATAATTATTAGTGAATCTTAAGTTTATTTGAGTCATAAGTTACAAAGGATGGCCATCTTTACATAATTTAGCACATCTTTGAGCTTACTTAGTCAAATATCAATGTATTTTGTCCCTTTACAAGAAAATATTCAACAAAATAGGCTTAGTGTGTAGGTTGATTGTAGTTCTTTATGAATTCTAACTTGTTACACCATATTTCAAACATGATCCTTAATGTTCAAGCTAGAATTGCCAAGGATCAGGACTAGATCACATTCAGAGATAAGAGAGTCCTTATTCAAGCTAAAAACCCACAAAATAACTAGGAAAGATAGAGGAAGGTGTAGGAATTCCAAGTATTTACCATCTTCACCTTTGAAAGGGGTTATTGCATTAAATTTTTATCTAGATATGGCATGGCTTGGAAGTTCCCCCATTAATGTACCAAGTGTAGTTCATGACTTGGCTCATAATCTTGACAAGTACTTTCTAATATATAGTCCAACTAGTTTTTCAATTGTAGAACATGTTAAATATTAAAAGGCTACCTTAAGGTTATTAAATGTCATCCATGAAGATGTAGCTTGTATGTTGTTTCCTTTTATATTAAAATATGTTGCATATGAATGGTTCCTTAATTTTCTTGACAATTGTATTACCTCATGGAATAGTTTTGACACTATATTTATTGATAAATTTGTGAAGATCATAAGCCCCTATGTCATTTATCAATAGTTTACAACCATTAAGAGAGATGCAATTGAGTCCATTAGATCCTTCAATGACAGGTTCCAAAAAATGTTCAGTCAGACCATGGATCGATACAAACCTAATGAGGTTTTATCTCTAGAAGTTTATAAAGATGTAGTAGACCCCATGACTTATGTGTTTCTAAAAACATCTTTCCCAGCTATTAACACATTAGCCCAATCTTATTCTAAAGTAGTGGTTATTAGTGACCAAATGTAGCCTCAAAGATAGATAGCTTATTCTATCCCAAATATTAATCCTCAGATGCATACATTAAACCTTTTCCCGAATAATAACCATAATACTTGAGCATTAAACTAGCTCCCTGCTCTTAATGTATTACCTACTAGCCATACTGATCCTAATTAGAACTTAGGTTTCTTGAGTCATCAAGCGACTACTAGATCTCACAATAGTGACCAAAAGGATTTAGTACTAGTCAATGGTACTAATAATAACCAAGTCCAAAATTTTGAGACCTTAAAGAATGAGAATAAATATATACTAAAGATGGTCCAGAAGCTCAAGATATATTTCTTGCAATTACAAAATCAAGTTGGCAATGCTAATGACAACTCTAAAAGGAACTTCACCTTCCAAAAGTTCAACAAGCTTGGAAATAGATTTCAAAATGACAATTTCTACAATAATAAAGCCAATGAGCCTTCCTTTAGCAAGAATACCATGGATATTATTCTCATTAATATTGCCTTGCCAGACTATTGTAGGGTGCATCCTACCTCTAAACATAGTGAGATTGATTGCATTGAGTTTTACAAGGCCCTTGAAGCTTTCTAAGAAGAAATCAACTCATTTGAGGTAGTCCTAAATAGATATACTACTATAATTTCTTTTGGATCCAAGCCATCTGACTAAGTGCACATGGTAGAGACATTTAAATTCCCTTTCTAAGAGGATAATGAGCCTGAGAATATCCTTGAAGAGATTCAAGCATTCCAAAATTTTTTAAAGACATACCTTATGAGAAATAGAGAACAAATTCAAATATTGACTACTTCAACCCCCTTAATAATTATAGGACTCCTCCAAACACTACATCAAGGAATGATCTTGAACCACCTCAGGGAAGTTATTCAAAACCTACTACTGAACCTTCATGCAAAACTAGTTACAACATTATGGAAGATATGAAAAAGATAAAATCCAATATTACTCTAAATGAGATAACTCAGATTATAGAACAAAGATATTTAATCTTGGAATCCTTTTCCAAGAAACCTGAGAAGCCTCCTAAGAGTGATAGTGCAAATGTGACTATGCAAGTAACCAAAGTAGAGTCCCCACCATTCTTGATTATAGTTAGGATATTTGGGAAGAACATCCATAATTTCCTTTTAGATTCTAGAGCCTCAACCAACATCATGCCTATTAGGATATGTGAACAACATGGGTTGACCCTAATCAAGTCTGATAAGATGGTCACATAATTGGAGATGTCAAGAGTCAAAGTCATTGGGGAGTTATTGAATGTACATATATAATTAGCTAATGAACTAAGGGTTTAACAATTAATTGACATACAAGTGGTGGATATTCCCAGTGCTTATGAATTTCTCTTGAGTAGAGAATGGACTAAGGCCTTGAATGGATAAATGTTTACTAAATGCTCCCACTTATGGTTGCCTTGGAAAGGTGTGCCAAATCAAATAAGGGTAGATAAAAAACCAAGGATGAGACACATGATAATATAATATAATGTTGTCCATGAAAAGGTAATCTTCCTTGACTTTGATCTAGGATTTTTCACTTTAAAGACTACAAAAGAGCCTAGTTCCAAGGACCCTCCTCCTGTACTTGGCCTATGGAAGTTCTATGTTGATGGTGCCAAGTGAAAATAAAGATCAAGGGTTGGTATTGTATTGATAGACCTTGTAGAAAATAAATACCATACATCCTATAGGTTACAATTCCCATGAACCAACAATTTGGCTAAGTTTGAAGCTCTTATTCTAGGATTACAATTTGCTATGAAGCATAAATCCAAGGAACTTCTTATTTATGGGGATTCTAAACTGGTAGTCAATCAAGTAAGGAAAAAGTACTAATGGAAGCTATCTTACCTTAAGAGGTACAAGTTTAGAGTTTGGGACTTGATGGAATATTTTGATGCTTTCAACATCATGTCTATCCTTAGGGAAGAAAATAAAGCTGTTGATGAGCTGACCTCTACTGTAGCTAACCTTATGCCCAATCATGACTCCCCTAACTTTGACATTGAGCTGGTGCCATACCCCTCAATCCTAAATAGCATGAATCACTTTCAAGTCTTCAATGATGATCAATAAATTTTGGATTTTTTGACTAATTTTGGAGCCTTTGAAGCTCATATCATTGATGAAGCTGATGAAAGTTCTTCTAAAAGGGAGATTAATAGTAAAATCATCCAACTAAATGACAATAAGATAACTAAAGGGATGATCTCATTAGAAAGGATATTTAATCATGAAAATATTCTTGAAATACCTAAGGTGCCCAAGGTAAATGGTAAGGACTATCATGTAGTAGATCTTAGCTCACATGATCAACCCAAACAAGTAAACATAGGAAAGGCTTACAATGAAATGGAAAATAGAAAGGCTAGGGAGCTACTTATAAAGTATAAATATGTAATTGCCTAGTCTTATGAAGATTTGAAAATATTTTATCCAAGGGTTATTACTCACAATATACCTCTCAAGGAGAGTTTCAAACCCTTCAGACAGAAACAAAGGCTAGTCAACCCTATCTTAGAACCCATTTTCTTTAAAGAGGTCAAGAAGTTACTGGATGCAAGGATTGTGTTTCATTTTAGGCACTCCTCTTAGGTTACCAACCTGGTCCCAGTTACAAAGAATAATGGGGAAATAATATTGTGAATAGACTTTAGAAATTTAAATAGAGCATTTAAAAAGGACAATCACCTCTTTCCTTCTTTTGATCAGGTCATCTAGGTTGTTTCAAGATCAGGCATGATGTCCTTTTTAGATGGATTTTTTAGATATAACCAAGTGATTGTTGCTAAGAAGATAGGATGAAGATATATTTCACTACCAAGTGGGGAACATATGCTTATAAAAGAATGATATTTGGATTGCTTAATGTAGGAACCACCTTTCACAGGGCCATGGACCATGCTTTCCAATGTCTAGTGGACAAATGTATCATCATATACATGGATGATCTTACAGTGTTTTCCAAGAATAGAGAGGATCATTTCATGAACCTAAAGTAAGTGTTTGAAAGGTGCAATAAGTATGGTGTATCTCTCAACCCCAAGAAAAAAATCTTCTATGTCATTGAAGGAAAATTATTGGGGCATGTCATCACCAAAGAAGGGATATCCATAGCTCCTGAGAGAGTGGAATCCTAGAAGGAACTAAAGTCATTCTTTGGTAAAATTAGCTTTTTGATGAAGTTCATCTCAGGATTTACTGAGATTGTCAAACCTCTAAATGATATGCTTAAGAAATATGCCAAAATTTCTTGGGATGAAGAATCCAAGAAAGCTTTTGTTAACATCAAAAAGGAAATCAATCAAGCCCTACTCTTGATAAGTCCTAAATTCTCAAAGGAATTTTACTTATATTCATTTGCTTCTGAACAAACCATGGCTACAGTCTTGACTCAAAAGGTGGATGGAAATGACCACCCTATAACCTTTATGAGCACCAATTTCAAAAATGTAGAGGTAAACTATTCCTTGATTGATAAGTAGGCCTATGCAATGGTGAAGGTAGTGAAATTGTTTAGGCATTACATCCTTAGAAATAAGGTGCATGCCATCTTACTAGACCTAGCCACAAATCTTATGTTAAGTCAGAATGAGCTTGGGGAATGAAGAGGCAAGTGGATGGAAATCCTAAAAGAGTATGATATAGAGATGAAGATTTCCAAATTGGTGAAATGTCAGGGCCTAGTCCAAATGATTACCAATGCTAATCACAAATTATATGTCATCCAAGTGGATCAATAAAAATTCTAGTCTAATGAATGGTATGACTCTTTAATACACATTCTCATTAGAGGTAGTTATCCCCCAGAACTCACCAGAGAACATAAGAGATAATTAATGCTCAAGGCAACACATTACCTCATCAAAGATGGAATCATGTATAGGAATAACTTTGGAGGGGTCTACTTAAGGTGTGTATCTAAAGAAGAAGCTTCTCAAATCATGTCCACTTTCCATGAATAGTTGGGTAGTGGACACCCTTTAGGGAGAACCATAACTCATAAAATTCTTAGGGATGGGTATTATTATCCCACCATTTTCAAAGATGCTCACAAACATGTGAAGGAGTGCCACTCATGCCAAATATTTATCACAAAAGAGCCAAAGACAACCATGACTTTACAACCTATGATTATGGATAAACCTTTTGCATAGTGGGGATTAGACTTTGTAGGAGTTATTAATCCCAATTCCTCTGAAGGCCACAAGTATGTCCTAAATTCTATGGATTATTTCACAAGGTGGACTAAAGCTATATCCACCAAATAATATAGGATGGAGGAAGTGATCAACTTCTTAGAAGAAAATATTTGCACTAGATTTGGAACCCTATTTTCCTTAGTTTGTGATAATGGATCTACATTTATATCCATTGAAATGACCAAATGAGCTTATGATAATGACATATATTTGAAGTTTTCCTCCAATAATTATCCTCAAGGAAATGGATTTTTTAAATCTACCAACAAGAATATCATGAAGGCCATCAAGAAGTCTACTACAAATAAACCCAAAACATGGAATAAACTCCTTAAGTATGCATTATGGGCATACAAGATCAGGATCAAGTAAGCACTCAAGGCTTCACCATTTTTGTTGGTGTATGGCTAGGGCCCTATCTTTCCCATCACTCTCAAACTACCTACATTCACATTCATGCAAGAATACATAGAGGAAAGCAAAGATATTGCTAATTTTAGGCTATTAGACATCATTTAGATGGACGATGCCAGAGAAAAGGCATTTGCAAACTTTAGTAGGTATCAAGAAAATATGAAAATATGGTTTAAAAAAAGGTCCAATCTAAAGGTATTTAGATAGGGAGACCTAGTCCTCCTATGGGATAAGGCATCAGAACCTAAGGGCAAGCATGGTAAGTTTACACCATTATAGATTGGCCCACACCAAATTGTAGAGACCTTGGGAAACAACACTTTCAAGCTAAAAGATCTTCAAGGAATATAATTCACATTACCCACCAATGGGCAATAACTCAAGCATTACTTTGATAGTACCCACTAGGGGTCTTCATGGAATAACATCTATAAGATTGCTTAGAGTTAGAGTAGGTAGACTAATTAGTTTCCTTTCTTTCTTCATTTTCCTACTTGGCTTAGAATTTTTTGATTATGTTTATTCATTTCTTGTTGTCTATTTATTTTACATTTTTGTCCTTTTTGCTTGATTGTGCTCTTTTGTTTTAATAAAGTATCATAGACTATCTTTTCTCAGAATTGCTCAAAGGTGAGGGCATGAATCTTGCACAAGAGGATCTAAGTCTATAATATATAATTTTGTTACAATATAGAGACTTTCAAAAGATTCACATGGAAGTCATTTATCCCCTCAGGAATCCAAAACATTACCTAAGACCAAAGCTCTATTATAAGAATAATCATGTATGTGGAAGGAGAGTTCAAAAGTTAAGGCATATGCATGCTTGCACTTAAAACACATCCTTGTCTAAGATTAAGGTTTCAACTAAAGGTGATTATCCTAAGGCCAAAACATTTGACCAAATCCTTAAAAATTGGCTATCCTAGCTCCCAACCTTTGTTAAAAGCAAAAAGACACAAAAAAGGACTTAATGCTAAATAAAAAAATGAAAATTCAAAGGTGATTTAGGAAACCTCCACCAGGGCAATGGACACCTAATTGGTAGTGCAACAAGGCCATGAGTGAAGCAAAGGTATCTCTATTAGGGCCATGGATGCTTGACTAGTAGCAAAGCAATTCCCAAGCCTCCCCTAAATTAAGAGCAATTATTCCTAAAAGAATATCTAAATATGCTCAAAGTTAGATGCAATGGTCAAAAGGATATGAACTTGGATGTTGTTCCCTAAAGTCTCATGAAAAATATTAAGTGGAGTCAAAGCACACACATCATGTTTAGGCTTTAAAACTTGAATTCTACACATTTGAAGCTTGTTTCAACCTTGAATTGACCTAAATAATGATATGTGGATCAAAGGAGATAAAAGACTTATGTGTTTTTTTAAACCAAAGTTTCTAGGTTCTAACATATTGCTATGTTTCCCCTATGAGTTTCCATTATTGTTGGAACCAACATACCCCATTTTTTTTAATTTGAAAATGGGGACCCTTGTAAATGTTTCAAAACATCTGTATCTTGGTCTGGCTTTCATGGGGTTATTATTTTTAGAATTTGAAGATCATCCACCTAAAAAGGGATGGGTATTTCCATGTTTAATTATGAATTATGATCTAACCCTACTAATTATTACCCTTGGATGGCCAAGTGTAGGTTTTATGGAGGTAGGTAGGGTTCCTGAGCAAAATCCCTAAGGGTTCAAATTCAAAATTTCATGAGAGAAAATTTAGTGGGAATTGGTCCTTTTAAAAAGACCTTAAGTTTAATTTTACATTAATGCTCAGTTAAGATTTATAACATGCCCAAAATTTGACATAAAATTATACTTAAGTCCCATTTTATGTTCCTTCCCCCTTTTAAATCCATTTTAACCTTGTTAAATGTTATGTCCACATGCCCCTTTTCATCCTAGAATAAGACCTTATCAATGTCTAGCCTAAGTTTTAATCCTAAAGTGTCTTGGTGTTTGTTCAACATGGAAAACACCTCAAAGATCCTAAAATTTAGTTTGAATCACTATATGTGTCATGCTCTAATTTGATGTCTTAACTTGGATGCAGATCTAATGGTCCTCATTTCCTAGAGCCTTGATCCAATGATGCAAGATCATCCTATGATGGATTATGTATTAAAACCTACTTACTATAAAATTTTCTATAGCATTTATTTTTATGACCTTACTCCCATCATTTGATATTCATGAGGACACCAGTTGGCATTAGCAAGGCCTTAAAAATGAACCCCATCCAAACTTTTATCATTAGTCTAAAAGGGGACCTTATAAATGTTTAAAACATAGGCTTATAACATTAAACATTAGACCATAGTGTGTTTTAATAATATTAATCTAAGTTTAACCCCTTGGCTTAAGCCTATATGTATCATCGACTAACTTAATGTTTGTGCATCTTAAAGGATCTGACTATCTGTATTCACCCAATGACCTTGATCCAATGGTGCAAGATCAAAGAGCCCCTAAAGCTGAGCTAATCAGAGAAGACCTCTTGAATCATGATCAATGATTCATGTTCATCACCTAGCTTGATCCAATAGATGACCTCGACCTTAAAGTCCTAAGATCATTAAGAACATAATGCATAACACACTATCATTTAGCCAAAGGAACCTTGTGAGATTAAATTATATAGTCACATTATTATCATTTGACATTCACGAGGACATGTTTGATGTTAGTAATACCATCAAAATTAACCACAACCAACCTTTTAACTAGTCAACTTCAACCTCACAAATCATGATCGATGGTTCTCACTTGATCATTAATCTTGATCTAATGGTACAAAGTGAAGGTGATCTTTTCAACCAAAGACCCTAGAGCCTGATAGCTTGACATGTGGATAAACCACATCCAATCATTTCCCAAGGAAGCTAGAATGCACTACTTGGCATAATCGAGTCATCTAGGATCCAAGTGACCAATCAAAAAGGATCTTTGAGTTCTTAATGAAAGGATCATGTTCATCCTCAGATCCTAATCCAATAGAGTGACATAAAAGGATTTATTTAAAATCCAAAGGGTAATTTTTAAAGGGAATCCCACATGAGTACCATAGGAACAAACTTAAGGAGGTCCGTGTAAGAGCCATGTAAGCACTAAAGGATAATCCTAAGATTTAACACACCCAAAAATATAGGATTTGCATAAGTGGTGCCATCCATAAGATCTGAGACGTGAATACATTTATGAAAGCTATCACCTTCACCATAAAAGCCTCAAAAACCCTACTAGAGTAGCTTAAAGCCGTAAAACTTGACTTAAAGCCTCAAAACTTGACTGTTAAGGACATAAATACACTAATCAAGCTCAAAGTATCATCCTAAACATCAAGACCAATTTTATATCAAGGCAATAAAGATCATGGAAATGGTAAGGCAATAGTGGAAAGAAGAGGCAAACATGTATCTATCTATAGACCATGAAAGGAGGTAATTTTGAATTGGACATAGGAGCATTGGCCAATGGCCTAAAGAATTAGTTTGAGATTTTCTTCACAATTGAGGAGATATAACCTCTATCATCTAGTGAGCAAAGGGTGGAAGTCACAAAAATAAAGTTTGAGGACCTATTTTTAATACAAATGATAGGTCTTCATCATGTTAATGCTAAACTCAAGGTATTACATTGCATTAACATCCTTGTACCCCTATTTGTTGATTATAGAATAGATAATGATTGGATCATCAAAGAAGGAGGGTCATGAAAAATTACATATATTACCTTAGTAGCTTTTGAAGGCTACTACAAGCTCCTTAGAGCTCACATAGACCTTCCCTACATCAAAGAATGGACTACCCAACATAATCTATATGTTATCTTGAGACCTTGGTCAATCCAAGGAACTCATGTAGCCAAGAACCATGATGGTAAAATACCTATCATTAAATTTAGAGAAGGGATTAGGATCATTATGAACCTATTTAATAGAGCTTTTGGGGTAGCCACCACAACCTATGTCGACCCTAGATGGGTTTCCTACATATATTTCATGGTGGAAGAGAAGCTAACTCCATCTATTAGAGAGATGATTAACATCCACTTGAGGAGATAATTTTATGGAATTAAGGAAAGGACAATCCAAAAATTCACCTTGATGTCCTATCTATTAGAATCATTAATGGCATCCACTCATATTCTTGGTATCAATAATTGGTCTTCCCATAATAAAATTACCATTTCCCATCACTATGCGAAGTTACACATCTTCAAATATAGAGTTCATATGTAGTTCATTTATGGCTACATATATCCCACATTGGTTTTAAACATCATAAGGAACCCCATGCCTAGGATTCACCCTCTTGTCAAGATGTATGTTGGACACACGGGAGATATTTGGTACTATGTAGACTGTACTATTATCAAAATAAAATGGATCATGACCCAACCATTTATGTTGTCTATTTATGTCCCCCTCAACTTGGATAAGAAATAAATTGCTCACAAAATCTTCCAGGGAATTTATAATGTTTGTAGGGATAAGTGGAAGGGCATTCTGCATCCCTTCCCATTCTTTATTGGGAGAACTTTAATCTAGGACTGGAAATAATTTGACATCATGTCTAGATATAGGTATGCCTTTTGATTTCAGAAGGATGACCTAAAGGAATGGGACCCCAATAATAAATTTATCCCTTATTTGTAGTCAAAGCAGATAACCAAAGTAACCTATGAGCATATGGTTGGTCCATATGACCATTTTTAGGCTAAAGCTACAAACATTAAGGAAGTCCTTGCTAGGTGTAGGCATCATGGTTTCAAGCTTGAACACAAACTATAAAGAGAGGATAAACCAATTGGGGAGAGATGGAAAATGAACCCATTGCAGTATCATCTATTGCCTTATGCTTCTAATGTACCTCCAAGTTAGACATAATATAAAGCACTCCAAATTCAAGGACTTACATAAATTGGAAGAAAGGCTAGGAGAAGGCCCTTCATTATCAACCCAACCTCCAAAACCATCTTATATAGTGGAATACTTTGATATGGTTTCCCTAAAACTTATTGAGATGGTGGAAGAATTCTTCAAGAAACTTGTAGAGACCTATGGGTCTGATCAAGAAGATGAGGGAGCCAAAACTGAGGTGGCACAAATTGAAGGACCTCAAATAGGTGAGGAAGAGAAGGGAAAAGAAGTGGTATTGGAATTGGTCCCTGTCACACAAAAGAAGAGGGAAGATAACTTGGCCCTTATCCCTAGGTCCTCTAAAAGACCAAAGGTGACATGGATCCATCCTACCAATGAATTAAATTTATTTAGTGGTGATTTCACCATACATGGACCTATCATTCCTAACTATTTCATATATGGGAAACTCTAAAATACTCCTTCCCAATCATACTCACTGGCATTTACCATCTCTACAAGTGAAGATCCCCTTAATAATGTCAAACCCTGGATCAAGGAGATCATAAAGGAGAAAGAAGAAAGAAGAATTGTTCAAGTATCCAAATAAAATGGAAAGAAAATAAAATATCCATGAGCATCAAGTAGGACTAGGATTTAAACCCTAAAGACACCCCAACTCTTTGAACTAGTAGCCACTATTGTGTATAATTTGGATATAACAAGGTTTGAATAGGTGATAATCAAGAAAGCTACCATTGGCACAAAGGAGTTCACCTTTCAAAAGGTGGAACCTTTTGTAGGCCTAACTCTTATACAAGGGTATAAATTAGGGGAGCATTCCATCCATTAGGAGGATGTAGCAAGTTTAGTGGTGGCCCAATCAATAATAACCTTGGCTGGAATCCAAGGAATGAAACAAAGAATCACCAATCTAGAAAAGGAGAAGAAAGACTTGGAAGCACATGTTACATTTCTAGTCCCTAAGGATATACTGAAAATAATGAATAAGTCCTTCTTTGAAAAATTTGAAGGGATGAAGGCCCTAAAGCTCAGATTGAATACCTTGACCCATAAAATTGGGAAATCACATGCATTAATCACTTAGTGGTAGAAATCTAGAGATCAGGGAACTAAATTGATTAATGTCCATATCACCAACATGTCTAAGGAATCAAGTTCATAAAGTTTAAGCATTTGCATGCCCTCCTAGGAGGCATTGAAGATAAGATAATGGATCTAAGAAATTAGTGTGAAAGTGTCAACATATTCATGGAGGAAGATAAAGGCTTGATACCAAGGATGGAGAAGCTCTTAAAGGCACTATTAGTAAACCCTTCTAAGACTAATGCCACTGGCCTGATGGATGATGAAGAGTTCAAGCAAAGGGTTAGTACCTTCATCTAGAACATCAAGGACAACCAAAGCTAGAGAAGGTCCTTGATATCATCATTACATTATGGAAGAAAATTGTAGAGGCCCCATGTATTCAAGAACTTAAAGCCAAGAGTGACAAAGAATTTAATAAATTATAAGGTCAATAAAAGGATTATTTGATAAAGCTTGTAGTAGATTTTGAGCTAATTAGAGAAAAATATAATAAGGTGAAGAGCATCCTCAATCAGTAACCCAAGGGACCCACCAATGTAACATAAAATAATATTCTTTTGTATTATATATTATAGTCTATTAGCATATATTAGTCCTTTTGTTAAAATTGGCAAGGAAAGCCTTTTGCATTGTAATATTCATATTAAAGACAACTATCCTTATCATACACATGGATATTTTGAAAATATAATCCATATACTACCTATGTTTCCTATAAATAGGCAAAGGTTACCATTTTTTAAAAGGAGATACTCCAAGAAATTTGTATACATGAGAGCATTTAATACAACTAAAGAATTCTAAAAAGATTGTTTGAATAGTCTGTTGAAAGCCAACAATGTCTCTCAATTGCATGTTATTGTTTTAAATTTTAATGGTTTTCTAAATTTTGAGCTACATTTTATATCATAGGGATATTAATTTATGATAATTCGATATTAAGTAAAAATATCTTAGGTATACTTCATTTTACTTGCTCTGCATTTAGATGTGCATATGCTATTCAAGTTATAGTAATAAAATTTTAAAGTAAACTTAGTTCTTACTTGTGGTTTATATATCTCCTTTAAAGCTTGCCTAGTTTGTGATAAAATATGAGTTTATACTATTTTACACCACAAATTAGTTCATGTATGCTCAAAGTAATTATAATTGTGTCATAATATTTGAGAGGGGAGCTTGCACTCACTTTCTCTTTTTTGCCTTACCCTTCCTTTTTGTATTTTCTTTATCAAAGCTCACCTAGTTTGAAGATCATTGTTAATATCCATTTAGATTAGATTGTAGGCTATAAATATCACAAAGATCTAGAACCTGGTGGATCCCAACCACTAAATTAAATAAATATTATAGACACTTCCTGTACTCTACTTCTATTCCACGATAAACATCATAGAATTATCACAAACTGCAACTCATGCCTTGGATTATTTGAATCCTAAAATGAGAAGTGTTCATAAACATTGAAGATCACCTATGAGGAAATTTTGATACACCTTGATTACCATTCCATGAATAAGCTAGGCAAGTCTTACAGATGTGACTGTAAGTGAGTAGAGAGTTGACTATGAGAATAACAAGGCTAAATATTTGCTCAAACCATGGTGTGATGGCATAAGACATGAAGGGATGAATTATTATGGTATTGAGATATGTGAAACATCACATCCCATTCCCATGATACATCTATAGATAAACACACATTCTATAAGGAAAACTTGACTAAAGCTTCATATGGTGACACCTCACTACAACATGAGATGACTTACTCATCAAAACACCATGAAACATGAAACCAAATGTGAAGATAATTTTATAAGAGGGATAACATCATATAGAGTCAACATCAGCAACTATATTGTATGAACCTATCCAAAATAGAGAAAAACCTATAGGGTGTAAGAAATAGAAAGCAAAAAAATATAGTCAACTTGTAAGATGATTCTTAAAGAAATATTGATCAATATTCAAAATAATATTATGTAAATGGATATCTCTGAGACTAATTTTACCCACTAAAGAAATTTTGTCTAAAACCTCCTCAACTATTCGTACCAGGCATGAACTTGCTGACCACTTTAATGTGTCTAAAAAGATAAAGAAGGAGGAGAATGGTTTTAGCTCAAAAATAGAACTTATAGAGTATTTAAAGTGTGTAAATGAGTTTTATGAAGCTTAAGAGTCATCTCACAACATTATCCCATGTGTCACACTCCCTTATGGGTTGTACAAGTGCAAATGTCTTATTTTTTAGTTGATTTCCTAATTTTTAGTTAGATAACCTACAATTTTTAGATGAACTATCATTCTTGATAGGGAATATAACTTCTTGGACATTCAAAAGGAAAAAAGGAGGCTTATACACCTTTAAAACCATGCCACTTACATTTATGACCCCTAAGTGGCTATTAAATGACTCAAAATGACACAAAAACTAATTAGACCATGAATAAACCTAAATTAACATTAAATTACATAAAAAAACTTATAACACACCCTATGACATAACATTAGACCCATAAAACATATAAAAATCAAGTTTTTACCTATAGGGGTCCTAATTTGACCTATAAGGTCAAATACGGTCAACAAATTGGTGACTTATAGGGGTAGTATGCTTGCTATACTAAAGATCAATAGCCTTATCTGTCCATTGGGCTTAGGGAGTCATCTAAAGTCTAAAACAAACTAAGAGGAATTTGACCATTGACAACAAGCATTGATCATGACAAGACCAATTGACTACCTTAACCACACAAAATAAAGGAAACCAACTAATCACACACACACACATGTGCTCAAGGCACTTACAAAAAATAGAAAACAAACCACTATGTACAACTAAAAATTAAACATACCTCCCTTTCTAGGATTAGAAGGAAAGTTTCTTGCATCTCCTTATTCATGAGATGAATCATAGTGCCAAGCATGTTGCTCTTTAGATTAGATATTTGATAGACTAGACCTAATTCTTGGCACTTCAATTGCTATGCTCTCAAGTAGAGCATCTTCAAATAGGTCTATAATTTAAATGTATTCCTCTTGGCCTTGTACACATACCTCATATTTCTACCCACTCTTCATCTCATGATTAAATTGCATCTTCTTAGTAGGCATGGATTTAAGAGGAGTAGTTTTTTGTTCCTTAGAAGATTGAGGCCAATAGAAGCTTGTTCCATATTTCAAGAGCTGATGTGTTTCTCCCAAATAGTTAAGAGTATGATATCCCATATTTATTATTTCAAACATATCATCATGGGATGCATATGTCTCTTGAAAAGACAAATTTGAAAACATTTAGGACCTATAGGACCTCTTGAGGGATCTCAAGTTGTATCTAAACTATCATAACCTAAATTTACTTCTCAAGGGATGTAAGATCTTCAATCTCCTTTTCCTTCCTGGTGATGCCAAGACTAGGCATCTTGTAATTAGGGGAATTAGCCTAATGAGGCTGCCAAAGAGCTATCTTTTATTCAAGCAAGAGTTATAAATTATTCTAAACCAAATTCTCATTTTTAGGTTCCCACACCATAATTACATCAAGTTAAAGGGTGATAGGGTGAAGACAAGATGAACTAGTTGGTGGATGTGGAACATAGAACTCAAAATTAGATTGAGAATGAATTGTAGGGTATCGTTTTAAAAACTCTTGAGGAAGGGGAGGTAGACCTTGGGATAAAATAGCTTGGTTTTTTTCCTTTCATTTGTCAATATGTTCCTTGAAATCCTATTTAGCTTGAGGAATTTCTTGAGGAAGGTTAAATGGGGTGTGTTTGAGCATAGGATCTTATTTTGTGTATAAACCTTCCATCACACCTTGACTCAATAGTTTCACTCTCAAATCTAACTCATTAATTTTCTTAGCTAGTTTCTCTTGAAAAAATCTCTCTTGAAGTTGATGGGCATCTTCATGAGTATAAAGAGTACAAGAGGGATAATAAGGGTCATGTTAGAGTTGATAGGGATCATAACAAGGCTGGTAATAATCACACAAAGGCTGATAAGGAATGCCATAAGCTTGAGATGTCTCACCAACTTATGTAAAATAGTAATAAACACCAAAATTAGCCATGGTAATTCATTGGGGAGCAAGAACATAAGGAATTATTATCAAAAATCTTCAAAAGGAATACATAGGCTGCTTGATTAGCTAATACAATCTTGGAGTCACCATTGATGCTTGGATAGATGCCTCTAAAGGTTGATTTGTTGAAATACAACACCAAAAATATTTCAACTTCTTTGACTAAGATTCCCACAGGTCATGCCATAAACTATTATCATTTTGATTTTCACCCTTTTAGGATATGTCTCATCTATCTAATAACTCCTTGAACACATAGTTTAAACCTTGTCCCTACTTAGTGTGAGTGCACAAGTATTTTATTAATTTTCAAAAAACCAAGTACATAAGGGTGCCTTTACTTCATTAACCCTTTTACATTGCAAACATAGATTATATAGATTTTACCCATGACTAGTAAAATCAATTAATCCTATAACCAACTATTTACGAGAAATCAACCTGAAAGGTAGTTCTAATTAATTAACATAAAACATGAAAACTACCTAAAAACTAAAAGTAAGTAACTTTATTTTATGGGGGTGTCTTTACTAAAAAGATGCATGCCCCATTAAAAATAATTATTTATTAACCTACCAAAAAATCTAACCTAATGTTAAGACTTTGGTACAAGTCCTAACAAACCCCCCTATGATCTAAAGTTAGGTATTTGGACACATACCAAGCATTTTTATAAATTTTTCAAATTTGATTCTATCAAGGGGTTTTGTGAAGATGTCAGCTATCTGATCAATAGTTGGGAAATATATTGGATCAATAGGTTTCTTTGACACCAGCATTCATAGATAATGGTATTTGACAACCATATGTTTTGTTTTGGCATGAAACACGAGATTCTTGGGCATCTTGATTGCATTTTGATTATCAATGTATAACTATGTAGGAACAAACTGAAAAACTTGAAGATTTTCAAGAATATGACGTAGGTAAACAATTTCTCTGGAAGCATCCCATGCTGCAATATACTTTGATTTTGTTGATGAATTTTCCACTGTATCTTGCTTATTACAACACCAAGCAATGGCAGATGAACCCATATGCATAGTGTATCCTTTGGTTGACACTCTATCATCCACACATCCACCAAAATATGTATCACAATATCCAATAAGTTTGAAGTTCTTATTTCAAAATTATTCAAGGCCATATGTTTTCATTCCCTAAAGGTAATGAAGTAATCATTTTTCTGCATGCCAATGAATTTCTCTAGGCTCATGCATAAACCTAGATAAAATTCTAACTAAAAATGAAATATTGGGCCTGGTAGTCATCAATTATATCAAACCTCCCTCCAATTGTCTATATGTGGTGCCATAAAAAAAGGCACTGCTATCATCCTTAGACAATTTCAAGTTACTTTCCATGGGAGTGAGGGCAGGTTTGCAATCACTCATGCCAAACCTATCTAATAACTTAGAAATATACTTAGTTTGTAAAATGAAAATATGATGTTATTTTTGAGTTATATTTATGCCTAGATAGTAGCGAATAAGTCCAAGATATGTCATCTCAAACCCATCTTTTAATTCCTTCTTCATAGACTTGTTATGGTTTTCATCATTACCTGTGATAAACAAGTCATCGAAATAGAGAACAAGTATCATCATTTTCCTTCCCTGCATTCAAAAATAGAGAGTATCATTATATTCACTGAAAATTAAAACCAATGGATTTAAAGTATGAATACATTTTCTCATACCAAGCCCTGTGTGCTTGTTTGAGCCCATACAAAACTTTTATCAATTTACACACTTTGTGTTCGGCACCCACCTATTCAAAACCCTGAGGTTCTTTCATATATACTTCTTCCTATAAATCATGATTTAAAAAATCACTTTTAACATCCAATTGATGTACTTTCCAACCATTTTATGCTATTAAGGCAAGTACCATATGAATAGTGTGCCATTTGGCAGTTGGTGTAAATGTTTCCTCATAGTCAATACCTTCTTGTTGCACATATCCTTTTGCAACAAGTTTTGCCTTATGTTTATCAATGGAGCCATCTGATTTATACTTAGTCCTATAAACCCATTTACATCTTATGGGTTTAACATGTGGAGGAGGATCAACTAAAACCCATGTATTATTGTTAAGTATGGAATCATACTCACATTTTATTGCTTGTTGTCAAACATGTTTAGTAAATGCCTCCTTAAAAGTGGATGGCTCAAAGGAAGAAGTAGTAACAACCATAGCATAGTTTATCTATTTTTGAGAATTCCTAGGCCCTATTAAACCAACTTCATCTACTTTTAAGTTAGAAAAAGTACTTTGAGCCCATTTTGAATACTTAGTCAAATTATTCAAATTAGGTACTCTAAAATTCTCATTATGTGAATCGCTCGAAGGGGGACTTAGAGAATTTTCAACAATTTCTAAGTCATCAACCTATGAAATTGTAGATGAAGGAGGGAAAATGAAGGGATTTGAGTCTCATACCACAACTTAAAAGAGTTATCCCGATTATTCAAACCCTTATCTCTTTTTGTATTTCTCCTCTCTAATATATCAAGTTGAGAATCAATCTCTGCAGTGTTCATAGTCCCAAACTCATCAAATATTACATCTCAACTCACTATGAATTTTCTTGTATTATATGCAAGAAAATGAAACTTCAAAATAACCAAGAAAGATACATTTTTGACTTTGTGGTTCTAACTTAGTTCTATGTTTAATAGGAACTAAATAAAAATAAAGACATCCAAACACTTTCAAGTGTTTAACTTTTGGTTCAAACCCATACCATGCCTCATATGGAGTTTGTCCCAAAAGTGCAATTATGGGGGACCTGTTTCTCAAATACACTATAGTACTAATGGATTCCACCCAAAAATTATCATCAAGTTGTTTATAGTGTAACATGGCATGTGTTGTGCCCTCTAAATTTATATTAATCCATTTAAATACTCCATTTTATTGTGGAGTATAATCATTACTATATTGTCGATGAATGTCATGCTCTCAACAATAATCTAAAAATTCATTTGAGGTATACTCACCTTTATTATTTGATTGAAGAGTGACCAAATGTGATCTTGTTTATTTTTTGACTAAGTGTAACCAATCAACAAACTTAGTGAGAACTTTAGATTTGTTTTTCATAAAAAATACCCAAATCATCCAAGAAAAGTCATCAATAAACAAGAAAAAGTATCTATACCCACCAATGGATGACTTTTTCATGTCACATACATCACTATGAACTAATTACAAACACTTGTTAGCTCTCCAAGATGACTATTTAGGAATTTTTTGCCTAATTTTGTTTTCCCAAAAGACATGACTCACAAATAATACTATCTTTTTGAAAAGTGGGCAACCCATTCACCATATAATATCTCTAAAAATCCACTAAAGAGTGGATATTCAAATTTCCATAGCGGAGATGCCATAACCACTGTATAGACATAGTACCTGTACCTTTGTCAATAAATGCCACAAGTTCTATAGTGGGAAGAAGCACTTTACAATGCAATCTAACCAAGTTTCCATCTTCATATCCCATATACATTATTTTATAATCATCTTTCTCTGAATTGATGTAAATGAGCCCATTTTAAAGCACAATTTGATAACCTTTCTTTCAAATAGTTACCAAAGAAAGTAAGTGTTTCTTCAATGTGGGAACATACCAAACATCCCCCAAGTATTTTATAGATCCATTAGGAAGAAGAATCCAAATAGATCCAAGTCCTAGTGGTGTATGCATAGACTTATCTACCAAGGCAAATAGAGAGAGATAAGCTTCCTTGAAAGACTAAAAGTAATCTCTCCTAAATGTCATGTGTTTGGTTTCTCCTGTGTCTAAAACCCATACATCTGTGAGCTCATCTCTAGCCTCATATTTAATATAATCAATGTGCCCCAAAGTAGTGAATGCAGATTCATAGGCAACATTACTAGACTCATCATAGTCATGATCGGCTTACTGAGTAGAGTTAGACTTAGTCATTTTTTGTGGCCTCTAAATTTTGTCAAAAGGAATCCTACATTGTGAGGCAATGTGACCAAATTTTCCACATCTATGACACTGAATGTTTGATCTACCTTAACCTCTGCCCCTATATGAGTTATGACCACATCCTCAATCACTTGTTTCATATGATTGGGTAGATTGTTGGTTATTTGAATAAACCCTACCTCTATTTTGATATCTGCCTCCTCTATAACCTTGACCCCCTCTATAACTATTTCCTCTATTATTTTGATGCCTAGATGAAGATGAACTAGGATTTGACTCTAAAACATGGGCTTCTTCAATTTTCTTAGATTTATTGGGTAGAGAGAGGTAATGTTGGATGATAAACTCAACCAACTTATCAAAGGTGATGCCTGTGATCAGAGACATGCAACATTTCAATAAAATTCCTATAGGACCTAGCTAGTCGTTTCAAAGCAGCAGTAACTATGAGGTCATCATCTAGTTTTCCAAACCCAGCCTTAGTTTACTTAGTAGTGATATTTTTCAAATTAGAAATATATTCTCCCATATCACCATCTTTATCTGATGACAAAGTAAACAACTGCATATGAATATCTATCTTCTTATGCTTAGGTTTCTTATCATACCAATCTGATAATGTTTTCCATGCAATGTAATTATGAAGAGAATTTTCAATATGAACATAAGTATCATGAGTAAAAAAATATTTAATGATATATAATGCCTTAGAATCACATAAATAAAATACATCTAATTTAGCCTATTCTATTGGCAATGTGGGATTTTCATTCTTGACAATATCCCATTACTCATTAAAAACTAGTGAAGCCTCCATCAATCATTTCCAATTAGAATAATTAGAAATTATTAATCTATCACCATCTAAAAGTAAGTTTTGAATCTTCAAAATCTTGAAATAAAATCAAATGCAATATAAAAAAGTGTGACAAAATGCAAAAGAGATGAAACAAATATCACACTCATTGCACAAGACACTGCTTCTATGGGTTTTTTCACTTAACCTCCGTGTAGAGCAAAAAATAAAAACAAGAATTTTTGATGGGTTTTTGCACTTAACCTTGCTAAAAATCAATTGATTACACCCTTATTTCACTAGATTACATCCTTATTCCACCAATTACACCCTCATACCATAACAATGTAAAAGAAATAGAATTTAATTCCCTTTTTCTAATTTTTAAAAACAACATTATACAATAAGTATGCTTTTCACAACTTTCAAGGCATATGAAAAGAAAATTAAAATGGAATATTCCTTTTATAAAAAATATATTCTAAAGAAATTTCTTTCAAAAAGAAGGGATTTGAACCCTTGACCTCCTCTTTGCAAGCTTCTTACAAAATGACTTTAACCAATTGCTCTAAGAGCACTTTTAGAATATCATACTTAGAAACTTGTACTTATGTTGTATTTTTTCTATGAGGGAAATAATTTTTTTTACATATATGTAAATAAATCCAATAATTTTTCCCTTTTTAATCTTTTCAGCCAATCTTTCTCACATGGGACCCATCTAATGCAAATTTTTGATATCCAAAACTTAAAAAATATAAAAAAAATTTCTTGAGTTTTATCACTACACTATTTTTGCCTAGGACACCATGGCAGCTCTTGGAACTATTTTTTGTGCCTACTCTCAATCTTGGAGGCTGTACAAATCCATACAAGCAAGATAAAATTTTTTTTGGTTGAGTTTTAGCAAAAATTTAAGGTATAATTTGCTAGAAATAGATTCAAATCTCAGCCAGGGCGTTGGAAGGCCATACCATTGGCTGTACAAATCAAAAAAAATTTTAGATTGTCCTTTGAGGATACAAAATAGGGGTTTTAACAAGATTTTTAGGTGTTTTTGGATTCAAAAGGGCTGAGAATGAATGCAATCAATAATGGCAGCCATGGATGAAAATTATAGAGGTTTTCAGTATGCAAATAGGCCATACAAGTTTGTTTTTTCAAAAAAGTAATGAATTTAATAACATTTAAATTCTAAGAAATTCATTTTTAATTCTAGATGAGGAGTTTAAACACAATTTAATGGAGTATGAATGGCTAAAATGACCAGATGGTCATATAATAGAAATACACAGGTTTAAATGCAAAAAATGTTTAAAAAATTAAAATAATTTAATAATTTTTCAAAAATTTTGACATTACATTTAAACCAATAAAATATTTGTTTGATATGGCATACCTTATTTCATGCCATTTTATTTTTTGTGAATTTGACTTTTCACCTTGCCTTCTTTTAAATTCACTAATGCTCCCAAAATTCACCATGCTTGACAAAACCATGCTCTAATACCACTGATAACTCCTTGAATAAATAGTTTAAACCTTGTCCCCGCTTAGTGCAAGTTCACAAGTATTTTATTAATTTTCAAAAAACCAAGTACATAAGTGTGCCTTTACTCCATTAACCTTTGTACATTGCAAACATAGATTATATAGATTTTACTCATGACCGGTAAAATCAACTAATCCTATAACCAAATATTTATGAGAAATCAACCCAAAAGGTAGTTCTAATTAATTAACACAAAACATGAAAACTACTTAAAAACTAAAACTAAGTAACTTTATTTTATCAGAGTGTCTTTACTAAAATATGCATGCCCCATTAATGATAATAATTTATTAACCTACCAAAAAATCTAACCTAATGTTAAGACTTTGGAACAAGTCCTAACACTATCCTCATCTAAGTGGCATGATTGAAACACCTCTAAGCTGTGGGTAGCCTAAGAATGAGGTGAATCTCTAGATAGGGCTAGCTCCCTTAATATAACACTTGTAGATTACTACTACACCTATAATTGTGAGGGAAAAGGGAGAGAAAACTAAAACTAAACTATCCTAAAGGAGGTGATACACCAAATTATTTGATGACTACCAACTAGTTGAATGTTACACATGAGAATAAGGGACTAACTTAACATACACTTCCCAATCTGAATATTCTCACATAAATATTTCATTATGAGGTTGTGATGAATATTTAGGCTAGGAAGACTAGATAAGAGGCCTAGAATGACACTATTTGAATAGATTAACTCACTCAACATTGACACATCATAAATCACTTCACATTATTTGTGAGAAGAATCTTTAAATAGGTGAGAGAATGAGACAACAATGCTAAGGAAACCATATTCATCACTAAGCAATATCCATCATTAAAGTAGACACACTATGAAAAGCAATGGAAGAGGTGAAAATCAATTATTTTTATTGATCCATGGTGTGAAAATTAGTATGGATTCACCATAATCAAGTGGAACATTATTTACAAATGCCAAAATGGCTACTTCTTATATAACTTGAGAGAGAGAAGAGAAGAGAGAATTCCAAAGGCCATAAGGACACTTGTTATGCTAAGAGAAGGAGTTGAATATACATGGGAAGAGAGTGTGAAATTTATCATGAAAATTTAGGAAGCAAAAGTGTCAATAAAAGGCATGGAACTCTTGAAAGGTGGCATGAAATTCCCTTTCTTGGCCCAGAAAACTACCTTCATGATTTAACCCTATTTGAACATCCAAAAACTGATTAGGGATAGGTATCATAATTAGAATGAGAGGGAAGGGTTTTAGACATGATTTTCTATGATTTTTTTGCATTAGTATTCATCTAGAGCATTTTTCACTTGGATTTTCAATATTTTAGGATATGTCTCAACTCTCATCATCTAAGTGGCACAATTAAAACACCTCTAGGTTGTGGGTAGCCTAAGAATGAGGTGAATCTATAGATAGAGATATATACCTTGATGTAAAACTTGTAGATCAAGACTAAACATATGATTTTAATGGAAAAGGTAAATAAAAATTAAATTAAACTATCCTAAAGAAGGTGATACACCAAATTAGTTGATGACTACCAACCAACTGCATGTTACACATGAGAACAAGGGACTAATTAAACATACACTTCTCCAATCTAAATATTTTCACATAAATATTTCAATATGAGTTTGTGATGAATATTTAGGATAGGAGGAATATAAAAAAGTCCTATAATGTTACTATTTTAATATAATAACTCACTCAACCTTGACACATCATAAAACACTTCACATGACTTGCAAGAAGAAGCCACAAATAGGTGAGATAATGAGACAAAAATGCTAAGGAAACCATAGTAATCACTAAGAAAGATCCATAATTTAAGTGAAAACACTATTAATAGTAATGGAAGAGGTAAAAATAAGTTGTATTTATTTATACATGGTATGCAAATGTGAAGGGCTTCACCATACTCAGGTGAAGTATTATTTACAAAGGCCAAAATGGCTAGTTCTTATAGAACTTGAGAGAGAGAAGAGAAGAGATAATTACAAAGGTCATAAGCACAATTTTCATGATACGATAAGGAATTAAAAGTGCATGTGAAAATAGTGTGAAATTTATCATGCAAATTTAGGAAGCAAAAGTGGCAATCCAAGGCATGAAACTCTTGAAATGTGGCATGAAATTCCCTTTGCTAGCTAAGAAAACTGCCTTCATGATTTAGCCTTGTTTGAACATATAAAAACTGATTATGGATAGTTATAATGATTATAATTATATTTAAGAGTTATATAAATTATTTTCCATGCATTGGTTACATTCATATCCATTTGGAATCTTCTAAAAGTGAGCCATCACTACATGTAGTAAAAAAAACTCCTCTTTCACACACCTTACGCACTTAGCTTCAAATTTGGATTAAATTTACCATGAAAATACATAAAATGAAGTGGATGAAACTTTAAAATACCCTAAATTTCCTTATAGGCATCATGCATACCTTAAGATCACTTCCACTTGAATTTTTCACACTTCTCACCATCTTGCTCACTATGCCAGTTTTGACTAGTTGAGATGTAACATCTAGTAGTAACACTTAGGAATTTTTTTAAATCATTAGATGAAAATATTGAGTTATTAAAAGTATCTATATTCTTCCCAAAATTTATTTTGTCTATTAAAAATCCATATAACCTACATAATGCATAAAATAGTCAAAAGAAGTAGTTTTATACCTTGTTTGTACAGATTCTATATAACTCTTCTTAATGGTAGGGATATTTATTTAGTATTATAAAACATAAAATAAATTTCATGGTAAAAATAGGAAATTATGGTAGCTTCCCATCCTTATTTCCTTCATCAGGGTATTCTAAGGGTTTAGGCTTATTTTACCCTCTTAGCCATTATTCATAGAGATTTGAGATTGGAACTACAAAAAAATCACACTATATTAGGGTTTAAGACCTCAATAAAATTCCCTAAATTCTTTAAATCTCCATGCATAGCCTCAAAGGAGATGTGAGCATCTCAAGTTGCTCACTCGAGCCCTTTCTTCCCTTCACACAGGCTTAATGTTGGATCTAGGCCAAAATGATCTCTCTATGTGGTTACCATGCATCCCAATAGTTTGGAAACATATATTATTATCTCATAATAATTCTCAAATATTATAATAATCATATCTAAGGCTATAAGTGTAAGTGACTTCCCATTTGGACACTAGGACAAATCCTACTTTTTAGGCTAAATTGTAACCTTAGAGTTCTAAGACACTTTGTTGAGATTATCACTTATGTGATTGATTACTCATGTTATTATAGGTGTATTTAAACTTATAACACATTATTGACATGTTTTACCAGCCTCTAACTCACCTGGCCATTGTCATTCTTCAAATCCTATCTGTTTGTGTATAAGGGGAGTGCCCTCTATCTGAGATAAAATAGAGGGAACTTAACATATTTTTCTAGAATAAGTAATTATTTAATGGAGTTATTAAGGTATTATAGTTTTTATGTACCAATTTTTATCTCTTGGTATTATTATTTGACCTCCAAAATTCTTAAAGACCCATGACAAACTTCTATGAAGGCAGACTGTGCAGGTTTTCAAGATATGAACTATGCCTTGCTTGATATGAGTCCTTTATCTATTAAATATATAATATGAGAGTTTAATTAGGATATTATGAACATAATTAATGTATTATAATCTTCATTTATCTCTATAACCTCTCATTTACCATTCCATACACTTGAACTCATAAGGTTATGCATAATCCTGACTGTATTTTGCTTCAAAGCACTACACCTATAGGTAGTATTGCCTATTTTAAGGTTGAGATAATGTATAAAAACTATTAAGAGTTACTTGGATTAATTTTATGTTTGTTTTTATCCATTATATTCACCTTTTATAAGCTAAAACATCATCAAGACACCATGCTTAGCTTACTGTTTGCCTACTCAGCTATAAGTGAGCATTTTCCTATGAAGGGACACCTATAGGTGTCATGAGGCTTGAAAAACTATACATAAACATTATAATAATTATATTAATGATCATTGGTGCACCATTAAATAAATATTATCATTTAAAACATGATGGTATGTTCCATTTACAACTTTAAGATGTCAATGGTCACCTAAAAGTGAATTCCTATATATATGCATGCAGAATTTCAGTGCTTTAAAAGGCATCTTTGAGGCCCCAAAAAATCAAGATATATAAATATTATTGGATTAATATTATCCATGATATAGGATAAAATTTTAACCTATATATATTCTTCAAATATATTTGTAACCTTATTTAAGGATCTCTACAAAATGCCTTAGACCTCTGTTTTTACTTTTTTGGGAAAAACTCCCTAAACTTAGTCATCACATCTTTGAAAGTGATTTAAACTACCATTTTCACATTTAACACCTAAATTTTTTATAAAATGGTAAAATAACATGATAAAATCCAAAATAAGGTTTTACCATGGCTCTAATTCCCCATACAAGGACCTTTAAAGCTTTGTAATGTCACATGTAGGTGAGTATTTTCACACATAGGCAGTGAAGAAAACTTTGGGTAGTATACAAGATATAAAGGTTTATGATAAATTAAAAACCCTCAACAAGTGTTAAAATGTACTCCTATCATTCTTGAAGTATTGAAACACCTATCCAACTTTCCATCTTAGCATGATGTCATCAAGGAGACACTTGTAGGTGTGTATGAGCTATATGCAAGTAGTGAACATGGAATGAAAAAGTATATGTGTATGGAGGGCCTCATAAAAAACTTAAAATCATGTTTAATCCTTCAAATGCATTATTTTAATTAAGGAGATATTAATACAAGCTATAAAACATCTATTCCATCATGAAAAACTCTTACAAACATCTCAACCAGAGAGGCAAGGGTATCTAATGACTTATTTATGTGGTGCATGAGTTTGTAACCAAAATTACATCTTATTTAACATCCAAATGAACTCTCTATATATCTTAATGAATTGAAAAAACTAATACACCCTGATTACCATTTCATGAATAAGCTAGGCAAGTCTTACACATGTGACTGCAAGTGAGAGTGAGTAAAGAGTTGACTATGAAAATGGCAAGGCTAAATATTTGATCAAAGCATGATGTGAAGTAATAAAATATTAAGGGAAGAAGTATTATGGCATTGAGATATGAAAAACATCATATCCCATTACCATGAGACCTTTGTAGGGAAACACACATTCTATAATAAGGAAAACTTGACTAAAGCTTCATATGGTGACAGCTCCCTATAACATGAGATGAATTTCTCATCAAAACACCATGAAACATGAAAAAAAGAATTAATATAATTTTATAAGATATCCAAAATCCTCTGGAGTGAACATCACCAATTGGATTGTATGAACTTATCCAAAATATATCAAAACCTATAGGGTGCAGGAAATAATGATCGTAAAAACAAAATAAACTTATTAGATATGGTTCATAAATCACAATTGACCAATATTATAGATCTTGTTATGTAAATGGATATCTTTAAGTTTAATTTCACCCCCCAAAAATATTTGGTCTGAAACATCCTCAACTATCCATACCAGACATGAAACTATTGACCACTTTAGTGTGTCTAAAAGGGAAAAGAAGGATAAAAATGGATTTAGCTAAAAAATTGAGTTTATATATTATTTAAAGAGTGTAAATGAGTATAAGGAATATAAAAATTCATCTCATAACATTCTCCCATGTTTCACACTCTTGCATGGGCTGTATATGTGCCAAACTCTTCCTTTTTAGTTAATTTCCTATTTTTTAGTTAGATAACCTAAATTTTTTAGATGAACTAGCATTATTGACAAGGAATATAAATTATTGGATGTTTGAAAGGAAAAAATAACACTTGGACACATTGGAAACCTTACCACTTACATTTAATACCCCTAAATGGTTATTAAATGACTCAAAATGACACATAAACTAATTAGATCATGAGAAAGTATAAATTTACATTAAATTACATAAAAAGATTTATAATACACAATATGACATAATATTATACCCCTAAAACATATAAAAATCAAGTTTTTACCTATAGGGGTCCCAATTTGACCTACAGGGTCAAATTTGGTCAACAATTTCTAGAATTCTATATGAACGTCCACTTGAACAAGAAAAAATTATACCAAAGAAATTATTTATCAAACCTACTAAGGTTAATAATTAAAAAAAGGTTAAGTAATAGGAAATCCCCCTTACTCAGTGGATATTACTTGAGATACCATTATATCAAAGATACACATTGATTTCGATATAAACCTCATCTAATATAAACCATATTTAGATATCTAGAGCACCCAAACAATTTCCTATTACTTATATTCTAAAGAAACCAAAGATCATTAATCAATGGTTTACATGAACCCCCATAAATTTTATTATTTCTTCATGTTCATAGAGTCATATTATACTTATGCATAACATTATATAATCTACAATCACAGGTATGACACCTACACATGTTCCTTGGCAATACCACTAATTTATTACACCAGGTTTTTAGTGGGGATATTGGATGATTTTATAAGATAGACCTTTAATATCAAATGTATGTATGAACACACACACACACACACACACACACACACACACACACACACACACACACACACACACACACACACACACACACACACACATGCACACACACACACACACACACACACACACACACACACACACACACACACACACACACACACACACACACACACACACACACACACACACATGCATGCATGCATGCACACACAAAAAAATAATAATCAACAAAATTAAAAAATCTAAAACTATTTTCATCAATTACATGTTCTATTAGCTCCTTGGCATATATGATGTTGGTTCTATGTTGGTGGATAGAATATCATTTGTTTTTATATACACATGTTTCACACATATTTTTTAGTGTGATATAGGCATATAAATATACATGATATTGCATTTTCTAATGTTTGGACTTCCCTCTACTCATGTCATGTGGACATTGAGGGCATCCACTTATTTGATCATGGTACACTCAGGTTATATCTTTTCATGATCACTTTAAATTATCATTTTTGAGTTTATGTACTTACAATTTAATTTCTCCATGCTTATATATTTCATAATGTAATTGATATGTTATGTACTTAATTTTTTTTACCAATACACATATCCTGGGGATAGTATGATATGTTTATGTTGGTTAATTATGTTCCATGATTTTCATTTATTCACTTCCATTTAGAGTCTTGTATGGCTTTTGTAGCATTTGAATATGGTCTATTTTTATTCCCCGTTCCTTTATTTACCTCTTTGACATTTTAATATGTCATTTCTTATTGTATGGACATTTAATATATCATTCCTTGATTTTTGGACATTTGACCAAGTCATGTCCCTTTTATTATGAGGAATTTAAACATGCCCCTTGTTTTAGGTCTCCTTAGACCATTATCTTTCTATTTAATTTTGAGTTCTCTTACGTTTGTTCTTGATTTTTTCATGAGATTTTACTATTACTATCTATACATTGTCATGATTTATATCATGACTTGATGTGATCAAATTTTGCATGCTTCAATGATATATATACTTAGACATGTTTATCATATATGATACATGGTTCATATATAGATCATACATTTATCTTGTCATTTTGAGTTAAGGTAACTACTAGTTACTACTTCTCCTCACCTCAAAAAGGGGGGGAATATTAGTGGGGAATGATATAGAGGTAGGGATTACAAATTCTTCACAAATTTAAATTGTAATGGGGGTATGTTTTAGAAACATGTTATCCACACATAAATTTTTAGTTTCAAATTATAGTGGGGGCATGCTATGGAAACATGTTCTCCACACTCATACCACTTCTCAATTTTATATTATAGTGGAGGGCATTTTATGGAAACATGTTATCCATACTGATACCAGTTCTCAATTTTAGATATATAGTGGGGGCATGTTATGAAAACATGTTCTCCAAACTTACACTAGTGTTAAATTTTTATTTTAGTGGGGACATGTTTTGGAATTATGTTTTGGAAACTTTCATAGTTTGAAAATTGGCTAAAATTCATAGCCAGATGATTCAAATACACATTTATGGTAGAATTATATACATTGGTACCATTATTATACCTATTTTTTAGCATGAAACATACACAAGGTGCATATGATATGAAAATGACACTTAAAATTTCATAATAAAATAAAATTTCATATTTCAAACACATACAAACTTTAGCTCACCAGGTTGGACTATTATGGACTATATTGAGCCAATTTAATGTAGTAGTTGGTTTGATTTTTGGTATGGTCAAGGTGATTAAATCACTCAATATTTATAATTTTATATGTTGGAATTAATTAAATCATCCAATCTCACCATACTTATAGTGTGATTTGACTTGATTAACTCATGCTCACTAGGTTATAACTATGACTGGGTTACAAATTTGAGCTAATCTCAACTACTAGGTGGAAACCCAGTTTTTTTCCAAGGTTGGGGGAATGTGTCTTCAAATATCTATATATATTTTCAATTTATAAATATTAGTTTTAAATATTCATAATGATACATATTTTTAAATAAAATTACCAAAACACAAGGCAATTGCATTGATACATAAGTGTACTCCTAAACCTTGCTCTATTTATTTTTCAATCATTTCAATACTTTAGATTTAAGATTATATGCACTGTTATATGCTTTAACATGATTTTGGTTGAAATTTAGTCACCAAAAAAGCACTCAAGTTGGACCCATGCAAAGGCAAGGTGTGTTATACACACCCAAGTACACATTTATTTTCCTTTAAACTAGCGATTTCATTAATAGATTAAAGTGGAAAAAATGTAGACACCATTTCTAAATTATATATCACCTTAGTATTGTACACTTAGAAAATACATATCATGGATTTACCTTTAGCTTATAGACCTTACCATTTCCCAAAGGATCACATACACTATCTCCCTATGTAAAATTTATTATCGCTTAGTACAACCAATGTTATTTTGATGACTCATACTTAAATCATGCTTATAATGTTATAAACCTTCTTATCTTCTATTTTTTCAAGTTATAAACTAGTGCATATTTTTAAACTACCTATACACTTGTGTCTTAGTTAGATAACTACATCAAAACAAGTGTCCTATCCCAACAGAAGACTTTAGTGCCTTAAAATTCTTCCAATTTATAAATTAAACATATCCTATGGTTAGTTTAAGTGATTTAATGTGATATATATATATATATCAACCCTCATTCATTCCTCACCTAGCACAAAAAAAATAACTCACAAGGTAAAATACCAAAAGCATTCAATCAAGAATTCAAGAAAGAAAATTTCCCTATTTTCTCCTATTTCCATATCAGTCATAGGGATACCACATATACAATTCTGAAGTACTGAAGGAGAATCCCATGAGCCATATTTTCCAAGTTACAATATAGGTCACTCTATATACTTGCCTATCACACATTGCATCTTTGTGCACACATAAGGCCACACATAGGGTATAACTGTGAGTTTGAGGCCTTATATAGAATAGTGGTCATGTAGGAAACACCCATTGATAGAGGGGTATTTGGGGTTAGTTCAACATCATGTGCCCACTAAACAATTTTTCTCATATCCACTATGAAGATGATGAACTAGGGTTTTACTATTTGATAAGGAGTGATAGTCCATGAGCTAGATTTGAACACACCAAAATGAAGGCAAAAATACCCAAGATATCCTAGGTGGTTACATATATATCTAGTAGGTATTACATATAATAAACCTATGTTTAGTTTAGATAGAAGTTTCAATACAACTGTCTGAGGTTGTTACAAATGTCTAAGGTCATAGAGGTCAATTTTTGATAATCTGATGACTGATCTAGAATCTAGATCTAGTCTATTTATAAATTATTCCATATCATATCTAAATGCACAAAATAATATAGCTAAGTACCATTATTTTCCATTTATTTTGATATTAATAATTAGTTGTACTTACTATTTTTTTAATCATATCTCAATATTTGAATTTAGAATATTATTTATCTGAGTTTTTAAATTAAATGGCCTACTATAGAGATAATTAATCAAACTTGTGACCTAGTATATTATTACCTATTTAACCATAAATTCCATAATATATATTTTAGGGTTAAAAAAATTAGCCAAAGTCAATAGAACATCATGTATATATACTTGTAATAACAAAGGCAGTATCTTTATAATTCCAAATAGAATACTATAATCACCATTAGTGTAATCATTGATAAGGTATAAAGTATATTTATTATATAATGTAGGTGTGGCATATATGGATTATAATGAGCCTATAATAGGATTCTGTTCACCTTAGGAAGATCATATTTCATTAGTGGTGATTCTAATATGTACATGCTAAAGTGGGTCTAAGGATATCATGAGGTGCATCCATTATGAATGGTTTTCACCATAGAATGTCAAATGCCTTAGTATTTTTAAACTAATGATTTGAATCAATTATTTAATATAATATATAATAATATATCAAACATATATCAAAGAGTGAGTTTATTTAACTACACCCTGAAGGGAGCTACTGTGACTTGTGAGAAGTTTACAAAATACATAAGTTACACTAGGATGAAGCTTAAAAACTACTACATGCTCAATTAAAAATACCATTTAATATCATGAAATAATGGAACTTATTACAAGAGTGTTAGTTACTATAAATTCATGTTCAAAGTGTGTGGATGTTTGGTATATGTAGGGTGTTAAACCCAAATACTAGTTCACGTATTTAGATATATATTAGTATCTCTAATAATAGCATGGTATATGCATTAATAGCATAGAAAGGAGACAAATAATTAGACATAGGTCCAACAATATTTTATTTAGACATTTTTTTTATGATGACAACCTAGTGGTACACCAACTGATAAAAAATCTTAATATTTATTTGTGTCATAGTTGAGTGGAAGATCTTAGCAATACGCCATAATTCACTTTGGAAGAGGAAGTAACAAATTATTTTATTGTAACTCACAAAACTAAAAATAAAAGAAATAAAAAGAAAAATTTATGGTAAATCCTTGAATTATAATCTTATATGAGGATGAACATACATAATCTAATGACATTGATGTTGGTTTGGATTTGTAAGGATTCTTTAAGCTAGAGTGAAATGTGGAGGAAACCAAGGCCATATTTGTAGAACATAATGAAGATAAAAAGCCATGAAATTATCATATTTAAGAGTAATAAAACCAGAGAATATTACAAGACTCAAATCTAAGTGGATCTAATAAAATATATCATGATCAATTAAAGAAACTGGTGGTAAATATTAGGATAAATTTTTCACCAAAACTAACGATTGTAAGATACTGATAAACACAAAATGAGGTGTCTAAGGGATTATAACTTCTATGAGATTATCATGATGTATTTCCAACTAACATCATAGACTTGAAATGAGTAGACCCTTCACTGGGTGAGATGCACATAGAACTAAAAGAGTGTGTAAGGCCTGTGAAGAAGCATCCATATAGGCTAAATCTAAATATGAATTTGTATGTATAATTTGAATTAGATTAGATGAAAGACATAGACATTATATATCCAATAGAAAAGATAGTATGGGTTAGCCCCATGGTGGTTCAACCTAATAAGTAAATGGAAATAAAAATATGTGGTTATTACCATGTACTAAAGTATGCCTACATTAATGACCCATTCCTAATTATTTTCATATATGAAGTATTAGAATCAATCACAAGGCATAAAGCATATTGTTTTATGGATAGATTCAGTGGTTATCATCAAATTCCAATCACAATAGAGGAATAGGAAAAAAAACATTAAAAATAAATGGGGATCATTTTCATACAAATTAATGTCATTTGGATGAAATAATGTTATAGTTGTCTTATCTAGAGTTATGGTCACTACTTTAAAAAAAATCATCCATGTTTTATGAAACTCTACCTAGATGATGGGTATGTATTTTCCTTATTCAAATAAGACTTATCTAAACTATGACTTATGCTGGAATAGTGTTAAACTATATGCATTGCACTAAATATAAATAAGTGATTATGTTTCACACCTTTTGGTGTCTTGTTGGGACACATAATATGTAGTGATGGGAATTTGGTAGACCAATCCAAAATAATAGTAATTATAGGCATGCCACATCTACAAGTTTAATAAAGGTGTGATATTTTTTAGGTCACATAGGATACTATAAGAAATTCATAAAAAGATAGAAATATATATCTACTCCTATGGATAAATTATTTTTCAAAAATACTTGGTTTGAATAAACAAACAAATACCAAACATCATTTGTAGATATCAAGTAGAGACTAATAACAACACTCATTTTGATGTTTCCCAATTTAACTAGACCTTTTCAAATTCATGTGGATTCTTTAGGAATTATATTATGATTTGTTCTCACAAAACTAGGATACAAAGGATTAGATCATTCTATTCACTTCACAATCCATAAAATCTCACATGTAGATAAAAATTATACAACTACATAAGGGGAAACTCTATCAATGGTGTTTGTACTATAGAAGTCTAAAATTACCTTCTAGTAATACCATTTGAATTTTTTGAAGATCACCAAGATCTATGATACTTGGTAAATAATCCCATGTTGAGAGGAAATATATCTTGATGGTTGATATTTTTTAAGAATTCTTTCTCAAAATAAATATGAATCCTATAAGAGAGAATGTAAGACCAAACCACTTAGACTGGATACTCAATGGAGAATACATAGAGGAGATTCAAGATGAATCACCAGATGAAAACCTATTTCAAGTCTTTGTGATTCCTAAAAATATACAATACATAAAGAATTTACTCAACCAAAATATATTTTGGGTGCACTATATGGAAATGGACAAAAAATAGTTCATCACACAAGCTATTATTTTTAGCATCATTAATGGATTTTTTATAAAATGGGCAAGGATGAATTAATCCATAAATTAGCTATGGAACATGAATGCCCATAAATTTTGGAAGAATTACATCAAGGAATCATAGGTAGACACTTCATAGGATAATCCACTATAAGAAAGATTATATAAATTAGGCTATGGTGGCCTACCTTTTTTCAAGATGCATATTTTATAGCTAAACACTATGATGCCTTTTGTATAATGGGAAACCTAAATTATAGGGATGAAATGACACTAAATATTATGATAGTTGAGAAACCATTCAAACAATGGGGTATTAATTTTATGGGACCAATAAATCCACCCAACAAACCCAGTCATGCTAGATACATCATCACTATGACAAATTATTTTACTAAATGGGTTGAAGCTGATGCAACACCTAGTTACTATACTAAAGATGCAACCAAGTTTCTCTATGTAAAAATTATATCTATATTCAGGCATCCAATAAATTTGGTTAGAAATAAAGAAACACATTTACTTAATAATACTATAAATACTCTCATAGAAGAGTTTATGTTCTCACACCATAATATCACAACATATCACACAAAGGTAAATGGACAAGTATAAGCATCAACAAAATTTATTGTAAAAATGATCACAAATATATGAAACATCCAAAGGTATGATTGGGAAGATCATATTATTATGATATTATGGGAATATAGGACAAACTACTAGCATGCAATAGGCTTCACCCTATTTCAACTGGTCTATGGACTTAAAGCAATAATGTCCATGGAATACATAGTTCTTATTATATGAATTGAAATTATAATACAACTAGGAGATCATGATACTCTACAAGAAATAATAATGAATCCAACTTAGATGAAGGAAAATAAACCTATATAAAAAGGACACAAGATACTAATAAGCAAAGTTAGAAAGCATGGCATTATCACAACCTATAAACCAAAGAGTTTCAACTAGAACAAATAGTCTTATTATATGATAGCATAATCAATGCTTTTCTAAGTAAGCTACACATTAGATAGAAAGGACCTTATATTATACATGAAATACCATAACAAGGGACTATTATGTTGAGGGATCTACATGGAATCATCTTCTTAAGTGGGTAAATGGTTTTAGGATTAAGCATTACTGCTAGAAATAACATGAGTAGGTGTTGAGTAGCACCATGTAGTTTAGGGTCTTTATTTAATTTATTTCCTTCTCATTTTGTTTTTAGTTTCATAGTATAGTAGTAGAGTGTGATCTATATATCAAAGGTTAATTTAACTAGAATAAAAATTCATAAGTCATAAAGTGTGATGAATTGAACAAGTCAACACCAAAATAGCACATCATTTAAATATACATGGGGACACATCACTAAGTCCAGGAGTGAGGTGATGGTACACATAGTATGAATAAAGGATAAATAATTGTCATTCAAAATTTTTAAATGAAAACACACTTGAAATGTTGCATATTTTCTAAAAATAGATGAATGGTCAAACTTAGTGGATGAGAAATAAAATAATTTTAACTAAGGAAAAGATGGTGCATCACATAAATGACTCCTATCAGCTAAAAAAATTAATCTATCAACTAAAGAGACACCTCACATCCTCCAATTATCAATTATAGTCAAGTTTAAAGGTACAATAACATATAAACAAATCAGCACATTCAAAATAAGGTGTTAAGTACAATCACATGGGAAAAGCTATATATGAAATGATAAGAACAACATCATGCCATTACATGAATTTGAAAACAAGAACTATGATTCAATATAAATTCATTTTCTTAAATGTGAAGTGTTCATTAATACTAAGATCAAACAAAACCAATAGTCAAAAGATATCACATTCAAAGCCATGGAGAGATCTTAGATACTCATTCCACTCTCTGATGCATAAAAAGAAGATAAGGGCATTCGTATTTCACTACAAAAAATAGATACCATGATACTAACCCATTATATTTGATATATTCTATTAACGCCAATCTTTTCATCCTTGATCAAATTGAAGAATCACAATCGCAAGCCCTTACACTTTAGCATCAACTACGAGCTTCCTACATAGAAAGATTGATTAAATTTATGACCTTGTGTCAATTAGATGAGATCATGTTCATGTTTTTTAGTAGATATAATGAGTATGTTATATATTTTTCACAATATGTGACAATATACATCAATCCCACCATAATGTCCAAAGTAACATGGTTGTCTGCAAGGGGAAAATCTTTGATGCACAACAAGATAAAGGCACCATCAATTCACCAAGATATGAGGGAAAAATATAATATGAAATCTAAGGAGATTACCATGGGTAATTCAAAATATGTTTTAATGTGATTTATTATATAGTGAATCACTAAATAATTTTGTAAAACTATTAAAAATACCAAGTAGGTCACCAAAGGTGTCATTGACATTGCTTACCAAATGCTCAAGCTCAATGAGGACTTCAATTGGCTAGATGTTTTTGTTTCAAAAATTATTAAAAATATTGTGATGGTTGTAAGTGGCACATTGCATTCATTATAATTATAATTTTTAGTAATTATCTCTAATTTAATTAATGAAAGTTTTTTGAGGGTACAACCAATTCTAATGAATACTTATAGCATGCAATAAAGTTTTATAATACTATTTAGACTAAGATAGGAAAATATTATGTGTAACTAGGAAATTTTAACACTTGGTGGATGCAAATTATATAAATGATCACTTCACACCCTTTTATTCATAAAAATGTAATTAAAAATATTTGAAAACACACTATGATGACCAAACTATATGATGACATTTATAATAAAGTGTATGAGCTTCCAAAGGCACCATCACATCTTTGCCTTTCTTCATCTCTATGCTTAATACACAAGAAGTTATATGATAAAAATATTTGGCTACCAAATTAGTACCACCATTTTAATCCATACCTCTATGGGAAAAATTAATATTATCATAACAATTTGAAGGGCAACAATAGGTAGAGGAACATGCACAGCCTCAAACATATGTATTTCTATCATAGACTATAGTCATAAAAATAAAATCATCATCATGAAGAGCCTTACCACCTCCAATAAATAATAATACATGCCATACTAAATCATGATTAGAACAAAATCATGTCCCAAAAATCATAGTTGAATGTGATATGGTAGAGCTAGGTGTCCAAGAGAAGGAAGTGTTACAATCTATGTTTACCAACATTGGTAATGAAGTTTATGACCTAAAAGAAGAAAAATAATTTTTTTAATGGAAATTAAGGTGCACTTGCCAAGTACAAAACTAAGTAAGATGAGATTTGTGGGTGGACATTACCACACCTCCTCACTCCATAATATTTGATACTATGAGGCAAGAGGTAGAGCAAAAGTGCTGGCAAGGGGAATCATTTCAATCTGACCCAAGCATATGTTCTTTATGAATGCATATGACCCTATTAAGATAGTCACATCTAAGCATAGATCTACCAAACTGTAGACTACATCATTATAGTAATCCATTTCAATCCAACCTTTGATACATAGGAAAATGACCCATGTAGTGCCCAAATTAGATTAATCAATAAGGTAATGCATTGTATTTTTTCTTGAACCCCTCAGAGTTGAGGTAGTTCAACTACAATAAACTTCAAATCTGGAAGCACAATAATAAGAAACAACCTAGGCCTATAAGAGGCTCAGGAAAATAATAGTTCCACCTTCTAGGCCAAAGTCATTTTAAATAAATAAAATAGTGGTGGATTCATATCCTTAATAATAACCAAAAGAGATCATAGTTTTGGACCCACTTAAACTTGAGAAACCAACCAAACAAGAAGACATTGTAACCCAACAACAAGTTGTAGAAGCATAATTTAAGGTATAATAAGAAAGGAAGGTGACTAAAAATATTTATCACAAGTAAGATAAGAAGAAGGGAAATTAGGAAAGGTGAAAAGCTACCAAAGATGAGCAAAAGAGGAAACAATAATAAGAATAGAACAAAAAGAAAGAGGAAGAAAATATTGCATAGAAGAATAAGGAAGAAAAACAATAAAAAATAAAAATGTGTAAGAAAAATAAGAGAAGTAACATGAAGAAGAATAAGTTTTAAATAAATACATAGAACACACAAGTAAAGAGGAATAAATAGTACAATAGAAGAAAGTTGATGTTGAAGAAGCAACTGAGGTAAAAGTTAAAAATGTTAAGGAATATCTGTGTATAAAATAATAATAAGATAAGAAGTAGGATGGGGAGAAAAAGAAAAAGGATAATAACGAGGAAGAGGACAAATATAAGTTAGAGGATACTACCATATCCAAAGTAGATGTGAAGACCAAAACTAAGGGAGAGGCAGAGCATAGGGAAAAATAATGAGTTGCATCAGAGTCCATAACTAAGGGTGTGATATCTAGATCCCAGTAACCACCTATTACACTAAAAGGCTTGATATCCACCCAATGGAACATTTAGGATAAGGCATATAAAATAAAAAATAACCCCCAATCGAATGTTTATGGGATGTCCCTATAATCTCCACTCATAGAACAATGTTCTCTTTACTGATGGCATAAATATAGAAGGTTCCTACCATAATTATGAATTTTAGTTTGGCCTTAGCTACATCAGTTTAGGAAGAATTTATTTATGTTTCCCATATTCCTCTCTCTAATAAAATTGAAGAGGTGTATTCATTCCAAGAGTATATCATGCAAAAGCATTTATCCTTTGAGAAATAAGTATCACAGCTCTTGGAGGAAAATGTAGATCTACACCTCTAGCTCATCAAGGCATGTTGGGTCATTGATAACACTTACAATGCATTGATCACTCAAGTATTAGGTGACTAAGTGATGTTTGAATATAAGAAATCATTATCTCTCTTGTTTCATATCATAAAATATTAGATCAATGTGCAAACGTTACATCAAATTCACATGCAAAGGTAGAACACTAAGGTAGAGACAAAGGTAATTTTTGAACTTTTGGATGTGTATGAACAAGTTTTGGATACATCTAAAATCTAAGCCTAACACATCACATGAGGGATAATTATCAGGGAATCCAAGAACAACACACCTTGTTTTGATCCCACTTGTTAGGATCTTGCTCCTCAGAAAGAGCACAATATGATTACCAAATACAAGCAATTAAACATGCAAAATTATCCAGAAGTACAAGTAACTAGAATTCACAAATAACACATAATATGAGAGACAATATATAATCTTGTATTAATACTTGTAAAGAAAAGAATACAATAAAGAGATGCCACACTCTTCCACCTTAAAGAGGCTTGCCACACCTTAAGTGTACATTAATTATTCTTCAACAATTCACTCTCCTACCAAAAACGGTCCCAACACATAACTCACACACAAAATTGGTGTTCACCTCTCCAACCAGTCAGTAATAACCCTACCAGTACACCAAGCACTCTAAAGTACTTCAAGTAGATCTCCCATGAACTTGCAACCTACAATTCAACAGACCATACTTACACATGTAGATCTCCTATGAGCTTGCAACAACTTGCAACTCAATGATCTTACAATGGAAGGATCTTCCTTGCCTTCCTTTTCAGCTCATAATTACAATACATGCCAATGGGTCTATAAATATATCCCAAACTTTAAAAATAACTTAGACTCTTAGTTTACTAATAATAGACACACATCTCAAGACTCGAAATAGCCTTTACATGAAAACACTCAGTTCAACAAACTAATTATTCATGCAACGAACAGTTCTGGAGCACACAACCGAATGACGTCAGTCCCTGTCTAACTGGTGATGACTGACATTGGTCAACTCCCTACCAATGCCAGTTGCCTTCTGCATTGATCATGACTGACATCGGTCATACTGCCAACACTGGTACTTTTGGAACTTCAACAACCTCCTCTTCATCTGCATAGTTGAAGCTTTTAGCTCCACAACCTAACAATCTCCCACTTGGAGATAAATAGCTACAACTATACCTGTACCTATACATCATCTAGTTTGTTCCCTTGGCTCTGTATCCCTCTTCAAGATCACTCTTGAAGACCAACCACCACAAAACTTGTGGTGCACCTCCTGTCATCCAAATCACCTGCCACATCCACATCTACAAACTATGTAGAAAATAACTTGACCCTGCATAGCATGTGCACCTGCTGTTGGTCCCTCTAAGAATCCACTAAACTACCCTCCAATGCTTCTTTCCTAGATTGGCTCCAAACTTATGACAACTCCCACTTCTTGGGAAAAATTAGGTCTAGTACATACCATGCACTTAACCTCATTATGTGAATCAAGACACTGTTCAGTGAACTGTCCAACCATCGACGTGCTAACTGGTCTCACACAATCATCCTAAAACAAAGTCAACCTGTGACCTTCCATGTCCCTAGAACACACTCATGCCAAAGAATCTTGATGCTCCCAGATTCCTCATGACACCCTTCTAAACTAGCTTTACCTTTAGTTTAGTAACTCCCTGTATATGTAACCCTGCACAAACACATCATACAATAATAGGATAATGTAGCTAATATTATCCAAACTAGTAAAGAGAAACACAATGATCAAACCTCCATTGCCCTGCAGCTTACTCAAGACCATATACCCTGGCCTTCTGTCTCACGTGTCCATCCACTTTCTTCTCTAACTTGGGAATCCATCCCTCATCCAGTGCTTTCTTCTAGCTGACAACTCCACCAACAAATACCTATTTGGTTCTTCTCCAAGGACTCACTCCTCATCTATGCCAAGCTCCCACTATTTCTGGATTCTACCTGCATTGCCTCTTCACATCTTCCTGGTTCTCAACCATCAGTAAGCAACAAATAAAATAAAGAAGGTGAACAATGAATATGAGGTTCACATACCCTTTCTGAACTCCATATGGGCGTTTGAGACTCCTTGACAGCTTGCTGTCTTCCCAACATCCATTTTAGTGATCGATGCTGGTCACATCTTAGTCTACACCCAATTGATGTTTGTTCCATGTGACTGCCTCATCACCGACATCAATTCCCCCTAGCTGATGCCGGTGTTTATCTATCCCTGAGTCACCAATGTTGGGCTACACATAGCCGACATCGGTCCCTATCTGGACATTGACGCCAATTTTCTAGCCAATGTCGGTCTCTGTGTTTTTCTTGTGAGAACCGACTTCTACTTGTGAGCTCCTTCTGGATCAAACCCTTGTCCAAATCAACCTTGCTCTACTCAGAATTCTTCTACCCCTTGTGCTAAACTCTGTCCATCACCTTTTCCTTGAAAACCAAGTCTTTCCTGTTCTTGTCACTAACATCGGATTCCTTAAGAAACGTCACCTTCTTCTTCTGCATACAGAAATCTTGATCCATGCCTTTCAAATCCGAAAGCATACCCTTTGACTCAAGAACATGCATCTCCTTCTTATTCATGTGACCAAGCCTATTAAGCCACATCTTCAAATCTACAACTGAAGTAGATAACCCAGAAAGAGAATCAGTAATACAAGTAGATAGATAAAGCATACTTACTTTCTTACCTCTTGCTACAACAAGTTCACCCTTGGTAACCTTCCAAGAGTCCACTGTGAGAGTTACTGTGCAACCCTCATCACCCAAACTTTTTATAGAAATCAAATTCCACTCCAGAATTAGGACATGCATGACCTCCTTCAACACCCATGTGTTACCTGTCTACAATTTCAGCTTCACTTTCCCTTTGCCAACCATCTAACAAGGCTTACCATCCCCTAAACAAATTTCTCCAACGTCTCCCTGGACATACTCATGAAAAAATTCCCTATTTGGGGATACATGAAAAGAGGCACTAGAATCTAAAACCCAAGATTCTACTTTATCCAAAGAACATACCAGAGTATCTTATGTAACGAAATTTGAAACATCTGCTTCTTCTTCATGTCTTTCATGCTGATCTTCACCTGACCTGCAATCTCTCTTTAAGTGCCCTTGCTTTCCACATTTCCAGCAGGTTATTCTACCATACCTAGACTTGGATCTCCTACCTATCTTTGACCTTGATCTCCCATGCTCTATCTTCTCTCTTTGCCTTCCTCTGCCTTCAACACTCAAAGCATTCCCTGATGATTCACCTATGATTTTCCTACGAATCTCTTCATTCAAGATCACACTCACAATATCATCCACTTTTAAGATTTTTGAAGCAGACGCAGTATTAGAAACTACCATTACCAAACTCTCCCAACTTTTAGGTAATGAACATAAGATTAAGAGAGCCTTAATTTCATCATCAAAAACAATATTGACTAAATTTAACTGGTTTACCAAACCATGGAAATCACTAAGATGACTATGTATAGATCCACCTTCCAACATTTGCAAATTAAATAATTGCTTCATAAGAAATACCTTATTCGAATTCGAGGGTTTTTCATATAAATTTGCCAAAGATTCCATCAACTCTACCATTGTCTTAGCATGTGATAAGTTGGAAATCACAGACGATGCAAGACTCAACCTTATATATCCCAGAGCCTTCCGATTAAGAACCTCCCATTCTTCATCCTTCATATCCCAGGGCTTGTAATCAACCCCACCCAATGGTAAGTAAAAATCTTTTTGATACAAATAATCTTCAATCTGCATCCTCCATAATTGATAGTTCTTGCCATTAAACTTCTCCTTTCATAGTCCACTTTCTTTTGCCATTTCTCTACTCCCACTCAAACAGAAACCCCTGTGAGTAACCTATAATCAACACACACTAACCAGATTTGATACAACCTATTAATATCCCAACCAAAAGCTCTGATACCAGTTGTCAGGGAATCCAAGAACAACACACCTTGTTCTGATCCCACTTGTTAGGATCTTGTTCCTCAAAAAGAGCACAATATGATTACCAAATACAAGCAATTAAACATGAAAAATTATCTAGAAGTACAAGTAACTAGAATTCACAAATAGCACAAAATATGAGAGACAATATACAATCTTGTATTAATACTTATATAGAAAAGAATACAATAAAGAGATGCCACACTCTTCCACCTTACAGAGGCTTGCCACACCTCAAGTGTACAGTAATTCTTCTTCAACAATTCACTCTCCTACCAAAAATGGTCCCAACACACAACTCACACACAGAATTGGTGTTCACCTCTCCAACTAGTCAGTAATAACCCTGCCAGTACACCAAGTACTCTAAAGTACTTCAGGTAGATCTCCCATGAACCTGCAACCTATAATTCAATAGACCATACTTACACATGTAGATTGCCTATGAGCTTGCAAAAACCTGTAACTCAATGATCTTACAATGGAAGGATCTTCCTTGCCTTCCTTTTCAGCTCATAATTACAATACATGCCAATGGGTCTATAAATAGATCCTAGACTTGAACAATAACTTAGACTCTTAGTTTACTAATAATAGACATGCAGCTCAAGACTCAAAATAGCCTTTACATGCAAACACTCAGTTCAACATACTAACTGTTCGTGTAATGAACAGTTCTAGAACACACAAGAGACCGACGTTGGTCCCTGTCTAATTGGTGATGACTGACATTGGCCGACTCCCTGCCGATGCCGATTGCCTTCTGCATTGATCATGACTGACGTCGGTCATACTACTGATGCTGGTACTTTTGGAACTTCAAAAACCTCCTCTTCGTTTGCATAGTTGAAGATTTTAGCTCCACAACCTAACAATAATCAAGTGGAAGTAACAATTTATTAGTTCATAAGTTTAATTTAAACTTAAGTTTGATAAGGTGGATAAATCTAAAATAGTGATGAAAGATCAAGTGGTTACCTATAACGCACTAGAAATCACATTCAATAAATCACTTGAATCAGGGAGAATGTTTTAGATTAAGGTAAAAATAGGTTTTGAAGGGACCCCAAAACCCTATACAAAGAGAAAGATAAACAATAAAGCACAACCAGGTTAACGCAAGAACTTGAAAGCAAAAAAGAACCAAAACCAGGTTTTACAGGGACCTATAACTGACAAATAAGAACATGAAAAAATAGCTATCAAAAACACAGATCTGAAAGATAACCAAATGGATTAGCTAGCTTCCAGATCCATAACCAGCAAACCAAAAAAAGACCGGTTTGCTGCCCCCAAAAAACCAATCAGCAGAAAGGAAATTTGGATGAATCTTTTAAATTCGGATTTTTCTTTTTGCATGACCGAAGATTCATATCTAGAGGAGGGACCAAAGGCTTAGCCTTCTTTCTTCTGACTGCTATCCAACCATCTTCTACCTTAGCTACCTCAGCAACCCATGCCTCAGAAGACACTGATCATTGGACACCAGTAGGCATAAACTCCTTGTGACAGTCTAACACAGTCTGACTCTTAGAAAGATCATCCAAGATAGGGGAAGAGATCACCACCTCCTCCTCAGGCTCAGCTGTATCTTTAATTTCAGCCTCCTCAGAGGCTTCATTTGATTGGTTCTCCAGAGATTCCTCTTCATCTTCTGAATCGGATTGCAACCTTTCCTCATTCTCGGTCTCAAAATCTATTGTTGTCTCCAAAGGTTGTTTGTCTATGCTATGTTCAGAGAAATCCTTTGGCCACCAAGAAGGTGAACATCTGGGATTGTTTTACCCACCACCACAACGGGCAGCAATATGTCCCGTCTGGTGACACTTCCTACACCTAAAAGGAATCCCCTCATAATCCAAGATTTGTGTCGAGGTGCCCCTTGGGGAATCAATTCAAATCACCTCCGGAAGGCCCTTTGAAACATCCAGATCAGCCAGAAATCATGCACAAGTCGAATGGTGGCTCTTAGTACTGTCTTCTTCATATAGAAACTCCCCTATAGCATTTCCAATGGTTTTATAAACTGCCTCTTGCCACAAATGTATCGGAAGATAAGGGAGCCACACCCATATAGGGATCTTGTTAAAGGATTCCGAGAGAGGGTTAAAATCCTTGTGCCAAGGTTTGGCCATTAGAGGAAATCTGCCCTGCCAAGAAAAATTATTGTGGCACAATATAGACTTCCTATCTTCAGGGCTTTGAAATATTACTATAAAAAAACCCCTGGCATAGGGCTGGATTTGACTATCTTTAATATGCAACCAACTCTTAACAATCCAATTCTGTAGATCTACAAAAGAGGGCCAGAAGCCACGAAAATAGAAAATGGCAGCACAAGAGGAAAATGAATCAGGGAGAATGTTATGTAGAAGTTAAAAACATGTAAAAATGAGATGCTACATAAAACATTTACTAGAATACAAATGTATAGGTACCTATATAATATATAAGAGATATCTCAAGAGATCTAACATAAAGTCTAAAATGTTAGGGCACTTATCACCATCATCAAAGATGATGATATTCAACATTTATTGGTGTATAGAATCTTGATACACACAATGATTAGTATGGTTTGGAAATTTATCATTTAATATAAGATGTAAAGATAATACTTGAAACATTTAGATAGATCTATAAAAAACATGATCTAGAAGCCTAAGTTTATTCCTATAAACTTACTTCAACAGAAGGTTCAATAAAGAAAGATGGATGTAATTTCAAAGATAGTGGCTCAGCCACATTAATCACCACCAACACCAAACATTTTAAATATGGATTCTTACGCATCAAATCTAAAAGATTAATCTTTAAAACCTCCTCTAGTTCATCTGACATAGTAAATACCACAACATTATGTATAAGTACTATGTATACATTAATTTTGAAAATTTGAAGAATCTTTTAGTTGATAAGAGTGAAACATTAAGAGTAGGGACAGGTTGGTTTAAAATCCATAGAGGTGGCCTATGTGATTATGATAGTCTATGAAAAACCCTCAAGGGAGGTAGAGTGGTATACTACGTAGTTGAAAACTTCATAGGGTGGCTACGTAATTTTGATTCCCAAGATAATTTTAAACCCCTATAGTATAAAACTTCCCATATGGCCCTCCAAGAGTATATGAGTCTTCATAAATTTTGTCATGATCTTCAAATTGTATTTAAATCCTTTTAACATTATTCAAAGTTTCACTATATGCACTATAGGTTACTTGATGAGATACTCATGTGATAACATGTCTTGATTATTTGGATGATGTGTTAGGTTGTCATGAATTATCCTTGGGTGAGTGGAAGGGTGTTAAGTTACTTTTGAAGCTTAAGGAGTGGTGCATACCTTGTTTGATAAAGTTAAGGTATTTTATCAAAACTTAAGGTATTTGGAGAAGTTAATGTTTCGTGTTCTCATAGTATTCCTACTTACCTTAGTTAATTATTATGGGAAAGGCCTTGTCAAAAATATGGGAAGGGTGTCCAAGGTATGTTTAAGTCTTGACATAGTGATTAATGATGTATCTAAGGTTTCCCTCTATGGTCTACATAGTTAAGCTTTTTTGAAGATCTAATTAGCCCTCCAAACCATCAAATTCCCTTTTAAACATGTCATATGAGTTAACATCCATATTATAAACCTTTGAATAAGATATGTTTTGATGTCACATTGAAATAAGGAGTCTTAAAGGGTTTTTTAACCATTCCAAGTCATGATAAAATGGTCTTATGTGCAAAAGACATCTCTTTAGGGGTCAAATATCATTTATTTACCATAAAAGGCCCCACATGATTGAAAATGACATTTCCAATTCAATCCATCTATACCATTGGTTTGAAAGCATTTTTTATTCCTCATTTCCCTCTTCTTGCCCACCAATAGCCTTTCAAGATCTTAGTCATGAAAAAATTTCAAGAAAATGAGGTTTTACAAGTGTTTTTAGGTTTTTACATACTCTTATAGATTGGTCAAAATTAGAGGTGTCCAGATATATCAAGGGAACTAATTACATGAATAAGATAATAAAATTCACAAATTTTAGAGTCAAACATAGCAAAAACTGATCCCTTCTCTCCATTGTTCTCCTTGGTAGCCCTACATAGCCATTCAGGTTTATGCTTGGTCCATACATAGGAAAGAGAATGGTGACCTAAGATATTAAAAAGAAGAGGGTCTCATGGACTTACAATCCTTGGCATTATTTTTCATATTTATTCACCATGATTTATGAAGAATCATTAAGAAGGTTAGGGGGTTAGATTCAACTGTCAAACCATGTAAGGCCAATTTTAAGATTTTCAAGTGGATTTTTGAGTTTGTTATTGAAGGAGTAAGGTGGAACATGTAATTATATACCCCTATCAATCCTTTTATACTATCCCTGATCATGTTCATGTGTGTAAAATACATAAATGAGTGGCATCCGTTAAGGATGGAGTAGTTGTAGGTTTATATGATAGGATTTTGAATCCTCTAAGAGGTTTAATGTGAAAAAGTGTTTGATATATATTTCAAACAATGTTTATAAACCTCCTCATTATAAAGGGTCTTTAATAAATTCTTACAACTTGTAACAAGTTTCAAATCCCAACCCTTACCAACTTGAGTGATTTGTCTTCACAGTCTATAGACATGAAGGTGATGATAAAATTATTATTATAATTAAATAAAGTATAAGGATATTTTTGAGTTAAAAAAAATTTAATGATAAGTTAGGGACATTAAATTGACTCATTAAGGGAGTATATCCATCAAGAGACATGGAAAAATACTTGAGAAAGCTAATCTAGTACAAGCTTGTACTAGATTGCCACCTACAGACTTATGGTAGAGTTGAATAAGTCCTTAAAGAGGTATGAGGTTGAATGATATGGAAAAAAATATTAATTCACTTTGAATTATATCAATACCCTCATAGAGTTACACTAAAGAGACTAAAGACAACCTAAGGGGCATAAGGTCTAACTAGGTCTAGTAGGCCTAGATAAATAGTCATAGGCCTATGTGTGAATATGTGAAAAAGATAGGGTTTTCACGAGTAAATAATAACATTGGGGATTTATATATAGATTGGAGGAAATTATAAATGGTGGCCAATGTCATAAAATGACCATAGGCTCTAATTGAATAAGGAATTCACCTTTTACGCTCACAACCAAAAACCTAGAGCTAACATATATAGGCTAGTCATGAGGAAGTAAAGGGAATAATTGAAAGATGGTATAGATATGAGATTCATATGGTATGTAAAAATATGGATGTATTATGAATCATGATATATTGTTAAAAGAAACCTCAAAGTGATAATAGAGTAAAGAAGCCTATATTCACAATCTAGGTAGACATACTATTTTCCTATAGTCAGAGTAAAGGAGATATGCTTGACCATGCATGGAGGAGAAATGAAAGTATGAAAAGAGACCTATTCATTTAAAATCCAAATTTCACATTGTCTTAATTTGATATTTTGGTCCCTTGAGTCAATAGAAATCCTTGATATCCTAATTAGGCCTAAATAGGCATGTATAGGCCTAGACATGGAATTTGAGGACAATTTCACAATTGGGAGTGTTTTGGAGACTATAATCTTTATGAGGATGAGTGAAAACATTAAAATACTGGATCATGACATTTTGGACTCAGAAAGATATAATAAATATCAATTTTTAGACTTGTAGGGTCAATTGTCCCATAAAGATTGAAAACCCTAAGCAAGAGTATGAGAGGTATACAGAGAGTTTGAAGGGTTGAAAAAGAAGATAAACCATGGTAATTGGTTAGGTGGGGTATAAAATACTCATATGAGTTTTTTATAACCAATACCAAACTCTTTTATACCTCCAAAAATAAATGCACCTCTCTCAAGCTCTCAATTAGGATAGGAAGTCAACTTTAGTAATCATCTTACACTCAAAACTAAACAAAGATGTTGCATGGGGATATAAGATCATTAGGAAAGGTGGATGGGTTTGTCTACATGAGATTGTAGGAATTATTTCTAAATTTTAGGATCCAACCTTTATGAACCATTTTTGGGAACCTAAACACCTCAAAATCTTACCTAAACCACTCCTAGTGACTCGATGGGAGAGATGATCACTAAAATGGATTAAAATGGACTTATTTCTAGGGAGGTATTGAAGGAACCAAGATGAATCTCTATTTCAAAAATGTGAGGTATAAGCTATATGGATAAAGCATAGGACTAACTATTATAGGCTTATAAAGGGTAGATTTGATGGTTTCTTGAGAGTTTGAGCTGGGTAAGGCCTATTATGGTCTAATGGAGCTAATTAGAAATGAAGAGAGTAGAACACATTTCCAAGAATTCATAATAAGATTTCAAGGGACTCAAATTCTTTCATGGTATTTACTCAATTATCACCTTGGATAAAAGTTGACTGTACTGTGGTGGTTACTCATAGAAGCCTAGTTACAGAACTTAGGGGGTCACATAGAGCTTGGGAGTCTCTTTGAAATCACTAAGATTACTTGCTGATGATATAAAAAACATCAATAGGCCATGAATAAGTCCAACTAGGTGCTAAAATAGGCTTGAGTAATAAAGGTTAGTGTCTTATTGAAATAACATTAAGGGAGATGGTGAATGAAGTATGATGGCCATTACAACATCAACATGAAAGCCGCCAACATATGAAAGGTGTTAACCATCAAGGAAAGGGGAAGATCAAGGTGAAGGTGATCATCAATAAGACCACTTGTCATCTCTAGACAATCAAGAGGATAGGTTCAAAGAGAATTAATGAGCCACTAAGATAATTAAGTGCTAAGGGGTCTCTTCTACATCACTTTTTTTGATAACATGATGGATTTAAGTAATACACACATTGGAGGAGTTATTGAGACTTATTACACTCTTCTTTTCTTTGTTATAACAACTTGCTGAAAGTGACATGTGTAAATTGACTTGTATCCAATGTACCTCTTCTCTTCTTCTCTCACTTCTCTATAAAAATATCCTCTTTTGTTGGATTTTAATGTAATCCTTTGTGGAGAATGGTGAAGCCCTACCATACCAAACACTTGTATCTACCTCTGAATAATAAATAATTTTTTTATATCCTTCTCATATGCTTGAAAATAGTGAATAGTGATGGTGGTTGATGAGTGTTAGTGGTATCAAGTAGAGTCTTTTTATTTTTCCCATTTACTTAATTGTTTTTAGGTTGGTTTATTATCTTAGTAGGTCATATGAAGTGTGTTCATGGCCTTGCATTGGCTAAGTGTGGAGGCCGATTCATCAAGTGTCTCTTAGTAAACCTATTGATCACCCCCTCTTGGTCCTTGTTTGGCTCTCACCTTCATATTGAAAAAATTATACTTAGAGGACATTTTGAGTTAGTACATTATTTTATCTTGTGTTCATGTTCATAATTTAGGATAAGAAAGTGGAGGATGTTTATATTAGTGTATCACCTCAATTAGAGTAGGTTTATTACATGTTTATCTCTCCCTTTCTCCCAATAATTTATTAGGCTTAGTGATTTGAGCATAGATGATGCATTAAGGGAGATATACATATAAATTATAGGTTTTTTCCACCTAAAAGTCACCCATATCCTTAGAATAATCCCATGTTACCCCAAATTTGGAAAGGTTTAAATAATCTTATCCTAAGGTATAGTTTGGTGGTTAATAATTTTGACATGCTCAGTGGGATAAACATTTAAATAAATTTAATAGTTTTTGGTGTTGATATTCAATCACTAGAATTTGGAGGCATGACCTCAAGAATCAATGGTGACTCCAAGCATGTTCATCTAGTTGTAGTACAAGTATCCATTATAGTATAATTTCTTTTTATTTTTTCATCTTCATGAGGTTGTTATGACTGAGGTTGAAGTAGATTTTAGTTTCATCTAAGTTAATGATATTTATTAGTTCTATAATGATCCATATCAACCTCACCATGATCCTTATTAGTTATACCATGAAACATACTGTCTCTATGTTCATTATCACTAGTAGTATGTTGATATTTACCAGTTTTATGTTAAACCTCCTCAACCTAGTTATTAGTCCTATATGAAAATTTTGACCCCATGTCCACTTTGTTGACAACCTACCTATCCTCTTGATTAGTCTTGGAAATATCATGATTCTCTTAGTCAATATAGCCATGTTCCAAATTAGTTCATCTCAAGCCTTAATCAAAGTATCTTGGGTTATGAGAGATATGTGGTTGGGATTAATACACAAAGGAAGTATGGTCAAGAGGCAGCTAGTCATATCATTAGGAATGTGAGAGAATAATTTAAAAAAATTAAGAGAAAGTGGGCATATATTATGAGGGGAAATCATTAAAGACTCACTAGTGATATTTTACACGTAGATAGCTTGATTTCAAGCATATAAGAGAAGCTAGTGGTTTATGAGGGAAAGAAAATCTAGTATTATCAGCCTCATGAGCCTTACCCTATTACATATCAATATTAATTTTATCAACTCATCGTTACTCAAAATAACGATTCATATGAGTTTCAAAACATTCCAAGTTCCCCACAAGTTTCTCAAGTTTTCTCTACTAGGAAGTCTATTCAAGAGACCATGTAAAAGATGGAAGAAGTTCTTACTTAGAGGATTGAATATCATGATTAGAATCAAACTTGGAAAATACATTCCATTCCTAATCAACCTTAGGATATTTATGATCAAATGATACTTTAATTTATAGCTCACTTAACTAGATAAATTGCACTTATAAATGAACATTTACCTCAGTCAATGGTAGTAAAAAGAGCAATATAATCTCAAGAGAAGGTGGTGGAGAGCTTTTCCAATCCTTCATTCATTCCTCAAGATGAAACACATGTTTTTATAAAGGAATATCTTAGTGTCAAAGTCCCAACTTGGAACCAAGTAGTGAAGTCTTGAGAGAAACAAGAGGAAGGGAGCTAAGATCAAGACATTGAAGTTAAAGAAAACCTTGAGCCTAGTCAAACCTCACTCCTTCCTCCCCAAGATCCCAAATCCTTCCCATATTATAAGTTTATCTAAGATATTTTTCAAAATAAGAATGAGGATCTAGTTGAGAAGGTTGAAGATAAGGTTATAGCTATTAAGGAGCCTTAAGAAGGATATGAGAAAATTAAAGTTCTTTTTGAGAAGAATGAACAACTAGATGAGATGAATGAATAATCTATAACTAAGCTAAGTATTCTCTCTCTATAGGAATTCATAAAAGATTCTTCCATTCCCAATTTATCAAAATATAAAAGTACCACTTTATCTTCTAAGACAACTCCTAAACACACCCATCACCCTCCCACCCCCATAATATTTTAGGAGGAACCTATATTATGAGATGCAAGTGAAGAAAGTCAAGCTATAGCGGTAGTTAATAAAGGTGATTCAAGTGAATTTGAGGAAGATATTACTATTGGGACACATCTTGGTGAAGAGAATCACAAGTCAACCTTTAAAACTTATAAAGAAGATGAACTTCAAGAAACTCAAGTAGCTACAGAATAAAGAGACAACCTTCAAAAGGTTTTTAGTTGGCTAAAATAAGGTATGTGTTGATGTTGAGACTCTTAGTTTCATTAAAGTTGAATAACTCATTCCTTGTTTTTGAGATAATATTTCTAATGAACATGAGGTCATAATGGTAAATGAAGTATTAGATCATGATCATGATCACATGGACACTAGTAAAGAAGATGATGGAAACCTATGACAATAATATTGAAAAATTTGTAGTGAGTATGAGACTCTCCAAGATATTACACTTCCTATGGGTTAGATTAAGGATACCTTGGTTTTTAACCTCACCAAGATTCATAAATATAATGAAAAAGTATAGAATTATGAGGATAAAGTTGAAATTACTGATATAGTAGTGCCTTAGGTTGACAATCCTAGACATGAGCCAAGTGAATATACATTGATCCTTAGTGTAACTCAAGAGGCTCAAGGTGTAAATAATGAAGACCTTTGTGACATATGGAATCCATTTTAGTACATTTTTAAAGTTTTTAAATACCTTGACAAGTCACCAATTTAGATATAGCATAATGAATATAAAAACCAAGGCATATCAAGTAGGTTATTAAGAGAGTTATTGTAAATGAGTATGGATAACCAAGAGAAGCTTATTAATGAGTCAAGGATGGTGTTTTCTATCCCAAGCATCCAAGATTGATATGAGTATGAATTTATCCTTGACTCACATAGTCAATCCATGGACAAGGAGATGAATCAAGAAGGTCTAGTTGCTGCTCAAGGAGACCATAAACACATCAATATCTTAGTATATGGGTGTAAATTCTCATTATATGGATAATACTTGATTAGGATTCACTAAATATATGGAAATTTTAGTTCATGGTGCCATGGATATCTAAAAAAATTCTCCTTTGACCCTAGAGGAGGAAAACATGTTTAGGTTAGTTATTTGTAGTAGGTTATTTTGTCTTATTTCTAATAAGTGCTTGTCATCACAAGTGTGGTGTGTTTTCTTTTGATTTTTTTGGTATGTTTTCCTTTGTTTTGTGTGTTTGAGAGGGTATTTATTTATTATTATTTGTTTAAAGGTATTGAAACCATAATCAAGGTCTCATATTAGTCATGATAATAATGTGTGGATCCCTTACTCAAAAGATGATATAATTGGTTGTCTTGACCAACTAGGTCAACCTCTGTGAGTCACTAAAGATGTTGATAATTTGGCCTCCTAGGCCAAATTTCAACCCCTATAGTGTAAAAATTACCATAGGGCCCTCTAATATCATATGAGGCTTCCAAAATATTGTGATGGTCTTTAAATGGTATTTATAGCATTCTAACATTGTTCAAAGTTTCACTATATATACTATGGCTTGCTTGAAGAAATCCTCACATGATAGAATTTTTTGAGTCTTTAGATGATGTTTTAGGTTATCATGATTATTCCTTGGGTGAGTGGAAGTGTGCCAAGTGAATTTTAAATCGTAAAGAGTGGTCCATATGTTGTTTGACAAAGTTAAGGTATTTTACCAAAAATTATGTTATTTGGAGAAGTTAAGGTTTCTTGTTCTCATAGTATTCCTTCTTACCATAGCTAATTATTATGGGAAATACCTTGTAGACAATATGGGGAGCATTTCCATGTCATTTTTAAGGCTTGACATAGTGATTAAAGATGTATCCAAGGTTGTCATCTATGGTCTACTTAATTATGCTTGTTTCAAGCTCTAATTATCCCTCCAAGCCATAAAATGCCCTTTCAAACATGTCATATGAGTTAACCTCCACATTATAAACCTTTTAATAAGATATGTTTTGATGTCTTATAACTGTCCCAAGTCATGACAAAGTGGACTTATGTGTAAAATATGTCTCTTTAGGGGTTAAATGCCATTTATTTACCATAAAAGGCCCCACATGCTTGAAAATGACCTTTCAACTTCTCTTCATCTATACCACATGGTTTTAAAGCATTTTTAATCTTCATTTACCTCCTCTTTCCCACTAATAGCCTTTTAAGATCTTAATCATGAAAAAATGTAGGAAAGTGAGGTTTTTTTTAGGTGTTTTTATGTCTATACAAACTTGTATGGATAGGTCAGAGTCAAAGGAGGTAATATATCTTAGGGGAGCTAATTTTATGCATTATAAAATAAAATACATGATTTTTAGAGTCAAATATAGAAAAAATAGATCCCTTATCTCCATCATTATCCTCGGTATCCTTGGATAGCCATTTAGGTTTATGATTAGTCTATATAAAAGAGAGAGAATGGTGATCTGATATCTTGACCAGAGGAAGGGGGTATTATGGAATTACAATATTTATCATTAGTTTATAGATTTATTCCCCATGCTTTATGAATAATCATTAAAAAATGTTAGGGGTTAGATTGCATAGTCAAACTCTAGAAGGTTAGTTTTAGGAATTTAAAGTGGATTTGTGAGTTTTTTGATGAATGAGTAAGGTGTAATAGGTAATTATATACCTCTATAAATACTATAAATACATCCCCAATCATGTTAATGTGTGTACAATCCATAAATGAGTGGCATACTTTAAGGATGGAGAAGTTGCATGTTTGCATTGTAGGCTTTTGAGTCCTCTAGGAGGTTTAATGTGCAAAAGTGTTTGATATGGATTTTAAACATTATTTTTTAAACCTAATTAATATTACACAAGTTATTAAATAAATTATTCCATCTTACAACAAGTTTCAACTCCTAACCCTTACCAACATGAGTGATTATGTCTTCATAGTCTATATACTTGAAGGTGATGATAACATTATTATTATAATTGAATAGAGTGGAAAGATATTTTTGAGTTATAAAAATTTTAATGAGAAGGTATGGAAATTAAAGGTCCTGATTAAATTATTATATCCATCAAGAGATGTGGCAAAAACTTGAGAAAGCTAATTTAGTACAAGCTTGTACTAGATTTCCACCTATAGGCATATGGTAGAGTTGAATAAGTCCTTAAGGATGTATGAGGTTGCATGATAGGGAGACACATATGAAATTAAATATAAATGATAAAAATACCCTCATATAGTTACACTAAAGAGAATAAAGACAACATAAGGGGTAGAAGGTCCAACTAGGCCTAATAAGCCCAGATAGATAGTCATAGGCATGTGTGTGAATATGTGAAAATGTCAAGATGTTCATGAGTAAAAATTATAATTGGGGATTTATAGAGATATTATAGGAAATTAAACATGGATTAAATTTCATAAAACTAATATAGGCACCAATTGAATAAGGAATTCACCTTTTGTGCTCACAATCAAGAACTCAAAACTATCATATATAAGCTAGTCATAAGGAAGCAAAGTGGATAAGTATAATATGGTATATATATTATATTTAGAGGGTTTTTGAAAATATTGAGGTCATATGCATCATGTTATACTATTAAAATAAAAATAAATGTGATAATAAAAGAAATAAGCCCATACTCACAGCCCAGGCAAATATACTAATTTCCTACAGGTAGAGTAAAGGAGATATGTTGGACCATACATGGAGAAGTAAAAGTATGAAAATATACCTAGTAATTTAGAATCCAAAGTTCACAATGCATTATTTTGATTTTTTTCCCTCGAGTCAAGATAAATCCTTGATATCTTAGTTAGGCCAAATAGGCCTAAATAGGCATGTATATGCCTAAATATGGAATTTGAGGATAGTTGCACATTTTGAGAGTGTTTTGGAGACTAGAAGATTCAAGAAGATGAGAGAAAAAATTTCAAGATGGGATCATAAAGTTTTGGACTTAGGTAGATAGAATAAATCTCAAATAGTAGACTTGTAGGGTTAACTATGTTATGAAGTCTACAAACCCTAGGCAAAAGTATGAGAGGTATGTAGATAGTTTAAAGGGTTGAAAAAGAAGATAAACCATGGGAATTGGTTAGGTATGGTGGAACACACTCTTATGATTTGTTTAGAAACAAGACCAGACTCTTTTATACCTCCTTAAGAAATTCACCTCTCTCAAGCTCTTAATCAAGATAGATAGTCAACTTTAGTCATCTTCTTACACTCAAACTATATGGAGATCTTGCATAGGAATATGAGATCATAAAAAAAGATGGAGGGGGTTTTCTACATGATATTATAGAATTTGGTTCACAAGTTTAGGTTCCAACCTTTATGAACCATTGTTAAGAACTCAAACACATCAAAACCCTACCTAAACCACTCATAGTGATTTGATGGGAGATATGATGACTAAAATGGATTCAAATGGACTTATTTAGCTAGAAAATGTTCAAGATGATCTAGGAAGGTCTTTAAGGAACCAAGATGATCATATATTCCACACATGTGAGGTATAAGATGTACAAATTAGGCTTAGGAGTGACTACTACATGCCTAGAAAGGGCATATTCTAAAGGTTTATTGAGACTTTAAGCTAGGTAAGGTCTAGTATGGTCTAATGGAGCTACTTAGAAATGAAGAGAGTAGAATAAAAATTTACCAATAACTTTTATTAAGATTTCAAAAACTCAAATTTCTCCATGGAATTTCCAAAGCCATCAACTTGGGCAAAAGTTGACTGTATGATGGTGGTTGCTCATGAAATTCTAGTTACAAACCTTTGGAGGGTCACATAGAGCTTGGGAGCCTCTTTGACATTACTAAGATTACTTTATGATGATAGATATAACCTAATGAGGCCATGAACAAGTCTAGCTTGGTGAGAAAATAAGATCGAGTAAGAAAGGTCAGTGTCTCATTGAAAGATCATTAAGGGACATGGTGAATGAAGTATGATGGACATTGAAACATTATCATGTGAGCCTTAAATAGATGTAAAGTGTCAACCATCAAGGAAAATGGAATATCAAGGTGAAGGTGATCATCAAGAAGGACATTTATCATCTCTAGACAATCAAGAAGATCATTTCAAAGAGAATTAATGAGCTACCAAGACATTTAAGTGCTAAAAGGTCTCTTCTACACCACTTTCTTGGAGACCATGATGGAATGAAGTAATTCACATGTTGAGTGGATTATGGTGAAGACCTAACGTAAAAAAAAATTATATCTACCTGTAAATAATGAATAGATGATATTTATATCCTTATCTTATGCTTGTAAATAGTGAATAACGATGGTGATTTATGAGTTTTAGTGGTATCAAGTAGAGTCCCTTCATTTATCCCATTTCCTTAACTAGTTACAGGTTGGTTTATTATCTTGGTAGTTCATACGAAGTATGTTCATGGACTTTCATTAGTTGAGTGTGGAGGCTGATTCATCAACTATCTCTTAGTATGCCTATTTATTACCCCCTCTTGGTCCTTGTTTGGATCTTACCTCCATATTGAAACACTCATGCTTGGAGGCCATTATGAGTTAGTGCATCAATTTAGCTTATGTTCATAGTCATAGTGTAGGATAGATAGGTGGAGGATGTTTATATTGGTGCATCACCTTAATTATATTATTTTTCTTTCATGTTTATCTCTTCCTTTTCCCCTAAACAACTTAGTAGTCTTAATTATTTGATCATAGATGATGAATCAGGGGAGATAGCCTTATAACCTAGAGGTTTAGTCCACCTACAGGTCACCCATAACCTTGGACTAATCCCAAGTTACCCTAAATTTGGAAAGGTCTAAACAATATTCTCCTAGGGTGTAGTTTTATGGTTAATAATTAGTGCATAGTGTGTGAAAATTGGTAAATGACACCTTAATTGATGGCTGCAAATAGTGTTTTTAATTTGATCTTTTGCACCAGGAAATTCCATCATATCTAATATGTAGTGATCTTAAATATGGATTTATTTTGAGAGGATATAATTATTGAAGTCTGGGAAAGTGTTGGTATTAGAATAGGGCTACAAAATCATAAAGTATAATTGTATGAAAAGTGTGTGTTTCACAACATTTTATACTTGGTCTATTCTTTTATATGTGACTCTTTTGTACATCAAAAGGCTTTAAAATGTGAAGATTCTTCTTTTGTATTGTAAAAAACCTCTAGAATGTGAAGAGATGGATTCCTTAGAAAGTTATATACATATCACTTAGTTGTATTGAAAAAGGTTCCAAAATATAGAGATTCAAAGATCATTTTCCTTATCTTTCCTTGTGATCCTTTCCTGTGATGTGTTATGTTTTAATGTAATTAGTTTATTATGAAATTATTTACCATTTGAATATAATTATATATGCTAATCATGATATTTTCATTTATAACATGATTTCAATAATATAAATTTCTTATGCGAGTTCCTTATGTCTATTCTTGTATTACTATGTGCATAATTATCCATTATTAACATGTTTTGATGAGTTTTATAGGAACCTCTGCTAACACTTTATATTATTGAGTTTTAATACACTAGGGGAATGCTATTTTCCCCATGCACATTTTCATCCTTATCATAGGGAATGTATTTTTAGTAATGGGCCTTATCGTATAGTCATCTATATCATAAAATTATGATATGTCTATATCATCTTACAATTTAGGACCACATCACATATGTGTTTTTAATTATTACATTGATGGGATCTTATGCCTTACACATTATAATATTATGTTCATCATATATGATATAAACATGATTCATATAATCATCCATTATGAGGTAGATCTTATTCACAAAACTTTAAAAACATACAAAACAAAAAAAATTGAAAATATTACATTATACATGGTTACATATTCACCTATGCCAGATGTTTTCATATCCACCATTTAATTCATGATTATCATGTTATTTATTGAGTGTATGCAATGAATATTTATAGGTTACATGTAACTAGACTACACTCTATTTACCCACATCTTAAGGGGCATCCCTCATCTTAAAAGGTCATTTTTATTGATAACATGTCCTATCTTGGTGGTATTTCCATATAGTAAATTTTATACAATTATATCTTTCTTTTATTATCTTTTAAGATATTCATCTATATTACATTTGTTATTACATATTTTTATTATATGTTTATATTATATATCACATGGATATCTTCATTTCAATTTTTACATGGTTATATTGACTATTGTGCATGAATGCTTGCTTGTATGTGCATGTGTTTGATTGTTTATTCATCCTTATCCATTGAGGATATTATTATATTCATGTATTGTGAGTCCTATTATTATGTGTTTTCTTACTATATTTTTAAGTGACTAACCTATGTGTGGTCATTAAATTATGTGGTCCATTACTTCATGTATTTATTATATACATGATGGTTACCATGCATATTATTATACCTACTTGGTTCCTATGTTTCCATGGTATTTTCCTTGGATATATGGGAGCATGATATTGTTTTGTGTTATTATTATTATATCTAACCTGATTGGAGGCTTATTATATCAAAATTTTGGCATACTATTTTTCCCATATTAATTTTATTTAATATGACATGAATAGATTTCCATTCATTTATTCTAAAAATAATGCAATGACATTAGCTATTTTCAAATTTATTACACTTGCTTCAAGATATTGATGCTTTAGCTATATTATATTCCTAACATATGTGCCCTTAGCATTATATTTTGAGATGAGTGATTACAAAACAAGTGTTCATACCTAAAATTAAATCAAGGTCTATATCAAGGTAAAATTTTAAATCAAAAAATCAAATTTGATAAAATTTATCAAACTTGATCGAACTTAAACAAAAATTATCTATTTTCTTGATCAAAAAGTTGATTGGTACCTTGTGAGTCCAAAATAAGTGTTGGTTATTATTCAAAACCTATAAAAATTATAGTTTAAAAATCCATTTGTTATAGAATTTCAAGAAAAATATTGTCTAGGTGGATTCACTCATATGTTCTCTTTTCATTTTTTTTTCAAAAATTCAAAATTTAGAATATCTATCAAGAGAATTAAATACCTATAAAAATTGGAATTTTTTTAGGTACATAAAAAAATCATGTGAATGGTATCTTAGCTCAAATATGCATAAAAAAACCCTCCACCTTATGAAAGTAAAGGTACATGTTTTAAATCATTTATTTATATAAGTTAATTCACACATGCATTCAATGACACTCATATACCCATGTCAAGTGGGGGCATTATGTAGACACATAAATAGGTTTTCAAAAACCTTTTCCATAATGTCTTATCTGTAATTTATCATATTTTATATAATTTTATAAATTTACATATTTATAGAACTTCTCTAATCTTACATTGGTCCCCATTTATCCCTTGAGCATTAAAATAACTTCTATCACTTATTAAAATCTCTCCATTATAATCCTTGGAAAAATATAATATTTTATCATGCTCTACATCAATATATAAGACTCTATTGATTCTAAGATAGAATCAAACCCAACATGAGTCTACCATGGGTAGACATGTGCCCTACATAAGTATGTACCTTTTACCTATGTGGGTCTATTTCTAATTACAACTAATCTTTCACCTTTAAGTTTTTTCCTTATCATTTAAAATGTTGGTCACCACCCCTAACTTGTCTTATAATACTATGTATATATAAGTCATCTGAAACCATTTAGGAGATCAAAATGGATCATCAAAAATAAAAAGTAATTTTTTTAAAAACATAGAGCAAAGCCAAGCATCAAATTTTCTTATTCTTCCTTTCCTACTTCAAGTTGAGCTTCATTAATTCATATCCTACACACTTTTGATAGAGTTGTTTGTAACTACCACTCATCATTCCCTTGTACCAAATGATTTTTTTTTATCTTGCATGTATTTATTTCATCACTACTATGGAAAAGTACATTTAGAACCCTTTCTAAAGTTATTTAATTCACACTCACTTAAAATATGTGGACTAATTTTAGTTTGTGGCATATGTAGTTTTTAGTGTCACTTTAAAAATTTCCCAATTCCATAACTCATTATCTATTTTGAGTGCCAACTTAGGTAAAAAATAATGAATCCAAAATTCACCAAATTTTACCTATAAAATGAGAAAAGTGTAGCTATAAAAAAATCATAAATAGGAGGTGAAATAATGGTTAAAAAAAATTAGGTTTTACAACCCTATATTGGATAGACTTAACATAATAAAGACAAACATGGTGTTATGAATATTATTTACATGAGCCTAGGTAGAGTGAAATTTTATCTAGGAAGATCCAAGTGTAAAATTAGAGTTCAAGAAAAACACATTATTAACCTATATTCTAGATCCCAACTCTTATATTTACACTACAATATCAAGGTGTGATCATTTTGTATATTTTGTACTTAATTTGTATATCCTATTAATTTATTGTCTTATATTTTTATTATTATCCATTAGGGTAGGTTTTAATGATGTACTTAAATAGATATATTATTATATTTATCATTGAAATCATTTATTCCTTATTTTATAAAAAAATCAAAATTATGGTAAGCACTGTCTAAGTCTTCTCCAACATTTATTCATTCCACATCATCATCTATATCATCTTGTGAAATCCATCCTTCTTCCTCCCATGGATCTTCATTAATTAGGGAATCCTCCAAGAAAAAATCACCATGTTCACAAGAGTGTCTCTCTCCCTTATTCAAACTAAACACATGCCCTCCTTGCTTCTTACATGTTCTAGTAGCATGCATCTAACATGGTCATCCCTTCTTCCTAAAATCCTTATTAGATATAATTTTTTATATATTATCACTATATCTATGCACCTATCTCCATTTTAATATCAAAATACATATTTTTTAAATTTATTATATTCACCAAAATTTCAAAAACTCATTCAATATTGCTTTCAATTTTATTAGTCCATGCATAGATAGATTTGGATACCCATCCTCATGTTAATCAACCATTAACATCTTAATCCATACATGTATATGTGAAATAAATTATCCTTTATGATCTAATAAGAAATAAAACCTATCCTCTTTAGGACAAAAATAAGTTGAAACTACAAAATCTAAAAACTAACTATTTAAGGTACCTTTACACCAAACATCAAAAGCTCTTATCTACACTTCATCTAGATTTTTAAACTCATTTAACTTATCCTCAATTCATGCATACTTAATTTGAAATTTTTAGTGATATAAAACTCATAATATTTTTTGAAATATAATTCAATAAATAAGAACAACACAATTTAAATAATGTTATCTCTGAGAAGAGATGTTTTATTGATCGGATATATAGACCCAAACATATGCCTATCTTTGAGAAGAGATGTCTAATTTCCATTTTGGGTTACATATTAATTTATAAAAAATTTTAAGGTAGGATGAGGATGTGTAAGGTCACCAATCTTGAGGGAGATTAATTTGTTTGACTTCCATGATTTACAACAATACAGAATTTAAGGAATTACTATTTTTAGAAACTTATTATTTTTAGACTACACTACTAAAATTAAAATTTTGGGAAATTACATTTGGGTTTTAGGGATAAAACCCCAATAATAAAATATACATTCCATATAAATTTATTTCTCTCATTATTATCTTTCCAATGGTTCAAACGGGGAGTCAAACAGAGCTATGGTGCAAAAGTTATGGCTTCTAGAAGTTCTGCCACCAATCGGGGTAGAACCGTCACCTGAATTGTCACCTAAAATATTTATTAGATCATTTATCCATGTATAAAAACATAAATTTTCATCCATTCATGGATATTTTATGGTAATTCACATCATCCTTCCCACAAAATCCTTCTTCATGTGTGTTTAATATTGAGGATGCACATTAAAATAATCTAAGAGATTTATGTGTGTCTCACTCATGCATCATAAACATTAGATAGTATTTTAGGGGTTTATTTGTTTGAATTTATAGGGTAAAAAATTTCTATACACATTCATTCACACACAAACATATACATCAAAGTTGGGCATTATGTAGACACCTAAAGAAGGCCCCTAGGCATTAATTAGTTATAAAATTGTATTATTTTATGATATGTGTTTGTTGATTATCAATTCAAGTTAAGAATTATTTGTGTGTTTTTTTTGTGTTCCCATCCATATTTATCTCTCCTATATTTTATATCCTCACCCTTTATTTTCTTTTATTCTTGGTGGTTTATCATAACCATACAATATATGTTTCTAGTCCCAAAAATGTGTACTATATAATTATAGGATTTTGGGTTAATTTCACTCATTATGATCCCCTAATGTTAAAGGTTCCATTTTGTATAGTTTTCTATCTAATTTATGTTCATTTTATTAACAATAATATCCCCATTTAAATCAAATAGATATATAAATACAAAAACATTAGTTCATTTAGGAAACATAAACTTATAGATAAAAATCATATAAGTAGTTAAAGGAAATTTGAAAGAGAATTTAGCATTTATTGATAACTATAAAGGAATTAATAATTTAGAGGGAATTCATTCAAAAAATTAAAAATCATAATAGGACACATTAAATTGCATTGGAATGCATTGTTGAATTACATTTACCTGGTTCATTATCTTTGAGTTTGTATACCATTTAAGGACTTGACAAGTAATCAATGCTTAAAAATCACATTTATCTTAATTGTATGCCCAAAAACAAATCCTTTCCCTTATAATTTTCAATTTTATCTTCCCTATTATGGTTTGAATAAGTAGAGAAATTTCCTAGTTATCACTGTGAAGTTTCAAAATTATGAGGATTTTTTTGAAACCTATACCATAGGGTTGTATGATCCAATTATATGTAATAATGTTAGGTTTTAAATTAAGAAATTCATTTAGTAATTATATTTAGGAGTTAAAATATATTAAACATTTTAATATCATGTTTTAAATGTTAGTCATTAATAAAACTTTAGAGAGGTAAGTTGGTTTGGGTTGTTGAGCCCATTAAATGGTTGAGTTTGATGTAAAAACAAGACTATTAAAGGTTTTATGTAAAAATATTAAAAAATAAGTGTAAGTAACCAAATATCATTTTTTTGTATGTTTATAAATAAAATTGGTGGTTTTTCTCATTTAACCTTGTGTTTTACTTATCCTAATATTGGTATCAAAGTGGATGGTTATTAATCTGTGAGGAAGCATAAGCCATGGAAGACCCTTGAAGCATGAAGCCGAGAAGAATTCTCCTAAAGAAGTTTTGGTAAATTTAATAATTTATTTCATTTTTTGAGAACATTTTTATTTTAACTTAGCCAAAATGGAATTAACATTATAATGAAACATTTTATTAGAGGTATTGGAAGAAAATATTATTTTTTTAATGTTGGAATTAAATTTTGGCATTGAAATTATAAATTTTTTAGTGTAAATCAAATAAATTCATGTAATAATAATTAAAGGAACTATTGGGAATTTATGTGTAATTTAAATCTATGCCTATAATGTGCTAATGTATTTATTTACTAACCAAAAGTAATGAATTTTATTCTAGGCATTAAAATACTTTCCTAGGGCATTGAAAATCATTTGAACCTTTTATGAATTTGTCTACAATGTGTATAAGGAGAAATAAAGGTTATTATTTGTTATTGGGTATGATTATATCTATTTTTATGGCATTAAAAAATCAATATGGATTTGAAAATCTGATTTTTGTGTGTGACAACTATGCATGACACTAAAATTCAAGCCTGCACTTTGAATTAGCCTTTTTATAGAGAAAATAAGGCATGGCATTTTAATATTATATTTTATCAATTTTATTTCTTTTTAAAACTATTTTAAGTGATTCCTAAGTGGTTTGGAATGATTATTGAGTGGTTAGGCTAGGCCTGACATTTGAGTGGCTATAAAATGATAAGTGTTGGCTAAAATTAATAGTCATGCATTTTTAGAAGACTTTAAAAACTGGTTTGTATATAAACTCATGCTTTGATATTTGCATAAAATTTATTGGTGAGTTGGAAAAAGGCATATTTTAAATGTTTTCAGATGGGTATAGGTCAAAATATCATTTTTTCTATCTACTTTTCCAATTTGAATGCGATTGGGTTATAATAAGTCTTTCATTTTAAATTTCAAGTAGTTTCATAGAACATTTGGTCACTAAATTATTTTTAAAATTTTTGATCATGTTAAAGGTCAAGTTATCCAATCCCAATAAGTAAAATACAAATTTATAAAAAAATGTCTTTTAGTGTATTTTTCCTATACTTAAGATTTTTTTTGTCTAGTTGACATTTTACATAAACATAGTGGTTTAACCACTCATTAAATTTTTTTTGTAACACTCTAAAAACATTATAAACTTATATTTATTATTTATAGATCTACCTTGTAATGTTTTGTGATAAATGTACTGAAGTGTAGAAATCAGGTGTGTAAAAACGTATAATAGATGCATTTTTAATGAAATATGATACCTTGCTATTGCTCCAATGGGAAGTTCATGCTTGAAAACCATGAGTGTAAAACTATTTCCTACACGTAGTGATATTGAAGACAACCACATTATTTTTTGGGATTTATAACTTCTTAGAGATCAATAAAGTTGATAGAGCCAATGACCCACCCTTCTTGAATTTACTATTGGCTCTAAGATTAGGTTATGTTTTAGTCATTTTTTGGATAGATGACAATATTTTGGAATGTTATATCCATATTTTTATTTATTTAATATTAGTGATGTGGTGATGATTGGTGATTCAGTATTGCATGGACATATCACCTCTATTTTGATAAGGGGAAAGGATGTTTATATCAATCTTATAGATGATTGTATAGACTAGTAAGGGTTGTAACACTAATATAATTTTTAACATGGTTAATGTTGTTGAGACATCAATAAATTTAGATACATGAGGAGGTAATGAATTATCACTGAGACATTGATTGATTTGGTTAAGTATTCCTAGGATGATGCTAATAATATATTATAGGTACACATGATGATAGGGATGAGAATTAATAGGATGATGATGATCATCATCATATTAGTTAGTGTTAATAAACTTCAATGATTTTAATAGGCATAAGACATAGGAGCTCATACTGTAGGTATTATTATGGACATGTTGATGAAAGCTTATCAATATAAGGTATATTTTACAACTAATTTGAAAGCTGTATTGGTTTCATTAGAGGTAATTATTTTTCACTCCCACATAAATATTTTAATCCCTTTTAGATCAAGGGCATTTTTTGGGTCATATGATCCAAATATATTTAATAATTTTAGTTTTTTAGTATTTTTACAGTGCATATATCTTATGTGTGAAACACTCCCTTAGAGCTAATTAAGTCCTTTAGTAATTTATGTTTAGGAGTTATACCTTGTTTTATGGTAATTTGAATTAATTAATTTATTAAACCAAATATAGATAAATTCAATGGAATATAATCAAAGTGTTGTAAATGAACTTTCAATACTTAGAATGAAAGTAAAGTACTGAATTTGATAAAGTGCAATTGAATGAAAGAAGACTAACTATGAAAAAAATGGAAACCTTAGTGATTTTTTCTAATATATGATGATATAAAGCCAATAAAAAATTGAAAATAAAAAATAGGAACCAAATATGCATGTTCATAGATACTGAGATTGAAAAATTATGGATAAAATAATCTAACTTGGGACAAGATCAACTTCCTATCCTAAATTGGTTAATCTTATCTTCTGCTAAAAAATTGTGAAAATCAAGTCATGAATGTTTGTGAAAAATTAAATTAGGTCTCTTTGTAGCTATTAACTTTTGGATTTTATGAAAGACTTGAAAATGAGTTATTCAAAGTTTAAAACCTACTAGGGCTTATAATGGATGAAAAATTTTAGATAGAAAAATGGGGAGTGTCATAGACTTATCTAACCCCAATAACTAATGTGAGGATTGAACATTTCCTACCTATCTAATACTTTGAAGAGGGAAATCAAGCCCATGTATTTTTCCCACTTAAAGTGCTTTACAAAATTGTGTTTATTTGACTATATGAATGCTTCTATAAATGGATATAATGTTTGAAATTGATTTGATTTGGATTCAAACAAGATAATTTGGAATTGGGTGATGACTTATTCAAATGACTAAAATCATAATTTGGAATAATAGGGAAACTTTTCTCAATGTGCAATAGTGTAAGTGTACCTTTGTATCAAAATTTCCAAGTGGTTTCTAAGTGGCAAAATAAGTGTCTGTTTTAACATTTTAGAGTTTTACTATGTAAATCTTAATCTAGATTAAAGGGATGGGTCTATTATTAATCTAGAATAAAATTGGAAATTATTGATTCTATGAAACTTTCCAAAAATAGTAAGTACAAGGAGAAAATGGACTTATTTAGATATACACAAAGTTTTCATAAATCAAGGTACTAGAGATGACTAAATAAACATAGATGAATATTTCATATTTTGAATATTTTTTGAGATCTAACTCTAGATATTATCATCCCTCTTATGATATTATTACCATTTGGTGTTAGTATTTTGGTGCTAATGTGCTTATTGTAGTGGATGTCTATAACTTCCAGGGAAGTTGCAAGAGTTTTTGGAAGTATTGTAGGTGATTTTATGTCACACGAGAGCTCATATATGTTAATGTTTTGGATTAATATTCTTCAAAACCATAATTATTACCTAAAAAAATGAAGCAATAAACAAATAAAATGCAAAAATAAATGAAAAATTGGGTTATGGGATATTATGATCATGCAGAATATAACTCATATTATCCTAACTACTACCTACATTAAACCTAATGCTAGGGGTATCAAATAAAATTTATCTCTCCCTTAGAGAATTCTAATTATAAAATTGTGATTCAAATATATTGGGATAATTCCTCAACTCAATCATAATTTGATTAATAATTGGACTGGTAATTGTTCTTGTATGTTTTGATCTTCAATGTTCCATGTTTAATTCACTCTTTCCTTAGTTCTTTGGGCTTTGGAATCCTTTTGGGTAAATTACATATTTTTTATTAGTATTAAAGACACCTCTTCATGAGTAATAATCCTCTTATATGAAATTCATATTCACTTTATATCTTATTCTATTCATTCATCTTTAATTCTTGCTTTTGTATTTGTACTAGGTCACCATACCATAGGTCTCAAGGAAAAAAGTTAGAAGTAAGATTCAAAGGAAAATTATTATTATTTATATTGGCTTAAATTATCTCATATTTTATGTACATACCTATTTAAAATAATCACATAATATTTACTACTCTTTCATGTATCTCAAAGTCACAATGCACATTCAAGCTTGTAACCCTTCCTTAAGAAACTTTAATTTTTTTGACAAAAATAGGACTTATTATCAATATATAATCAAATTTTCAAGCTTAATGTATTTAATTTAAGGTGTTAATAAAGTTTTATGACCTAATTATTTCTCTAGTTATCACCTTCTTTGTAAATCCACTCCCTTTTAGGCCTAATTAGGCTTATTCCAAGACCACTATGCCAAATCCATACTTCTATGGTTTGTAAAATTATAAAACCATCATAATATTTTATAACATGTTTAATTTGACCAAATTAAAAAGTTTCATGAATTTATAATGGTGGAAGCTCCTTAAAAGATCAAAACCCTAATCTTAGGGTTTGCATCTTTCTACATAGGCTGAGACCACATAAAATTCAATAAATTTGCTTACACAGAGTTATAAGAGACCAAATATATTCCAAAATATATTTTTTCATTCCATTAAACTTTTCAAAATAGATAGAGTTATTTTTTATCCATTTAATGCTTAAAATAATGAAAACTCAGTTAACTGTGACCTAGAATTGATTGTGCACAACAAAGGTGGTCCTAAATTATTGAGTATTAGATTTACCTTAGTATTTAGGATGAAAAAATTAATAATTTATGTCTATTTACTCTAAATACACCTTTATCACTTATTAAATTCCCTTTATCAATTCTTAATCCCTTATATACATGAAATGATCTGTGTTCTATCACAATACTAATTGAACCAATCTAAAAGTTGCCTTATTGCCTTGGGTTTAAAACAACAGATTACTCATAATATGAGGATAGTATTAAATATTATTATTAAATAAATACAAACCAAAATAATTCAAATGTATTCATCATTCATTTCATGATAAACTTATACCTTGCATGAGTCTTTGCCTATTGACTGTGCATTCTAACGTTACTTACAAGTCTGTAGGATCTGCATAGTCTTTCCTTTAATTCCTACTCTCTCCAAATGTATAAAAAGATTATTAACCCTATTCACTGATTATTTCATCCAATAAAATAATACATTACATATTTCTTGTGATAAGAACAAGAGAACAACTCTTCTAACATTCCTTCTAAAGTGATTGTGAACCTGATAATAGGGTATAGGTAGAATACAACATTTGAATTTCCAAAGTTCTATTTGAGTCTTTCGTCTCAATTTAGTACATAAAAAATATATCCCCTGATTCCAAAACAAAATTAATACATGATTAAATACTTTGGGATTATGAGTAACAAATAGCCAACCTCATTTGTCAACTTTATTCTCTTCCACCGTGTAATGTACATGCTTCTCATTAAATGGGATGTATTCCATTTTAAGATGTCACCAAGGATAAAATACAAGGTTAAATTATTCAAAAATATATTAAATGATAATATATAAACTTACATCTTAGATCATTATTCCATAATCATAATCAAACTCCATTTCTATGTTTGTTCCCTTGCACATATATCTCTATCCTGCAAACATTATCAAGACATCTATTCCTTAGAGTTTCAAGAATTAATTAAATAAATATTCAAAAGAATAAATTTATATAAATAATTTTAGGGATAATTAACACAACATTAAATTTTTAATTTATTAATTGACAACAACAATCCTTACAACATAGTCCAAGAATGGACTTCAGGCTTTTATCAAGCTTTGAGAGGTTCTTTCATCAGTTTTATTTTTCTCCCTATTTTTTCCTTTGTTGGAGATTATTATCCTCTCTCACTCATCATATAATATGCCATATATATCTCAAATTAATCTTGTTTTACCATTTTCAATGTAGGTTTCCCCAAAACAATTACAAAACCACTTCTTGATCTTGAACCCAATGTACAAGAGTACTTTCACACCTATTCATATGATTTGTCTTAGGACCTAAACATGGAATATATTAAAAAACTTTGTATTATGAATTTTATGACCCATTAAAACTAAATTTACTACAATAAACACTCCAATACATGTATTCCACCCTCTTAGGCTCACTTCAAATATTTGAATTTTTAAATGCCTAGTTTTGGAGGGAAAATACCTAGTGACCACATAACATAATTATATGACTCCAAATGAATACTCAAGGAATAAATGGAAATAATAAGTTCCATTACACACTTTTAAACTAAATTTGACCCACTTTTGACCTTAATATTTACAAAATAAAATAAAAATGGAGTTTCTTGGCTTGACGTTCCTGCATCAACTTACATGGTATGATAGAATGAATTTCACCTATTCCCTTATTTGATCAAGAATGAAAATGTATAGATGTGAAATTTGAGTAGAATGATGATTATTTGAGTTGTACTATTGATTTATTTTATGTGAAAAATCTCCAAAATAGTAAGTTCTATATGTAAAATGCCTTGTGAGGCTCTTTATTTTTAATATAATACCTTGTTCATTGCATAAAAAGTCATGAGAAAAATATGAAAAACATAATAGAAGTGTCAGAAGGGGTTAGGACTTAAACACAGGTAAAAGGGCCTATTATAAACTTAATCCAAAAGTTGACACTAGAACCATGTGGTGATACTTTATTTAAAGTGGTGTTAATATCCTAAGGCTTAGAATAGAGTAAAAAATTAAGGGCCCTTGGGATTGTGAAAAGGTGACCTGTGACTATTGGGGGTGTCAAAAAAAAAGAAAAATAAGGCACAAAAAATAATAAAAGACTCAAGATGACTATGTGATCAATGATTATAACCATCACTAATACCCTCATGTGAAAGATAAAAAAAATAAATAGTACTTGTGATTGTTTGACAAAATTAGGGTGTTTACATTTACCCCCCTTTTATTTATTAAGCAATGAAATGCAAGTAATAGAGTAAAATAAAATAGAAATGCATACCTATACTTAATTTTTTGAATGTAATATATATTTATACCACTTCTTGGCTAGAGAAGTGGATAAGAACTAGAGTGTAGCATATGAAGGGAAACATATGATATGAATTCCCCCTATACTAAAATTGAGAATGCAAATTGAATGCATGAGAATATAAGGTTCATTTTCCCCCAATTTGAATTTGAGTAATGTAAACTGAATGCATGGAGAAACAAGGCTTCCTTATCCCCACTATGAATCTGAGTAATATAAATTGAATGCATGGAGAAACAAGGCTCACTTTCCCCCACTCTAAATCTAAGTAATGTAAACTGAATGCATGGAGAAACAAGGCTCACTTTCCCCCACTCTAAATTTGAGTAATGTAGATTAAATGCATGGAGACACAAGGCTCACTTTCCCCCACTTTGAATCTAAGTAATGTAAACTAAATGTATGAAGAAATAAGGCTTACTTTCCACCACTCTAAATCTATGTATATAAAATAGATCTAGTGTAATATTATGGATCAACTACTATAGATGGTCTTATGACCCAAAATGGTGAAAACCTAGTGAATATACTAGTGTAACTTGATATATTTGAAAATAGGGACAGAGAACATGCACTCTACACATGCCCCCTAATACTAATGTCTAAAAAATGTAATTATGTATTTGAGTATCTGCAATAAATTGGTATACCTATGTTAAAGTTGTATATCTTTATAGTGTGTATATTTGAATACCTTTGTAAACTCTACACAAACCTATGTAGACCCATGTATCTATATATCTAAAAATATATGAATCTAAATGTCTATGTAAACTTGTGTAGACCTATGCATATATATATATCTTAAAATATACGAATTTGTATGTTTGTGTAAACTTGTATGTCTATATATATGAAACTATATGACTTTGAATGCCTGTGTAAACTTGTGTAGACACATGTGTTTGTATATCTAAAATTTTTTGCACCTTAATACTTGTGTAAACCTATGTATACCTATGCATCTCTATATATAAAAATCTGTCCATCTGAATGCCTATGAAAACATATGTATACCTATGCATCTATCTATCTAAAAATCTATGGCTCTAATTTCCTATTTAAACATGTGTAGACCCATGTGTCTATATATATAAAAATCTATGAATTTGAATGCCTATGTAAACATGTATAGACCCATGCATCTATATATCTAAAAATATATGGCTCTAAATGTTTGAAGTAATCTATGAATATCACCCATATTTTGGCGAGAGGACTGTAATGAGGATATGTAATGAAAAGTGGTGATAATAAATTATATTGGTGTTATTTTGAAGTTATGATGTTGTATTAGGTTTGAATAATGTATGGATTGTGTCAGAGTTGATAATTTAGTGTGTAATTGGATAGGTACTTGGTCTATTTCATTATTAATATAATGTGATTATTTTTGCAATTTTTAGGTTTAAAAATGATGAGGGGATTAGTTTTACCAATATTGGACATAACTTATCATTATCAAGTCCCATGTTCAAGAGATAGTTCGTGAATCAGAGCTACAATTCTCAAGATATGAAAATAATAAGAGAGTTGTATTAATTAGAAAAATTATCACATGAGTAACCTTAATAAGGTATCATTGGGTAAATTATGACTTAAATAGGTAATTTTGAACCATTGGTAATTAATTTTCATCATTTTAGTGGAAATAATTTTGAGTATGAGAGAGAGAAACATGCCTAGGAGACAAGATGATAGTTTATCATGCTATGAAGAGGTTGAGGCACAAATTTAGGCTAAAGAGGAGGTTAACCTAGTAAGGGACTCAAAATTTTATTGTTTTTATCATTTTTGTTGTCTTTTTTACTAGTTTTGTTGGAAAATGATTATTTTAGGGTTATTTTGGAGAAACTGGCGCTAGTGTCCCATTCTAGGTGGTACTATCTAGATCCTGGTGGTACTATCTAAAGTATGGCTCTATTGTCCATCACTATTGTCCTCTATGTAGTGCTAGTGTCTAGTATTCCCATGATGTGATGTTTAACATTGTTGACTAATTTATGATGCCTATTATTATTTTCTAGTTTTAGTTTAGTTTTATTGATTTCAAATTTAGTTGTAATTTTATAGGTTTATGCCCATATGAGGGAGTTTATGTATGGGAAAGATGATGGATACTATACAAGGTTTTCCCTTACTTGATGTAGAGATATAAGTGCTCAAGAGAGTAGGTCTATGATACATTGATTTCTTGGAGCCTATGCCTTGGGATAAGTATATGATCATTGCATTATGTGAAAGGTGAAATGTAGACACATGCACATTTTAGCTATCTATGGGTGAGATGATTGTGACATTAGAGGATGTATACTAGATCCTATGATTATCAATCTTTGGGAAATAGGTTATATTATAGGAGGTTACTAGTCCTAGATATATACAATAGGCATATAGGTACTTCTTTTCCATAGTGGTAGGGACTCATCACACAAGGAGTTAGGGTGACATATTGTTGACCATGATTGTGATGGTTGATGTTCTATGATTGCAAATTTTTTTAGTTGTGTTGTTTTCATCATTTTTTTGATATGGATGGGAATAATGTCTTAATCTATTATAAGATGCGTGAGATAATTTAGGACATCATGCATCATAGCATAATATACTCTTATAGTTGTAAATTTTTGGCTTATTTATATAGGGACCTATACTGATTTATATAGGAGATGAGTGGTGGGGGTATTAGTACATCAATAATATTAAAATAATGGGAATATGAGCATGTACCTATGAGTAGGCCATTATCACATCCACAAGATGTATGGGCTCATTTTTAGGTATTTTTTGAGAGATGGATTAGGATAGGGCATGCATCGAGGAGGATTACTACACATTATCGATAGTTACTAAATAGTTTGAGAGAAAGGGATATCATCTATAGACCCTATAATGGATATCAAGGGTGGCTTGAGGATAACACATAGTTGAGGTATATTTGGGTTAGTTATTAGATACATGATCACTAGGATAATATATATGATCATTTTTAGTATGAGAGAGTCACCTGATAATTTGGTGTTATACAGGATGTCACCCCAACACTTGTGGTGTGGCTGAGGAGTTCTCATGCTCTTACAAGGATAAGTAGTAGAATGAAGCCATTGATTTATTAGATATATCCTATGCCATTTAAAAATCATGATCCTAAGATTGAGGTATTATATGTGGATGATGTTGGAGTGACCAAGTGCTATGTGGGCTAGTGGAGTGAGCATAGATGGGTACCCCTATTCCCTAAAGGTGGGATGATCATAGATGAGGTATTGGATGTAGAGCCCTTAAGGGATATTGATGGTAAGATATATAGTTTATTTTTATGTTCTATGTAAATTTTATTATATGTTTTTATATAATAGTATTATTATGAATTGTATGGATACTTGAAAGTACACGAAATGATGAGTATTGGGAGGTCACCATTGAGTTGGCACTACATGAGTTGACATGGCATATCCTAGATGATTTTGTAGATGATGGATTGGTGGGGAGGGACACCATTTTTATTGGGGTGCATGCCCATTTATTTTATTAGGTGGTGATAGAGAATGTGGCATTCAAGTTAAAATAGTAATAGATAGAGATGAATTGTGTGTAGAGATAAAGAGACATACCATGCCCTCTCCTAATGATCTAGGTGGGGCTAGTAGTCATATAATAGATAACTAAATATGAATATGAGAGTATGCTAAGTGTAGGGCTAATCTTAGCATGTACCAAGAGAGACAGTAGGCATAGCCATAGATTGAGGTCACATAGAGATAATGGGGTGTCTAGTTCTAGTTTTGATGTGTCTAATAGTGAGAGTGAGGGAGTTAGTCCCAACAGTCATGTTTCCATCATTGAATGATGAACAATGTTTTTATTGAAATAATTGTTTGAGTTATATATATATATATAGTGTGTGTGTGTGTGTGTGTGTGTGTGTGTGTGTGTGTGTGTGTGTGTGTGTGTGTGTGTAGTTGTTATTTAATTTGGCATCATGTATTGGAAATTGGATCTCATTATATTATATATATTATTATATGTTTAAATTTGTTTTGGTTGGAGTAAATTTAATTAATTTACATATGTTTTATGAATGTTTTTGGCATATGTGCACGAGATTAAGTTTTTATATTTTATTAGTATATAGTTTATGTTTATATTTCATAAGATGTCTACGTGTATAACATGTGGTGGAAATATGACCTATATGAACCTAGATGGCATGGAAAACCAATGACCATACTGCTCATTTTGTGTTGTTATAGACATAGACTGTGAAACTAGATCTACCTATGATGCACTATTGGTGTATGAATGTGTAAAATTTGATGCAAAAATATTGATTGGTTGACTCTCTAAAACTACACTCTGAGTTGTATGATATCTTGCAAATATTTTTATTGGTGTATAAACTAAATTTGTGTTCTAATTTATGTAATGATTTCCATATATCTTTATCAATTATTAAACTAAAATTGTGCATTTGGATTTCTAGTTATTCCCAAATATTTTGATCAGTATACATACTAGAGGTGTATTCTAATCTCTATAATTATTTGAAAATATTTTAATTGGTGATTATACTAAAATTATGCCTTTAGGTTTTTAGTTGTTCCCAAAATCTTAATCAGTGTGCATACTAGAGGTGCATTTTGAACTCTACAAATCAGTTGTCATCATTATCAAGGCTATGATGTATGATACTATTGATAAATATATGTCCTATAAGTCAAAAGGATCGTACAATGAGTACCCAATAGTTACTTAAAAGAAAAATCCTAGGATATCATTATCTTAGAGGAGTGTGATGTATGAGAGTGTGGTGAATGAGATCTTGCTACCCCCTATGAAAACTCTATGATGCCTCTACTAACACACTAGTTGATGCAAGATTATAGTGTATAACAATGGTCATCTGAATGCCTATGTATTTGATGAAAACAAAAATAATGCTTATGTGGTAGTAGGTACAAATGGTGAGGTAGATGATGATTAATTAAAGGAAGTGTGGTCATCTCCTTATATAATAGTGTAAGAAAGATGTCATGAGGCCCAACCTTATATGAAAATTATATAACCCCTCTCAATATTTCCTATGTGATACTCATTGTAGATTGTGCTATGTAGAGTGGCTCTTTACCCTTAGTAAATATTTTTATTGGTTGTTTCTATTTCACTAGTTTCAAATTAGAAGTGGAGACCAAATTTGATGATTGAGGTTTCAAGGGTCTATAGCCAAATCTACCTCTGATTATGTAATTACTAATCCAAATTATACCTCTAATTCTATAACGGCATTGCATAAATGTCTAAATTATTTATATGTATTATATATCAATCTCTCCTTGAGAGGATAGATAAAACTTCTAGCAAAGATGTATTGCACTTCTAAATCCGTTGGTTGATAAATTAGTTGATACAAAAAAAATTTGAACTGTAGAATGTATTATGATGTAGGCTCTATCTCACCTTAATATAATGAAGGTAATATCTCATGTGTTAACATATTTCCCTTATTCTATATATAATTATTGAGGAATACTATCTCTAACTCCTCATATATATGTAAAGATCCACCCTAGAGTGTATGGTAGAACCAATCTAGTGCTTTCCCATTTAGCGAAATTGAAAAAATTTGTAATAGAATTAACTTGTTTGTAATATGATCCTTGGATTTATCATAAGCCTAAAGGTGTAAATATGGAAATCCTTGTCCATCAAAGATAGGTAACATCAATATCTAAAAGTTGTGTGGTAACCTCATAGTTGAGATTCTACATGTAAAAGGGCTATTATGTATAACATTGGCATCAATCTAAGATTTTTATGATTTATTCTCCAAAGTGAGATGATGCACTTATTTTTACAAAGAACCCAAAACATGCATTAAATAAATTAACCCTTTTGAAGGTATATGATCATTATCAAGGGGTTCATTTAATGCTAAGATTTTATTATTTACTTTATCCATTGGTATATTATATTTTAAATCTTGTTTATAAAGGGTCAGTGTGCTCTCAATAACCTTTGGAGGTGTGATATCTTAGACTTAGTTAGAGGGAAATGAGATATCACCCTTGTTTGGGTTTATTTAAGAAATAGGTTCTACTGTAGTAAGGGGGGTTAAGGGGGATTCATTGGTATATTTTATATTGTTAGGTTGTGAATGAGTATCACATACTTGCTAAATAAAAGGTGTTTTATTCTCTAGTTAATGGAAATTATGCACATAATAATAAGGGAATATTTAAAATAATTTGGACTTATGACTAGTCCAAATCCAAATCCAAATACTAGAAATAAGTCTTAATTATTCAAAAATTTCTAGTTTTAAATTCTCACCAATGTAGTATATTGATCATAGATCTAAATTATCACCATATTATTAGTCCAATTTATTTGGAATATATGAAAATTATTATTTTTCTATCATTATCTCTAATTTATTTGAGAGACATAAGTCCAAATTATCTAAAATGGTCTTTAATAAGTTTGTGTGTGTGTGTGTGTTTTTATATGTGACCTATTGTTTAGCATAACAAGAGAGATATGTGAACTAAGAGAAGAAGTATAAGATGTAGATTATATTTCATATTCATCATAATCAAAATAATCATCATCATCCCATGGTTCACCAAAATCATAATTTAATTCATTTGAATAATTAAGACTAGAATAAGTATCATCCACATACTCATTAGGTTAAAGAAAATAATAAGATTGTAACTCTTTACTACTATGAAATGTATCATCATGTATAGGTGTAATACAAGGCATTTATTCTCTAGTCATTTTTAAAATGAAAACATGATTATCACTTTCTATTTTTGATTCAAGTGAAGGAGAAGTAACAACCATGTTTTATTTTTGCACATTATGACATATAGTAGAAGAGTTAGAAAAATGTGCATTATCTATTTTTTATAAATAATAATTGCATTGATCTTGAAATGTGAATAAGGGTGATAAATTAATTTCATCTACCTTAGTTTTTTCATTATTAAAAGGTGTTAGGAAATAAAATAATTTAAACCAGATTTTAAATGTGTAAAATTAGATTTAATTATGCACTAACATGCATCATAGAAATAATTACTTAAATCATAGTTAAATGAAAGAAATAAGGAGGGAATAAAAAAATAATAAAACCATAACATAGATCTACCATGGTTCACATAATGTGGGCTACATACACCAAGAAAGTCCTCAATAAAATATGTAAACAAGGTTAAAAATAACCTCTCATAGAGATAGAATATCTCCTACAAAAATTGTTGCACATATGTTATGATACACCTACACTGGCACAATAATGTATCACAAGATTCTATACCACACCCTAAAAATAAATAGCTACACTTTGTAAAAACATCTGCACTTTGACTTTGTCTCTTAATAGCCACACCCTACAAAAAATTAAATCACTTTGAATAGTCACACCACACTTGTATATATATAACAAATAAAGAAAAATCCACCAAAAAAGGATAATTTCATAATGCTTATCCAAGATAAGAATTATCCACTAGGTAACACCTCTCCTCCACCTAGGCAATCTTATCCACAAGCCCACCTAAGGAGGAGCTCACCATCCTCAACTCTCCACCTTCAAAGGGCACATTTTACAATGTGATGACAACCAACTCCTTTAAACAAACAAGTCATTACCTTTTATAATAAAAACTATCTCCCTAAAAAAAGGAAGTCAACATAGAAAATAGACATCTAATAACTAACTCCACAAAACATAGAAGACATAGAAATTAGAAAATTCTAGTAATATTCCACTCATATGGAAGAAAGGTTCCACGAAAGGTGAAGTGGGTAGAAATGTACTCCCCAAATTTATAAATCTCTTTAGGCCCCCAAAATATACCCCCATGGTCATGTTATATCCCAAAAGGGCTCCACACTTAACAATCTCCCACTTGGAGATCACTTCTCCTAAATAGAACCTGTCACTGCTCCATGACCACTAAGGCCAACCAAATCTAAACATAGTCTCAACTTGTCTAATGTGACCACCTTATTCATCATATCTATAGGATTTTGGCTAGTATGAGTCTTCTCCAACTTCACCAAGTTCTCTTACAAAGTTGTCTTAATTAAGTGATCATGTAATTAAATGTGTTTCATCCTTGAGTGGAAAAAAAGTTCTTTACCAAATGAATATCACTCTGACTATCACTGTGTAGTCTCCCAACTTCCTTCTCATGCCCAAAATATTGAAATAAATCCTATAACCAAATTATCTCCTGCTAACCTTTGTGGAAACAACATAATTTTCCTCTATGGTTGATAAAGACATAACCTTTTGTATCTTAGAAATCCAACTAACTACTATATCTTCAATAGTAAATATATAACCTATCATACTTCTCTTGCTATCAATATCCCTTACCATATTTGAGTCTACATAACCATGTAAAGTGATATTTAATCCACCATAACATAATTCAAAATCCATGGTTCCTCTCAAATACCAAATAATCCATTTCACTATTTGTCAATATTCATAACTAGGATCACTCATATACCTACTCACAACTCCCACTGCTTGGGCGATATCTAGCCTAGTACAAACCATGTCATATATAAATTTGCTAAATATCGATGAGTAAAGAACCTTGGACATCTCAAGATTTTCAACCTCCATCTTGGGACAATAATCTTTTGATAATATAAAGTGGCTTGCCAAAGGAGTACCAGTAGATTTAGCATCCAACATGCTAATTTTTTTTAAGACTTTATTCACATACTCTGATTGGGATAAAATTAGCTTCCTCTCCTTTTTATCATGAGTAATCCTCATACCAATGATTTGATTTTCCACACCCAAATCCTTCATATAAAAGGAGTCACTAAGCTATTTCTTGAGTATATGAATATGTTGTATGTTCTTTCTTACAACTAACATGTCATCCACATACAAAAATAATAGAATAAAGGAACCATCATCAAAATGTTTGATTTACAAACAATGGTCAAAATTACACCTTTGATATTATTTTTCTAACATAAAACAATTTATACCATTGTCATGGAGCTTGTTTCAGGCCATACAAGCTCTTCTTTAGTCTGCACACAAAGTTCTGCTTCCCTTTCATCTCATATCCCTATGACTGCTTCATACATAACTTTTCATCTAAATCACCACGAAGAAAAGTATTTTTCACATATAAATATTCTAAGTGCAAATTCTCAATTGTAAGAATAGTCCTAATAGAAGTCATTTTTATAATAAGAGAAAAAATCTAATCAAAATCAATACCTATTTTTTGTGCAAACCCCTTGACCACCATCCTGGCCTTATACCTTTTTCTCCCTTCATCTTCTAGTTTTATTTTGAAGATCCACTTGTTTGGAAATGCACTCTTACCCTTGGGTAGCCTTACCAAATCCCACATCTGGTTCTCCATGAGATATCCATGCTTATCATCCATGGATTTCTCCCACTTCTTCCTGAAGTCTACCTGCATTGCTTCCTCATAAAACTCTAGTTATCCATTGTCAGTAAGTAACAAATAATTCAAAGGATAAAAATATTCAGGTGCTCTTCTTACCCTAGAAGACCTTACCATAAGAGTTCGGGGTCCCTATGTAGAAGGTTCCTAAACTGATTAATTAGATACTTTACCATCCACAATGTCATCCAATACTATTTACTCTTTATGTTCCTATTCCTATTCCTATAACTAATTCTTATACATGATTTTTTCATTAAAGACAACATTTCTAAACCAAAATATTTTCTTATATTTAATGATCCATAAATAAAAACCAAAGTCATCCTCATCATAACCAACAAATGTGCATTTTTCTAATTTTACCTCTAGATTGGTCTTATCCTCTTTCTTAATAAGATTAAAAACCTCACATACAAAGACTCTAAGAAAAGAATAATCAACATTCTTATCAAACCAAGCTTGTTAAGGAATGGTTCCATCCAAAGGCATAGAAGGTCCTCTATTAATCAGATAATCTACCATGCTAACTACTTCTACCTAAAACTGTAAAGGCAACCCTACATGTAACCTCATTCTCCTAGCATGTTTCATTATTATTCTATTCATCCTTTCAGATACCCCATTTTTCTATGGAGTTCCTAGAATCATCATTTGCCTATAGATTCTATTTTTAGAATAATAATAAAAAAACATTACTATAATACTCACCTCTATTATCTGATCTAAGAAATTTCAACTTGAGATCTATTTCATTCTCAACCAAGGCTTTCCACTTCTTAAAAGTGTCAAATACATCAGATTTATTTTTAATACAATAAACACAATTTTTTTTAGTTGTATCATAAATAAAAGTGACATAATAACTGGAACTACCAAAAGAAGATACCTAAACTAATCCCCATAAATTTGAGTGTACCAAATATAACTTGTGTTCTTTCTTTATGGGTTCAACTTTCAAGAACTTAACCTGATTCTATTTCCCATACACATAATTCTCACAGAAGCCTAGATCTATGCCTTTTAATCTAGGAAACTTGTATTTTAATATCTCCATGCCCTTATGACTCATATGACTAAGCTTTTAGTGCCACATAGTTGTATTTCCATCTATAATAACTAAATCAAAATAATAAAAATTACTAATCAAATATAAAGTACCAAATTTATTACTTCTTAAAACCATACGATCACCTTTGGTAACTTTCCAAGATTCTATGGTAAACATTACTAAATAACCCTTACTACCCAATTGCCCCACTAAAACCAAATTTCATCTCAACATATGCACATGTTTCACATCCTTAAGTATCCATGTGTTCCCATTCTACATTCAAAATTAAGCATAACCCTTCCATAATATCTCACATGGTTCATCATCACTGAGATAAACATGTCCTAAATTATCTTGAACATAGTTAGTAAAATAATGCCTATGTGTGGTGGCATTAAAAGAACACCCTAAATTTAATTCCCAAGACTCAAAAAAACTATCCATAGAAAGAATTAAGACATCCTAACATGATTTACCTGATGTCACATTTACCCCATTCATTTCCTCATTATTGGCATTCTTACCTCAAAGTGACCAATAATCCTTCTTTTAGTGTCCAATCTTCCCATTATGTGAGCACATCATCTTGGATCTAGATCTATATTTAGATGTACCCTTTGAATTTTCATAGTGACCTTTACTCTTGTCTTTTTTACTCCCTTTAGTATCAATAGACAAATCATTACCTGAAGATGATTCACCAGTTCTTTTCCTTGAAATTTCCTTGCTAAGAATCAAACCTATAACATCTTCAAAATTTAAGCTTCCTTTGGTAGGGACTGCATAACTCACAGTCATAACCAAGCTATCCCAACTATCAAGCAAAGAACACAAAATCAGAAAAGCTATAACTTCATCATCAAAATTAATTCCAATAGAAGTGAGCATACTTACAACCATAATGAAATCATTTAAATGACTATCAATAAAATCATTCTTAGATATTTTCATATTAAACAATCTTTTCATAATAAATATTTTATTTGAAGTTGAGGGTTTTTCATACAAATTTTCAAGTTTATCCATGAGATCCTTTGTATTTTTCTCTTCTGAAATGCTAAATGCAATAGAAGATATAAGTCATAACCGTATGGATCCCAATGCCTTCCTATCAAGAAATAACCAATCCACATCACTCATACTTATAGGTTGTTCTCCTTTCCCCTCCAAGGGGAGATGAAGTTCCTTCTAATACAAGTAATCTTCCATTTGAATTTTTCACAAACTAAAATTCTTACCATCAAATTTGTCAACCCTAAATTTTATTTCTTTTCCCATAGCTCCCTTTCAAGCTAATGACCTTTCCTATGATTTACCAATTCAACAAAAAACATAATCAAAGCTATGATACCAATTTTTAGGAATTAAAAGAATTTAAACCAGATTCTAAATGTGTAAAATCAGATTTAATTATGCACTAACATGCATCACAAAAAAAAATTCCTCAAATCATAATTAAATGAAAGAAATAAGGAGAGAATAAAATAATAATAAAACCATAACACAAACCTATTGTGGTTCACCCAATGTGGGCTATATTCACTAAAAAAGTCCTCAATAAAATATATAAATAAGATTATAAAGAACTTATCATAAAGATAGAATATCTCCTATAGAAAATTCTGCACATATGCTATACTACACCTGCACCTACATAATATTGTATCACAAGATGCTATTCCACACCCTATAAATAAAAACCTACACTTTGAAAAAACATTTTGACTTTGACTTTGTCTCTCAAAATACACACCCTAAAGAAATTCATATCACTCTAAATAGCCACACACACTATATATATATAGTGTGACTAAATGAGGAAAAATCCACCAAACAAGGAGAATTACACAATGCTTATCCAAGATAATCATTATCCACTAGGTAACACCTCTCCTCCACCTAAGGAAGCTTATCCACAAGCCAACCTAAGAAGGAACTCACCATCCTCATCTCTCCACCTTTAAAGGGCATATTTTATAATGACATGTGATGACAAAAAACTCCTTGAAACAAGGAAGTCATTCTCTTTTCCATTAAATAACTAGCTACCTAAAAACAAGGAAGTCAACATGGAAAATATACATCAAATAACTAGTTCCAAAAAATATGGAAGACATATAAATTAAAAATTTCTAGGAATATTCCAATCACATGGATCAAGGTTCCACAAAAGGTGGAGTGGGGGAAAATTCACTCCCCACATTTGTGAAGCTCTCTAGACCCCCAAAATATACCCCCATAGTCATGTGATAGCCCCAAAGGGCTCCACACTAAACAAAAGGTGTAATATCCTTTGTATTTGCTTTTTAAAATGTAATTTTGAAGGGTAAAGAATATGCATTAATCCTATCTACTTTATTTGAAGCATGCAAGAGTGGTTTTCATGTAGTGCAATTATATTGAATAATTTTGAATAATGAAGTAGCAAAAGTAGTTGAAAAGATAGGATCACATTGGAATAAAACACTTCCAACAAGAGGTTCTTTTGGAATTATATTACTAATTTTATTTTTAAGAGTAATAGAAGAGTAAGAGGAAAGATAAGATGATGTATCTAGTGTATCTTCTTATTTATTTATATTGTCATTTTCATAGTAACCCTCATATCCATCATTAAAACAATAGTCATCATCATCATCATCATTATAAATGAATTCATTATTATGCTCTAATGTACAATATTGAAAATTAGTCCATTCATTATTATAATCCTAAGACAAATTTAAGATTTCATGAAGTGGATGAGGGGAATAAAATAAGACTTTTTAGATGTCATCTTAAACTTGCCAAAGAAGATAGTGTAAATAAGGAATATTAAGCACACATGAGGTAAAATATAATCTAACATAGGTATGTGTGCAATGTGTGAATTTTTTGAACAAAGTTTGTAATAGAAAATAGAATTATTTTTGAAACCCTGATTACTAATATTTTGTGATTATAGGGACCTAGTATGTGGATCTAGGGTTTTGATTTTAGGGTTATATTACATGTATTTAAATTAAATTAAATAAATAAAAACCTAGTATAGGATTAATTAAATTATCTAGGTTAGACCAAAAAAATCATGAAATAAATTTTTTATAACCCTAATTTAATGTACCAAATTTATAGAAGGTAAACCCTAAATAAAATTAGGGTTTTGAATTAATATTCAAAGTAAGTCAGGTTCACCAAATGTTTTAATCTTTTAGGGATTTACTAAGTAAATACTAAGCTATATTAAAGGGGTGGATTTATTTTTAATTTGGAATAAAATTGGAGATTATTGATTCTATAGAACTTTCCCAACATAGTAAATACAAGGAGGAAAGGGACTTACCTGGATATACAAAGAGTTTTTCATGGATCACTGGAGATGGTAGAGAAGACATAGAGGAATATTTTGTCTTTTGAATATTTTTTGATATCTAGCTCTAAAAAGTAGCACCCCTCTTAGGAAAATAACACCATGTGGTTCTATTGTCCAATTTTGGTGATAATGTCCTTTTAGTAGTGAATGTCTACAACTTTTAAGGAAGTTATGGGAGTTTTTAAAAGTATTATAGGTGATTCTATGTCACAAGGGAGATCATATAGTGTCACTATTTTAGATTAATATTCTAAAAAATCCCAATTAATATCTTCACACATGAAACAATAAACTAATCAAATGTAAAAGGAAAGGAAAAACTAGGTTGTGGGATGTTACAATCACACAGAGTAGAACCCCTATTGTCCTAGTCACTGCCTACATTAACCCTAATTCTATGGGTCTCATATTGCATGTAGTTATCCTTTAGATAACATACACTATTAAATTGAATGGTATTATATAATGAATTTCACCTAGGCCTTTCTTTGATCAAGCATGAAAATGTATAGGTGTGAAATTTGAGTAGTATGAAAAGTATTTAAAAAATAATATTGGTTGATTTTATGTAAATAAGTGAAAAAATAGTAAGTTCTAGATATAAAATGCCTTGTGAGGATATTTATATATAAGAAGATTTGTTTTTAATATAATACCTTGTTCACTAGCTGACAAGTCATGAAAAAGATATAAAAACATAACAAAAGGGTTACTGAGAGGTTAGGAATCAAATATAGATAAAAGGGCCCATCAAAAACTAAAACCACAAGTAGACATTAACACAATGTGGTGCTACTATCCTAAAAGTTTTGCTAATTTATTAAGGCTTAGAATAGAGAAAAAGTTAGGGATGACATGCTAGGGGCCCCTAGGGCTAGGAAAAGGTGACCTATGACTATTGGAGGTGTTGAAAATAGGAAAAATAAGACATACGAAATATCAAAAGACTCAAGATGACCATGAAAACAAGGACTATAGCCATCACTAAGACCCTCATGTGAAATAACAACAAAATACATAGTAATTTTAGTTACTTGACCAAATTAGGATGTTTACAATGACTTAAGTGTGCCTTTATATCAAACCATAAGGCCTCATGATAAATATCATAATAAAATAGACCACATTATAAGGGAGGGTTACAATTTTAAAAATGACCATTAGAAGGGTTAAGGAAAAAAAATTCCCATAGGGGATAAAAATGTTTTCCATTATTTTCCCATACTAGAAGTTTTTGTCCTTAAAGGAAACATGTGACTTTTGGGTCCATGGATGTTTGTACATATTCCTATATGGGGTTTTAGTAGTAAGAACATTTATGTAGGAATTTTATAATAATTTATAAAATAAATGGTCCATATTAGTCCTTAGGATAGAGTGAGGTGGTGAAAAGGTCCAAATTAAGTGCTCAAGTCAATAAAAGTGAAATAGGGTCAAAAATAACATTATCAAGTATTTGTCACTAAATTTGAATGACTACATAGCCTGCTTTAGTATATAAATGAAATTAATAGAATAAAGGATAACTAGTATCTGAGTGTGTGAAACACAATTTTACTTTGGGAAAATATCCAAATCATACAAGGTATTCCATGGAAAACCTAGCAATGATGTAAAAGTAGTTAATTCTCATATGTAAAATTGAAAATTGAAATGTAACTTGAATTTGAAAATATTAAAAATAAAAAGGAAGGAATACACATATATGTGTGAAACTAATATTGTTCTTGAAAATTTTCTTGAAGATGATGTTTCATTTAATCATTGTATAAATGATGCTTTCAATGAAGCACTTGGAGAAGTTAATTCCTTAGCTTAACCAATGTCAGATTTGAGGGTGATCGATCTACAAATTAAATTGAAACTGTATATCGAATAAAACACATTAAGGGAAACAAAAATAGTAATTTTCCTTATTTATATTTATAACCCCAAGTCATGAAATGGGTTAAAATCCATTATGGATTTATAGACATAATGCTAGAGGACACTAAATTTCTAAGTTATACACTATAAACTTTAAAAAACATGTCTTGTGGATTCAAATGTCACATTATTACTTTGTTCATGAATGCATTCTCATATATAATGGAGTAAATCCATCCTCCTACCATTTCTAAAAATATCAATTAATAATGAAAATCATGTGATTACTATATATCCTTCCCCTTGAATTTTGAAAATTATGCTAGTATGCATGAATATGTATCATGCCCAATTGATCAATGTATAATTTTTAATTGTATGTAGATTCCAATATTTTAAATTTACTTGAGTCTTGTGCATGAATATGTATCATTCATCAATTTTTTTTATAAATTTATACTTTGCTCTTAAAATATGAGTGCATATGAATTGAATATGCCCCCATAATCTATAGAAATGATAAAATTTTAAATGATTATGAACCATTGAAATGGTATTTTTACTCAAAATAGTTTTTACTAAAAAAATACTTTTCTCATGTATGAAAATCCCATTTAAATTCACCATTTTGAGGTGAGGTAATTATATCCTAAAAGTCACTAATCTCAAAATAAAAATTAACTATATCATACATAGTAGGATGTAATCATTGAACAATGTAGAATATTTGAAAAGTATGTAAACATAATAAGACATGTATCATTTTAATTGTGCATGGAACATATGAGGAAAGGAGTATATAAATGTATCAATGAAGCTCATAGGAATAGATTGTGAAATCAGAATCTTGTGCATTAGTGAGTGCATGATATGGATCATGGTGATCATAAAACATAAAAATATCAATAAGCACACATTCATAACAAATGTAATGTCACAAAATAATGCTAAGGGTTGCATACAATGGACATATTTACATGTATTTTAAGAAAATATCACAATAAAATTTCAAGGGTCATACACAAAGGACATGCCAATGTCAAAAACTAGGGACATGTTGAAACATCACACACAAAAAGGGATTAAGGGCCAAAAGCAATGGATATGTTAAAATGTTAAACATACCAAAAAATTATCTCATAGAGATACTCAAGAAAATTTCACGCAAGGGCCAAGGTCCATATACAAATAGATAAATAATATATAATCTAATATGTAAGTGTATTGACATCAATATATAATATAAATAGAAAGATAATCTATACCATGTATATGTAATATTATCATATCATATAAAATAGAATATCCATGTACACAATGTAAGGTAGACATGATAGAAAGACATTTGTAAAACTATCTATAGGTCAAAAATATAAGAGTCATAAAATGATAAAACTTTAAAATAATATAATATGTGGAAAATATTCCCCCAATTTATTAAGACTACTAGGTATAGGAAAGTCCAACATCTTAGTCCAAATAAAATTTGTATGTCCTACATAACACTCATAAATACTAGTGATATGCATGTGTGATAAAAATTCAATATGCTATCAACCAATAATGAGATAAATAACATATACCAATGATTTCAAATAGATATCTAATCATGCTCAATTCCTAATTTTGGATTTTTATAAAATTTTGAATGTTTTTGTATTTCTTGAATATATATATATATATATATATATATATGAATATATATATATATATATATATATATATATATATATATATATATATATATATATATATATATTCAAGAAATACAAAAACATTCAAAATTTTATAAAAATCCAAAATTAGGAATTGAGCATGATTAGATATCTATTTGAAATCATATATATATATATATATATATATACAACTTATAACAATAGAAGCTAGTGATAACCAAGGGTTTAAAATTAAAATAAAGGAGAGAGATATGAATAATCTATGAAATGTGTCAATATTAATTATACACTATAAATTATGGCATGGCCATGTATGAGAAATAAGATCCCAAATGTATATGTGAAGTGTGGTTGTAAGCATTTGGGAGATAGAATGAGTATGTAGAGTACTGATTGTACATCCTAGTTTTATAAAATTTACATTTTTAAAAGTATGTAACTTGTATGAGTAATATAACACATAAAAATAATGGTTTTGCAAAAATAAGTACTATTTTATATACTCTGTCTGATTAAAATATATAAAATTGGAAATATTAAGGATTTGTGTGCTTAGATTTTGATTATGATGAGAAAATTTTCATAGGATAAGATCGACCAACTAAGGATAGTAATGGTAGTCATTCTCATCCCATATTGGATGATTTTATCATTTTTAGAAAATTGAATTTTTATCACTATAGACTAAAAACAAAGAAGTAAATGGCATAATGTGTTAGAATATGTCACCGATTTGGATTTTTCAGATCTAAAAAAGTGAAAAATAAAGGCTAAGAGGATAAAAATTCAGCAAGATCCATGCTATTATAATAATTGATCAAGCCTATCACATATGCAATCAATAAAATAATAACATAATGAATCAAATGAGAAATTACGTATAATCATATTTTTTATTTTTGAAATATTTGATTGTTTTTGAAATGAAGTAAAAAAATCATATATTAAATCATCCTCATCAAGATTGAAATTATGAGAGTTTTTCAAGTACATAACATATTCCTTCTCTCCTCCAATATCTTGGTCATTGTTACCATCATGTGGTATGTGAATTGTTATTATTTCATATAAAAAGGTGATGCATTGTTAATTTATATCTATTATAACTTGCACGTATTGTATCCATGGTCATCACAAATTAAATGGTAATTAATGTGTATGGGGCATAAACAACACATATTAAATTTGTTTGGCCCACAAAAAATTGGGTAAATGATATATCCAATGGATTCTTCCCAATATTAATTATGATGTAAGTCATTGCTAGTATATCTTATTTATGTTAATCCTCTAACATTGAATATTTTCCTTTTTATTAGTATCAATGTGATTATACTTGAAAATTGATCCTTCAATATATACTATGATGAATATATATATTTTTTGAGATGATTTCTATGTGTCCTATTTGTAGAAAATGTTTTTTTAACCCTCAAAACAAGAGATGTTTGTTAGTTATATGTAATGTGATATTTGCTTCATGCTTGTACTTTTGAATTTTGTCTAGTAATATATTGTGATTAAGTGAAAAATTATTTGTCTCTTTCATGCAAAATACATGTTGTTAATCAATGTATAATAGTATTTAATGTGATAAGGTTAGTATCCAATAGAATTTGTAAAGTTATTATAGGTGTATTTTGATATGGAATTATTTTTAATAACTGTGAAACATTTGTATTTGATATTTCCACATTATTCACTAAATTTATCATAAATTCTATATGATAACTACTAGTGCAACAATTGTTCACATTATCATATTTAAGGATACCTAAAATATTCTTACCCTTTGAATTTGATTGGATCAATGGGAGTGAATAAAGTATGAGATAAATATTCATTAAAAGGATTGAAGTGTAACTTGTGTATTTAATCATCTATCATATTGACCATGTTAGCTTTGTCATCATCACTATCATAATAATTTGAAATATTACCATCTTGTGCCTTGAAATTGACTAGTAAAGGTAAATCATGAATAAAATTTTGTTTATCCACATTATCTTTTTATTCTTTTTGTATGTATTATTGTTCCCTTTATAAACATTATTTTCCTTTGTAATTTATACTTCTCAATATGTTCCATTTGTAACTTTTGAATTTTAACTATTAACTTTGAAAATGTTTGTTATGCAATATTCTTGTTCTTCTAGTAATTTTTGAAGTTGTAATTAAACTTTTTCTTGTGCTATTTTCAATCACTCAAGTTATTTATTTGCTCAATGTCATTATTTTCAGTCTATTTGTAATTTTTATTATTTTAATTGATTTTTATTAGTACTTGACTCTTCAATTTCATATTTTTACTTTTGATCCCAAGGGATAACTTGAGATGGAGGGATAATGGATAGACCATCCAACTATTAATGGGATGATTTTAAAATATAAAAAAGGGTTATCATCTAAAATAAATTCATATAAAAATACTTCATGTATGAATTTAAGACACCTATACAATTTATATATCAATATTTACATCATATTTATCCATTATCATACCAATAATAAATTATAATGTAGGTGAATGGAAACAACATGAAATGCATTTGACATTATTTTAGGTCCTAATGTTACATTTAGAAATGTCATTCCAATTAATTATCTTGAATAATAATTTAATCATCTAATAGTTTGATCTATTTTTTTTATAATGTAAAATTTGACACCCAATTGTTATAAAAAATCACTACTAAAAATGTTCACTCTAGACCCAACATCAATCAATACTCTCTTGATTCCTTTATTTTGCATCATAGCTTAAATAAAGAGGGATATTTTGTGTGATTAAATATTGTGTTAGAAATATTTAATATTATCAACTAATGATATTCTTAGTATTCTTAATGGTGCTCATGATGAAAGTAAAATAAGTAGGTGTAGTATCACTATGGATAGTAACATCCCACAATGCAGTATATAAAATATCTATATAAACCAATGAATACTTTAGCAATTCCAAAATTAAAATTTTAGCATGGGCATTTTTTAGTGGATCCATGATATTATACCTTTTATATTGGTTTGCTTACATCATGGGAGGTGGAGGGGGTTTAGGAGGAATATTTTGACTTCTTCTATGATGTGGTGGCTTACCTTGATGTTTATTAACAATTTGGACCACAAAATACATTTTAAGTTATGGGTGAATAATGGGAGAATGATGGTAGTTATTATAACCTTAAGGTCTAAGAAGAAGAGTGATTAAAGGATTCATACATGACCTTTATCATCTACTAGTAATTGGTAAGAGTTTTTATTTGATTTTGAGGCAATAAAAAGTGAATAAAACTTGAGATTATTTATGAGTAAGTCTTATAACATATGAATGTGTAATTTTCATTGTTCATATATCATGCTTTAATTTAAAATAAATTTCATTAAGAATGTGTGTGATGTATTTTTTGAATTACATGAGTGTTAATAAATTTTGTTATTAAGGGAAGGACACCTGTAATATAAAATATAAAATTTTGAAATAAAAATGCTCATCTGGTATATTCATATTTTTGTTGCAACTGTAAGTAACAAAAAATAAAAATTTAAATCCTACAAAAAGTAATTTTTTTGTGTATGGATATTAGTAAATTATTATGAAATCCAAGATCAAAATAAAGTGATTTCAATGTTGGATATCATATCCAATGTCAAAATAAAGTGTTTTTAGTTTCAATGATTAGGTTCAAGATCAAAATCAAGTTATTTTAGTATCATAATTAGATCCAAGATCAAAATAAAATTCTTTTAGTGTCAAATGTTCAAGAATTTATCTAAACCCTAAGACAAAAGTTTGTAAGGAATGTTTCGATGAAATTTGGGTTCAGCAATAAAGGTGTGTGCCTATATCAAGTTCACCAATATGCTTTATTTTAAATTTAATTAACTAGTTTAATATCCATAATTTATATATATTGAATGAAATATAAGTATAATGATGTAAATGACCTTTAGACATGTTGAATGAAATTAAAGTATTGAATTCAAAAAACTGAAATAGAATTAAATAATACTATATATAAAAAATGGAAAAAATAGTTATGTTTATCTAAAATTTGATAGTGTAAAATTAACAAACAACTGAAATTGACAAATAGGCACCAACATTGTAACTACACAAAGACTGAGACTAAAAATGATGGACAATTTTCCAACTTAGAACAAGATCAAATACTACTATAGTCCTAATTCTGTTGATATTTTATTCTAATAAAAATTAAGAAACTAAAGTCACGATCATTTTCGATAACTTATATTAGGTTTACATGTGGATATTTAACTTTCATATGTGTATAGAAGAAATATAAAAGACTTCTTAAACTTTGAAACCCTAGTATGGATTGAAATGAATGAAAACCCTAAAATGGAAAAAGGGGGAGTGTAATAACTAAGATAGCCCCAATCACCCACATGATGATTAAACACTACATACATATCCAATACTCTAAATATGGAAATTAATCCCTATTATAAGTTGTCATTTATGTCATGTGTTTATGTATGGTCATTGGTGTTAGAAAAAGATTGAGGTTAAGTATTGGCTCAAAATAAGGTGGCTCATTAATATGAGGTTGATTATTTCATGGGGTAAGAGAGAGATAATTTGAAGGAAACTTGAATTTTATTGAGAGTTTAGGTCAAGGCTCAACACATGGTGTGCATGTTTCTATAACTTATTCTTGAATGCAAGGGCTTAAATATGGGATGCCTAGTCTAGTGCAAGGATCATGAAGGACATATAAGATTAATGTGTAGAGGAATAAGAGGATGTATAAGAACATTTGAACATACATATGAGGCATTGAATCACCCAGGTATGTTTCAAATTTTTCCTACAGAGGTAAGACCTACATGTTTAATATGCAAATAAACTACTCTTAGACTCTATTTGATCTAACTAGGGGTAATAAGATGTTAACAAGACCTATGAAGGATGAAAAGTAATGATATATCATGATATAAGGTGTTTTAACATGTGAATAAGTTAGAAAGTGTAGGAATAGTATCTAGAGGGTCTATTACTAAGACTAATATGATCTATATATCAAGAGCTCAAAGTGTAAAGAGATAGAATGTGACCAAATGGGGTATGAGGTTTAGGTTCCAAGGAAAGACTTGTAAAATAAGCATTAACATAGGTGTGAGAGGTTTTTTCAAGAGTGATCATAAATTTTTAGGTCTTGAGTTGAAGGAAAAAGTAAGAAAATGAGTTTTAAGGTCTCCTATATATGTAGAATGAAGAGTTGCAAACCCAAGAAGAAACTTTTGATGCTCATTAGAAAGTGAAAAATTTGCATGGTGTCTTGAGTATTTAAGGATATATGGGGAAGGAACTTGGATAACATCTCTATGAATTAGTTTGGAATTTGAGATGCAATACTGTATGAATAATCATTAACCTCATAATAGGTCTAAAACTCTTATTAAACCCTTAAAAAGCCCTGATAAGGAAAATATTGATGGAAATGACCTAGAATGGATTGTTAAGGCTAGTTTGATGATATAAGGTGGTATAAGATTGTTCCAAGCATCTCTAAGTGGCATTGTTTTTTAGGATAGTGAATGGAAGCTATAAAAAACTCTTATTTCTCAAAAATTTGGTATAGTAGGAAGGGTTGACCAGATTAAAGAATGAAAATCAATTGAGGTTGAAAATTGAGAAATATTTTTATTAGAAATGGGTTTATTTATGTAATTTATAGACTATGTGTCAAATATTTTTTTCACTTAAGATGACCTATCGCTAAATTAGGCTAATGGTGAAACACTTGACAAAAAATGATCAAAGTGAGAATGTGTTTAGGGATGAGTTGTAGTGGATTAGGATTGGGTCCAATTTATTGAGGTCATTATTAAATAAAAATAACTCATGTAAATATTGATTATATGTCTTAGAGGTCTTTATAATGTTGAAAATGGTGTTCAAAAAATGACTTATCTGAGTCAGTTGAGATAATGAAGGTGTATGTTTTAAAGATTAGTCTATATTTTCCATATTTTATATTATAAATCTATATATTAGTTTTTGAATATGTGATAAGGATATTATATTATATTTTTAATGAATTATAATTTCATGTAAGTGATTCTATATGTGCTTTAATTCATGATCATCATGACTAGTTTTTAAGATAGATCGACAAGTCTGAGTATACCTGATGGAGTAAAGAGTGTGAGACTCTATAATAGAAGTTGATGCACAAAAAAACCATGTGATTTTGTTTTATATTTATGTGACATATAAATTATTGATATAATTTTGATATTGAGGTAAATAATTTGAAACATGAAAGCCAAAAGGGCTTGTTTGGCTGCATTTGAACTGTGAAAGAGAAGCTTAACAAATTGGTTTGTAAGATCAATGATTCTCACTAGATCCAATGATATACATATTGGGGGATGTTATAAAGGTAACATATTAAATATTAATGTTAATAATAATTTATTTAAGTTCCATTACTAATGTTACAAACATCATTCATCATGACTATGTTGACAGGCTTGTTGGCAGTTTTATGTAGTCATCTTATAGAGATGAGTTTGTGGTGTTTTGGAGAATAAAATGCATATTCATATGTTATATAAGTATATTAGTTTCATGATAATTAATTTAGTGTCAGTTTGTCTCTTTTCAACTATGGAGAGTCAAAAATTCTTGACTGTATGTTAGTAGTGTTTGGTAGTTTTGAGTAAGCCTATTATAGGAGTGTTTTTTAGGCCTTTTGGCATGTGTGGTGAATATTAAAGCACCTGGTGATGACTATAAGGTAATAAAGGATTGTTAATATTATTTTTTTATTAGGTTATGTGGAAAATTTTAATGTATTCTTCAATTATGTGAGGCATACTTTATGGGTGTGTGAAGACCTATTTGAATATGCCTAATGGCATGGTTCAAGGAGTGATTTGGACTAACAAATGGTATGCATCTATGTGGATATTATAAAGGGTATAATATATGTATATTTTAATCATTTAATTAATTTTTATAGACTCAATATGTTTTAATATGGTCTAAATGTAACATGTGCTTTGAGAAGGCCTAAATACATTAGGCCTCCATTAGGCCTAAAAGTGGTTTTGGCCCTTAAGGGTAATGGACAACCTATAAAATGGTTGTTTCACTTATGAAACGTGTGTATTAACCTATTAAAATTTTAATATAAATATGGCTAGGTTCTTGGATGACCAAGATGGGTAAGAGCAAGAGTCAAGTATAAATATAAATCATAATAGGCCTATTTGAGCTAGTGAAGAGGAATGTGAGCACAAGTGAAGAAAAGAGCTATTTAAAGAGAATAGGTAGGTAATTTATAAAATTATATGGCAGTATATTATCACTAATTAATATCCTATATAATATATGAGTTTGATTAACAAGGCCAGTTGACCTAATGAGCCTAGTAAGAGGCATATTGAGCGAGGAAGTCTAGAAGGCTATTTGAGAGGGGTAGAAGGTTGAGAAGAGATTAATGAGTTTATTTTATATTGATATACCATAATATATTAATAATATATGTGTTTATTATGTATGATATAGATTTCAATATAAATAAATAATATAGAGAGTTGAAGAAGAGGTCACCATTTATTGGTTGAGCAATAAGGTGTCCTAAGGCGATCAAGTTTGTGTTGGATGAGTTGGTGTTTTGTCAAGAGGGAGTAGGATATTCCTTGAAATTTTTATATTGTATAAGTTTCCTTATATTTTTTGGGTTGGTTCTAATTAACTTATGGCTTTGGATCCTACTTAAAAGTTAGAGCTTGTTAAAGGACTAATTGAGTTAATACTTGACTAGTAAGGGTTTATGCTCCTTATGGGCTTGGTGCATCAATAAATATTGATAAATTCCTTATAATATAGTATTATAAGTGGTGTTTAAATGTGTTTTTTCCCACATGAAAGTTTTTCACATATATATTTCTTCTTGTCTATGTGATTACTTCTCTATACATTGCTTGATCACTCTATTAGTTTGAAAGGTTAATGAATGATGTATGGATTTTACAAAAAAGTTTATACACTAATTCAACCCACCCAATGTTTATGATTCAAAAAATCCCATGTAGTTATCTTAATTAGAGTGATTTATGCAATTTTGTTCCTTCTACTATATGAATTCATCTAGAGATGGATTGAATACTTTATCATGCTTTGATTTGGCTTGAATAAGCAGGCTTTAGACTTGGTTGAAGACTAATTCAAATGATTAGACCCATAATTAGAAATAATATGGAAGATTTGATCAAATTTTAGTAATGTAAGCATGACCATGTATTGAAATTTCTAAGTGATTACCAAGTGGCAGATTAATCCAAAAGGGAAAACCTGATGCTAAATATCCTAAGAAAATGAAACACATTGTAAGGGATGGTTCATATTTTAAAAATTATGATTATAAGAGTTAAGGATAAAAACATCCCATAGGTGACATAATCATTTACCACTATTATTATTTACTCAACATTTTTGTCTATAAGAGATACTTATAACTTTTAAGTCTACCAATGTCAGTATAGATGGTTAAAATGGTTTTTATTAGTTATAACATTTTTTTAGGTGTGAAATATAAATTTAGAAAATAAATAGGTCCATATAGGTGCTTACGAAAAAGCGAGGTGGAAAAATAGGTATAGATTAAGTGCTCAAGTCAATTAGAATGAAATAAGGCCAAAATTAACATTATCAAGTATTCATGACCAAATTTGTGTGACTAAAAACTTTAGTAAAAAATTAATTTTATGTTATTAATGTTAGTCATTAATAACTTTTTAGAGAGATTGGTTGTTTTGAGTGGTTGAGGCTATAAGGTGATTGAGATTGATGTATAACTAAGCTTATATAAGTTTGTATGTAAAAAGATTAAAAAATAAATGTACATATCTAAATATCATTTTTTTGCAAGTTTATTGATAAAACATGTAGATCTTCCTTTTTACCTATGTTTTAATTTTATTAATACATACTTGAATAACATTTTTTTAAAATTAGTTGTACATGTCTATGGTTCTAGGGAGTTTCTCAAGTCATAATGAGTTTTCAAGTTTGTCATTATCTCATGAAAAAAATCCTAATTCTGATGTCATATTACATGAAGATTATTTCCATACTACCCCTAAATAAATATACTCTTTTAAACCCTCTCCTAGTAAATTATCAGTATGGTTTTAAAATATTAAATAGGTCTTACTTTACTACTTTAAATATAATTAAAGCTACTAAATCTATATGGATATATGTATTAAAATTTGATGTGAACCCTAATTTTCCATATTATGATGTGCAAGGATGGGGGACCCTTAATGATGTTGGTAGGTAATACCTTATCTATTTGGAATTGTACTTTATATATGATGAGGCCCATAAATTGTCCTTACTTCACTATTTATTTTGTTTCATAAAGTTACTTTGTCTGGATAATTATACATCTTTGAACTCATACTTTCATTTTATGCACATATATTGTAAATTGTATATATACAATGTTGATCTTGGTTTAATATATTATTCCTATATTTACTAATATAAATTAAAGTTTTTAATGTTTTTATATAATATCATGTAGTAGTATGTTGTTTCTATGTTTCATCACATGTATCTACTATGGTGGAACCACCCTAGACATATATTGACTATCACCAACCATGCTTAGATACTAACTATGTCAACTTGTAGTAACAATTGTAGGTGATTTTTACCTAGGAATGAATAGTTAAAGATCCTGCCAGTTTTAAACACTACAAGCTTATCTCATGGGCACAAGGAATCAATTAATAGGGTAGGAAAACTATTGGAGTTTTATTATGACATTATTAGATTTATTAGTTGGTTATTTTTTGAATATAAATAATAATTTTATCCTTAACTTATTTAGGCCTAGTTGCCTTTTATTTTTATTTATTTATATCTCATGATTGTAACCTATATTATTTGCATAATATCTAATAATAAATCTACCTCTTTATATAAGTAAGATTTGAAGATCATAATATAGCTAGAGAAAGGGAATAGATTGTGAAGTACATAAATAATATAAAACAAAGCATTATGATTTGATTTATAACCAACATGTAATAATGCCTTTATTACTATAGTTAGAATACTAATACATATTATTTATTTTGAGTTCATTATACTTTAAAGAGAAGGGGGTTCCATCTCCAAGTCCAACCAAGGTAATATCCACTCATGAGGATTTAATGGTTTGATTTTGCATCTATTCAATATTTTATTTCTATGCGATTTAAATTTTTTTATGTGGGAAACTTAAAAATTAAAATAGTATATAAAATTTAGAATTTACTTTATTATATCTCATTTTCTACACATATGATTTAATTTACCATCCATTACTTTTTGTATGAGTGTTTTAATTTCTTGCAAGTGTTTATTTTCAATAAAGTTTGTTAGTTTGATTAGTTGTTCAAATTAGTTCATTGTTTCATATATAGTGTAGAATCCTTAAAAATATATACATCAATAGGTTAAACATTAAATGAAGGATCCTAAAATATATATGTTATAAGCCTACATAGTTGAGTTATTAATTAATGTTAAAGGAGATGTCCTTGATCTGTAGATAGAAGTAAGTTGCATGATTATAAAAATATACATAGGATAACTAACATGAATCACATTTTTTGGACTAACTACAAGGTGTTACACAATCCTAATTCAACAATTACCATGAATATTTGGCTTGAATTATAATTATGATAAACCAATGCCCCTTTGTTACATGAAATAATACAATAAAGGGACATATATTTTATTCATGGTAAAGATTTTTATTTGAGTGAGACATTGCCATAGTAAAATAAAAAACCATTTTTTAACTTAAGTTACATGACTTAATAGGAAAATATAAGATAAAATTTAGTGATAATTACACCTTCGTAGGTGAATAAGTCTAAAAATTTGATGAGGGGATGGATCCATTTAACCTAATTAGGACCACCTCATAAATTAAGTGCACTACAAGTTTTTTGTAAATAAAGTGAGGTTAATAAATGCAGGTGGAATGCAAGTGCAAGTTAAGGTGGATGTGGAGTTTAAGGTAGAGGATACCACATGTACATGTGAGGCAACCTAAAATTTGAGGATGTGATGGATCCATTTACACTACTTAGGACCTCCTCATAAAATAGGGTTTTAAGGAGGTTATCATAGATAAATTAAGGGGAATAAAGTGGGTGTAAATGATGTTTAGGTGGAGGTGGAGGTAGAGGAGCACAAAATTTTAGGTGAACAATCTTAAAATTTTAGGATGGGATAGATCCAATTAATGTACATAGGACTTGTATGCATTGCATATAATTAACATGCAACTATCCTATCTCAATAAACTTGGAATCATATAAATATGATAAAAAATATATCATAACACATAGTTTAATTAATGACCAATGAAATTCATATATATATAATATACGATTGCCTATATCATAAATGCAAAGAAAAAAGGGTCCAAAACCTAAGCTTATGATACAAGGAAATATCTCTCACTATACCTCTATGAAATTAAATGATTGAAAATAAACAATGTTAGTAGTTACGTAAGTAAAGCATACTAAAATAAGGAGGAAGAGGTTTAGAATGATGGTGATTAATAAGGTGCCATTGTTAACCAAATGGGAGTCTAGGAAATATAAAATGGAATATGTAAATTCTAAGTAATCACATTATTAGGTGTAGATAGAACTATGATAATGATAAACACACATTCATTCACTATGTAAAAAATAACATCTATATACCAAGTAAATAAAGTGTTGACCTTAAAGATAGAGGAAACACAACTTGCATAAGACAATTATAATAGGTGCATACTAAACCCATCTATATGCATGTGCCCCATGTATGTTTTTCCATTAAGGTAGGAATGATAGTAAAATGATAGTAAAAATTCAATAGAAGTGATGAATTGAAAGTGATAAACCTATTATAGTCAGTGTGATTTATGGAAAAATAACATAAGTTGTGACTCATAACCTGATTTTGATAGATAGTTGGGAATTAATAAAGGATGGTGATGTAGTTGAATTTGAGTAGAACACACATTTGAATACCAAATGAGTGGGAAATTCATTAAATATAGTTTAGATACTTAGTGACATGTAAGGATATTTAGATACCTATAAAAATAAGGCATTGAGAAGAGAAATGTGGCTAAAGGCATAGGCCCCAAGCTAGGTTTAGAAAGTGATAATGAGGTGATATAGAATTCATAGATATTATATAGGTTGTAATTTATTCTAGTGCCTTTGATCATATTTCAATCCATGTAATCTTGAGTTGATAAGTAATGGAATGATGTTTTATCCTTGTTATAAGTGTATAATATTATTATATATCACCCTATTGGTAGGATAGTGTACTTATACTAAATGACATGTTTGTGCTATGTTTATATAAGTGAATTATTTATGACATGTTTTGATAGGTAAATATATCATGATCTAAAGTCCCAACACATGCATCTAACATAATGTGAGATAATTTAGACCTAGATCCCATTATATGCAATTAATATTGACTTACCCTATATGATTTTTCTCTAATCCTCAAGTGATCATGCATGTCTTATTCACTAAATTATATGTTGATGTAGGGGGATTATATGGGTAAATTACTTGAAATAAACTATACCATCATCCCCTTGGCATCTAGACTTGATTTTTTTGGGATCTATTGTTAGGATGAGTTAAATTTTGTTTCTACAATGGTAGATAGTGGAGGAGAGATTATGAACATATAAAACAATAGGTACCTACAAGTATGAGTAACACAAAGGGTATAAAAAAATGGGAATGGATTCTAGAAGTTAACAGAGAAAAATAAAATTTTAGCATGAAGAGATTAGATAAGAATGAGCTCAAGAGGTACAAAAATAACAATATTCAACATAGAGTGATGGACAAAAATGACCCTAGGCAGAGAAGAGAGTCTAAATATAGAATTTTCATGAGGAAACATGAAATATATCAATGGAATGAGTGAGAATTTCATGCATAGGATGTGCATTCCATTGATATAAAAATTTTCACCACTGAGTTAGAGTGAATTATGGAAATTAAAGCTAAAACACTTGAAAAAAAGGACATTTAGGAAAAAAATATTTTAATAATGCTTGTTTTCATTTATACCTAAATAAAATTCTCATGTGCATGGTTATTGGTGTGATAAGACATTATTCCCCAATTTTTAATAAGTATTTTTGTCCCATTTATTTTTTAAATTCATAATTTGTAGGTTAGGGTAGTTTTTTTTCATAGTAGTTGTGTGCCTTTGTTGTAATAAAATAGGCACACCCTATAAGTCTAGTTGGCCAAGTCAAACGAGGGATTTATTTTAGAATACTTATGAAAAATGTCTAAGTTTTTAGTTTAGTGATTCTATGTGATTTTTGTATCCCTTCTCTTAGTGAATGATAATTTGCTATGCTAGGCATTTTGAAGATAGTAAATTGGTGCCTTAGAAATGATGATGGAATTATAGGTGACTTGGGATGTGAATAATATGAAGGAAAGGTGTAGAGTTGGGATAAACTTGAGATAAAATATCTATAGGGTAAGGAAGTAAACCAACATAAAATATGCATACAACCAAATAATGTAAAATAAATATGTGGGGAAAGGAAGTGCATAGGTGGAAGTGTAGGACCTAAAAACACAAAAGGGAAGGGTACATGGCAAATATTATGCCAAATTTTTAAAATTAGTAATTGATTATAATGACATCACTCCCAGGGAAAAAATTCACTATATAATAATAAAATATAAGTTGTCTAAGGATAAACAAATGATTTTGTGTGGAGTAATGTTGACTTCTTTGCATGCCTCACACACACACACACAATATAGAGTAAAAAAAGTACACACAATATAATTGTAATAGGCACATAACAAACCCATATATATATATATATATATATATATATATATATATATATATATATATATGAGTGCACCCCTAACACATGTTTATAACAAGGTAAGAAAAATATTTAAAGAATAGTAAAAGTTTCAAAAAAAGTGATGACTTGATAATGACAAACTTTTCAAAATCAATGTCATTTATGGAAAGAAAATTCCATAAGTTATGATTGATGATCTGATTCTAATAGATATTTGGGAATCATTAAAGGATGACAAGGTAGCTAAACTTAAGTAGAGCACACATTTAACTACCAAATGGTTGGGAAAGTCATTAATTATAGTTGAGATAACTAGTGACACATAAGGGTAATTGAATTCATATAAAAGGAAGGCACTGAGAAGATAAATGTGATTGAAGGTGTAAATCCTAAATATGGGGGGTTTAAAAAGTGATAATGAGGTGATATATAATTCCTAGATATTAACTAGGTTATGATTGATTATAGTGCCTTTTAACATGTTTAAATCTATGTAATATTGAATTTATACGTAATGGAATGATGTTATATCCTTGTTATAAATGTATAGTAATATTATATGGCACCCCATTGGTAGGATAGTGTATTTATATTATATGATGTGCATGTGTTATATTCATACAAGTGCATTATTTATATTATGTTTTGATAAGGAAATATAGTTCACACTCTAAATTCTAGATGTACATGCCTTATAACATGGAATATAGTGTATACCTACTTCCCATTACATGTAACTAACCCAAACCTACCACAGATCCTTTATCTCTTCATGCATCAGGTGATCACACAGAGCTTATTCCATGAATGATATGTCAACATAGGGAGATTATAGGAGGAAATGTCTTGAAATAAACTATATCACTATCCATTTTTCATCTAGACCTACAACATAAAAGAAATATTATAAGGTTAGAAATACTTACCCCAAAGTGGACTTGTTAAACAACAATCTTCACCTTGGTTTAAATTTGATATTTATAAGATATTTTTTGGGTTGAATCCTTAAAATATTTGGATAAATACTCAATATATCCTTAGCTAGGACTCTTATTTACTCCTCATATCGAGGTTTCAATACTGCCATAAGATAAACTTCTTTAAGACAAGGTCTTAGGTCAAAAACTCCTCCAAATATGACTTATGTCAAAAGTGGGAGTGAATAAAGTGTATATGAATGAAGTATAATCAATAAAAAATATATCTTAAGTAGATAAAAAATAAAAAATATGAAAAATAATGAAGTAAATGATAAAAATGAATGTAAAACACACCATAAAAGATGAAATATGTAAAACATGTAAGTAAATGAAATATCAATGTAATAAAGATCAAACAAAGATTTGTAAATAAACATGTCATTTCATGTAAGATAAAAATGTAAATTCAAATATGAAGAAAAAAAATGATTGAAAATGAAATGTAATTAAAAATGTAAGACAAGTATGCCAATTCAATCATAATGAAAAATATGTAAATATGAAAAATGTCATGTATAATATAAGTTAAATCCACAATAATCAAACAAAATCATTGTGTATAAATGGAAAATAAAAAGATCTAAAGAATGAAAAATTAAACTTAGTTGATATAAAATGAGATGTAGGAAAGAAAAACCACCTAATGATATAACTAGGATGAAAATGAAATGGTATGGAAATAAATGGTGTGGGTGTTTGTGAGGAAGGCCTAGATAGATTATTGTATGAACCCAAAATTTACATGGGTGCAACACTTCTAATACAAATCTGATGATGGTGTAATGAACTATTTTTTGGTGCTCTAAAGGGAACTTTCTAGCTCTTTCACCTCCATATACCTTCTTACCCATTCATTAACTCCTTTGATCCCCTTGGTTTTGACCATTCATGGATTCTTTTACTTTAAAAAAAAATTGAATATGCATGATAGAATTGCCACTCTAGGTGAAAAAATCACCCCTCTCCATTATAAAAGTGCCTCTTATTTTACATAACCAACTTGATGGTTTTGTAACTTAAGTGGTAGTTTTGAATCCAAGTGGTAGTTTCATATTAAAATAGTGATAGTTGTGTAATTTTTAATGGTAATTTTATCATATTAAGTGGTAGTTACACAACTACCCCTACATAAAGTGGTGGTTTCATCACATTTCAAATGTCTTTAAAAATTAATTCCCATAACACAAATTTAGACACATTTTATATGAATAGTGTCACATTTATTATTTTAGTCACCTTGTGTTGACCTTAAATCAGGCCTAGCTCACTCCCTCTTCTATTTTTAGTCCACTTTAGTTCCTCTTAAGTTGAACTCACCATTAAACTTAGTTGAAATCCTCCATGAAAACTCCTATATCTTTCTACAAGAAGGCCATTTTTGGCCTGATTTCATATCCAAAAATTGACATTATTAGTTTCTATTTTGAAGCTTTTTCAATCACAATCCTACTACAATTTCCTAAATATTCATCCTCTATTGTTTTGATTCAACTACATTACTAAAAGTCAAGAAGCACTCTTGGTGAAATCAACCTAGGCTTTTCAAGCCAAGATATTAGCCAACATCACTTTAAATTCTCTCCAATTATGGTTGTGTCTCTTCTTTTCCCATATTATTCCAAAACATGGGTATCATCCAATTAGAGGGTTTTCATAATTTATATAAGAGCATATGGAGCTAACATTTGAGGATTCTTCTATCAATACATCACATGCACCTCATATGATTTATGCCTTAATTAGGTTGAAGTTATTTTGATTTCAAATATTTTTTTCTCTATTAAATTAAATTTAGTTTAGTTTTTTTTTGTGATAGATTATTTTTCATAATAAAAAAGGAGAAAATTTGATAGTAAGAGAGATATGTTGTTTTTCTTTGCCTTTTCTACAAAAAGAGATAGTTAGCTTTGATTTTGTGTTTGCATTCAAGTAGATTAGTTTTATTTCAATTAGTAATACATTTAATTAGTAATTATAGGAAATATATTAATAAATATTTAAGTTATTTACAACTAGGTTAAATTTTCCTATTCAAGATCTAAACAAGTTTCTTGCACTTCAAGTAGTCATCTAGGAAATCATTAAAACATAGACAACCATAGGTGCAGACAAAAGGGTAATATATTGATTATTTTATTCATTTTGGAGAGTTAAAATTACTATCGTTTACCTCTTTTTTAAAAAAAAATCATAACTTTCATCTCTTATTTCCATTTCAACAATTCATTCAAAAAGTTTTTTCTTAACAAAGTAGGGAAGTTGAAAAGCTAGTTTAGTTTGTTTGTGAACAAATAAAATCAAAATAAAGTGTTGTGTTATTTATATTTTAGATAATAATTCTTGATAAATTTCCCACATATTTATTTTAAATTTAAACATTTAATCTATTCATAAAAAAAAAATCAAAATAGATTAAAACATAATCATCTAGTTTGCGTATTAAAAAAATCTAGGAAAATTTTGTATTTTACATAATAACATAGTTTATTTTTTTCTCTCTCCTTGCATGCATTAAAAATTGGAAAAATATTTAAACAAAAATAATTTTGTATTTCTTTAATTTCACATTTGGCATTATTCTACTATCAGCATTTCATTTTTAGGAAACAAAGTATTTATTTCTGTTGAACCAACAAAACTAAAAATAATAGAAACTTAACAAAAATAGTGCCAAAAATCCTTGAAAACACATGCAAGTAAACACATCCAATATAATAATTATACATTAGTAAAATAATCCTACACAAATCCTTGTCCATTTTTACAAAAATACATTACAAGTCCTTTCTTCAACAATACATAAATTACATATTTACAAGCCATTTCCTAAATAAGATCATACACTTTTCCTTAGCTTCTACTTAACCTCTTTTGGATGAACATTTCCAAGACAAACAAATATTTTCCAACACAGTCTATTCCTTGGGGATAGATAACCTATTCCCACCATTATCACATAATTTAATATTAGTACCAAGTTAAGATATTATTTCTTTTGCTCAACTCCCATTCCTCATCTTATTATAGACTCCTTAGTCACTTTATAAGAACAAGAACACATCTTTGATCCACTTATCATTATTCCACCATGGAAAAGATGACATCTTTATAACATCATATAATCCTAGACTATTATCCATCTCTCCTTATTCTCCTTAGGTCTAGCCTCATCTTATATCATTCATATTTAGTGGATGACATTGATCAAGTAGAGTCAACCCAACAAAGTATATCTTTTCCCATGAGTCTTCCAACTTGATATCCCTCATTTCCTTGATCCTAATATTGAACAAGAGTTTTGAATTATTTTGATATTATAGACTAAAGGAACTTAGATCTCTATTTCATCCCAAATTGATGTTATTAATGAGAAGTAAGATACTGCTAAGGTCTTTTAGTTTCATCATGAGAATCCATTACCATGGTTTATCCCAAATCCTATTCCACCAAACAACCAAGGAAAAACCTTGCCTATCCATTACATCGGTTACCTTGGATAGACCTCAAGGAGTCAAGGGCATATTTTAGCATGTGTTATTCGTGTGAAAATAAATTAGTGAACCTGATGTGAAATACTTCACCATTTATGTACCATTTTATTCCTTTTATACTTTCCCTTATCTGTCTTCCCTCCTTCCATTTTTTTGTAGGTATCCATATACCCCTAGAATATATCTGGACAAGACATTGGTGGATCTCTTGGCCTAGAGGGATATAGAAGAATCCAACTCATATTAATCAAGCCTTCATTAATGAGTTAGAATAACCCAATATTTGACACTGACATAGATTTCCAACCCTATGATTATTCTCTTCCCAACACTCAAAAATAGAGTGTAGTTATTATTCAAGAGATATGTGATGTAGTTAAACCATAATAAATCACCCCAAATCTAACACCATGCTATTTATGGGTTAAGGTAAAATTACCCCTCATATAACCATAATGCCATGCATTAGCTTGTAGAACCCAAACATATAAATCATCACTAAATACGATCATTACCTAGGAAGGATATGTCATTTATAAGATGAGGTCAGTCACATGAAAGTTGTTGCACTTCCTCCTATAAGAATCAAGATGCCTTTAACATACTAATATTAAACTTGAACACCACTTATAAGGTTCCCAAATTGAATTAACCTCTCCCCAATACCTCATCTCATTCATCTACATCTCCTACACTAGAGGCCCATGGACACAATACCAACAATGGATCAAATTGACTCATTAACACCTAGTGGGTTACATTTGTGACCTAGAAATTAGTCAACAAGTGTTCAATAAAATAATGGGCCCAAACTAGATCATCCCATCCTCCCCCATTAAAAAAATGACTTATCTAGCATCACAAAAATAAACCTACATGATTAATACACCCCAAGAGCATGTAATACCAAAAACCACATCTCTCACCAACCACTTGGGGATATCCTCAATCATGGGGTCCCTAACCTAGACACCTATAAAACACATTCATCCTACCAATTACCCATTAAATATTTAGTAGGGAGTGTATATATGTATGCTCCATCACTATAAAATAATGTTCTATCAAGTAATATAATGCTCTTTATACCTTCATGTCATGTGCCTCATACATATAATCCCCATCTATAGATAGGATATGTCCCACCCTATGTAGTGTTAGGATACACACAAACTACATTAGAACCACTATAAAAAACTACACACATTCTACCACAATAAACCATTATTCCTCTTGCATCTCACAATGTCCCTCCATATTTCCATATGTATTCAAAATCTACTTATCTAGATAATTATTTTTTAGCCTACGCCATCCCACCTTATCAAAATTCTTCTATTCCTTCTAGTTGTTACTAGGCCAACCCATACACAACCATAACTCTTCATTCTAGACTCACTATGATGGTGATATACTTTAACAACATGGGGACCTATGATGAATATCTCAAGGATCTAATTTATGCTAATATATGAGGGATGCCTCTTCCACATCCCCTACTAGATCTCTCTAAGTTAAAAGGAGAGGGGGATCACAATGCACATGTGAAATCCTATGCCTTTACTATTAGGTAAATCCTACCTTAGGATGGGATTTTAGTGAAGATATTTCCTAAGAATATATAGGGGATAACACTTGATTGTTACTACCACCTCCCTAAGGGATTCATACACTTTTTACACCAACTTATGGCTGAATTAGTCAAATCCTTTGACATGAACAAGATCCTAAATACTAGAATATATGAGTTATTATATATCAAGTAGGAATAAAAAAAATTTGGATTCCCATTTCATCACTAAATGGTTCTAGGTCTTATACTCCTCTACTACTGCACCTAAAATGGATCAATGAGAATTGTGTGATATTTTCATCTATTTCATTAACAAGGAAATGAGGGAAGGCATTTATAAATTCTTATATCACTCATATGAAGAATCCTTAAGAGTGCCTTATGTATTGACCAAGTTTCTATTAACAATATTCAACAGACTTATGAGACTAATGGGTGTATCATCATCCCAAACCAAAATAATAGGGGTCTCAAAATGCAATAATAAATAATGCAAAAAACTAATGTCCTAAGATCATAAATAATAATAGAAATGATACCAGTAATGGTGGCACTGATCAAAGTAAGAAGCAAAACCCCATAAGCAAAAATTAATATCAACCTACAAATAACACCAACAACATTAATAATATGAGGGTTAGGAACTAGAATCCACCTCCCACCATTCATGCATTTGATTTCAACTAATCACCACCTTGTAATGTGAAATATCAAAATCATAACCAAAATTAGTACCAACAAAGTAAATAATACCCCCATTTCCAAAATCAAAGTTACTACCCATGAAATAACCAATAGGGTTTCAGGAAATATGGACAAAACATGAGACTTAGGGATAATGATCCTAATGTATATTTAATTTTCCATAGAGTCATAGGACCTGATATTCAAAGTTTTAAATAATACAAAAAATTCATATAAATACTCCAAGAATACCAAAGGCAAACATTCATGGACATGTTCCTAGGAAATTCTAATACAAACACCCAAACCTCCTCAAACAATCTTGTTTCTCCCCAAAACTAGAATCTAAAAATATATCAAACCATTTTCACAAACATCAAACATACTTACTCAAAATTAGTACCAGGGTAACCCATAGTCTTAGGCACTCATGATACTAAGGTCTCCACCTATGAAGCCACCAATCACAATGTAAATCCTCAATTAGGAGTGTAAGGCAAAATTAGGATGATAAGAGTCATGAAATTAGAGGTAGAAGAAAAAAACTATTACTCATACTAGGGAGTATCATCCCATGGATATCCAACCCTTGAACATCATAGAAATAGAGTCAAATCCTAAGCCCATGGGAAACTATGACCTAATCTCTAATTTGACTAAAACATTCTCTCACATTTCATTCCTAGACTTGATAAAAAATTCTTCAGCTCATTTTTCAACCTTGTTTGATGACCTAAGACTAGGAAATTTATTCAACATCACCCATCCCCCATAAACTCAATTAAACCACATTGAATTAAACATGTTTCTACTGGGTCAGGACTCACGAGTGTTGATGTGGTTTTTATGCACACTAAATAATGAATGAGGTAGCCTCTAACATTTTGGGATATATATAGAGGTAAACTCCACTCTATGTCATGATTTATAGGTATGGGATAAATAAACCGCATAATGGAATAGTCATTTGAGCATGTAGGTTGTTATCTAGGTGGGTATGGATGAGTGAAATATAAAATAAATCAAAATCTTATTTGACTTGTGTTGACAAATTAGACTCTTAGGCTAAATGTCAACCCCTATAATCCAAAAATTTACCATTGCATTAGTTTCCATATCATTTCAAGGTTTAAAAGAGGTATAATCATGTTGATAGGGTTTATAACATGTGTCTTGTCAATTCTATCTCATGCCTTAACATTTTGAAGGGTCTTTTATAATGCAATTTTGGAGAGATTAAGGTAACTTTGGAAATGTTAAGGTTATTTTTCAAAAGTTAAATAATGTCTGATCCATGATAAACAAGAGGGAATGATCATCTAATCTAGAATGGGGTTCTATAATGAGCAAGTTTACCAAGAAGCAGAACTAGGGAGATTGAAACTTCAAGATTTTGGATAGATTAAGGTAATTTTGGAAAAGTTAAGGTTTCTTTTATTTTGTTTAATAGCTTGTTGCAATGTCATTATTTAACTCCTTGAGGAAAGATAAAACATTAGGGTCTATCATTATTTATAGAAGTGTAAAAGGATATTTCAAGTCATTTGACATTTATTAAATAACATTTGCACATACATCTTGGTCAAAGTGGCATAAAGTCTCTTTCCAAACATTAACTCACTCTTGAAACTACATCATGTATCCTTTATAAAATTTGAAAAAGGAATAATTAAGAATGGAAAATTAAAATAAGGTGAATGTTCTCTTGGTACATTACTCCACCACCATACAAATCAAGATAGACTCCATTGGCATGTGGTTGAATAACTACAATAGGTCATTTTAGCAGACATGCAAGTTTATTAAAGAAAAAGGGCTTTTGGAGGCATCATTGTAAGGGTGCCAAGTTAGATATGGTCTCATAATCCTTTCCAAGTCTTCCTCCACCTTTCAAAATCTCAAACCATGCTAAAAAATAATTTTTAGGCACATAAAAGATAGAAAACCTTTCAAGTCTTCTATCAGGTCATTGGAAAACAAATAAGAGCCAGTTCATAACATTATTTCATAAAGGTGAGAGAGATATAGGTAAAATGTTATTAGGGGATGTTTACCACCCATATTATATTTAAAATCCTAGAATTAGTTTTGATATTTAGAGGTGGAGATCTATGAATCATTGTTAACAAGATTAGTGCTCCTAAACTACCTACAAACCCCAATAACTCAGTTTTCTCTCTTTACCAATAATTATGAGATTTATGGATATATTTGGTGATTTAAAATCATTATATATATGTATAATAACCTTGAATATACCAATTTCCATGCAAATACCCATGGACTAGACCTACAATGATAAGGGGAGTTTTGATTGACTATATTTGTGAGTTATAGATAGGTTTTGGTAAGTTATGAAATGTCTATGCATAAGGATGATTGAAATAAAGAGTTTTATAGTGTATATATATTTATAAAATTAAATTATAATCCTACAAGACACTAATAGGTTCATAGTTTCCATGAAATAAGGCAAACATGTATGCTCAACTAGACTATCAAGACTACCAGTATAAGTATGAAGTGCAAGTTTAGTATGAGCTTGAAGTTTTGAAGACTGATCCATATTACATAAGGTTGAAAAAACTAAAAGGATGTGTATGGAAAATTCTAAGGTCATCCTAAAATATTACAATCCCTCTAAGATCACCCTTAAGGGGAAGTTGTAGAAAAAAGGTAGACTGTGCCAAGTATGCTGGCAGAAAGGAAAGTTATTGGCAAAACTTGTGTTTTTATCCCATTTTGGAATGAGTCAAAGAAAGATAAATAAGCTCAATTATCCCAAAAATTATCCTTATAGGATATGAAAATCAAAAATATCAATTCAAATACAGAGTTATAATGAAGTTTGAAGATAAAATGTTCACCTACAACTCTCTCTACAAGCTTGGCTTGTATGATTGTGAAGAAAATGATGAAGATAATTTGAGATACCAAGGTTAAATTGAATTTTAGAAGTCATGTATGAAGGAAAATGAAATATGTGTATCAAGTTTAGATGGTGTCATAAGTGACTTCTCAAGCCTTAAAAGTGAGAAAATGTAGGAAAGATGCAAGAAGGCTAAGAGGCCTAAACTTCTTAAACCCTACAGTCAAGATAGTCACTCCTAAGGCATAATAAAGCATAAGTACACAAATAAAACCATACAAATATATGGTATAGGTTATTTCAAACCTATAAGAGACAATTTTAATCAATGAAATGAATTTTGGAGAAAACTAGGCCTAAAGCCCTCTTCTCAACCTTCACCTATAGTTTGCAAGCTTGAGAAGGCCTAGTTTTTTATTATGTACTCAAAGGAGAAAGTGAATGGGAAAAAATGGTATTAGGATGTATTATTATATATTATTCCCTTTAAATTTGTGTAATTTGTCAAAAGAGAGGATTTATCCTTTATGAACAATTCTTAACAAGTTAATATACTTTAAACCCTCCTAAAACCCTTAAGAGAGCCCAATGACTGAGAACATAATTATAAGGGGATTAAAATTCACATGTTTGACCATGAAATAATATTGATGAACTATGATCACCTATTATAACAATTATTTTTCATGTGTGAGGGAAGAAAGGTATAGGAATTGGTCTAAAAATCTAGTTGCAAGCTTGCTTTCATGGCTATGATATGTATAAGAGTTTTTTATCATTAGAAAAGGATTTATAGGATTGGATAGAGATATTATGATATTAAATGGGTTATTCAAGTGGTTCTCAATTTTTTTTGATAATCGTGTAAGTCACATAACATGCCTAGATGATGATTGTCCCTTACCTACAAAAAGAGAATGAGTGAGCAGACTTTCTCAAGTCCCTCAAAGGTATTAGAATCTTCACAAAACATTTGTATGCATATAATGAAATTCTCAAAATCATGCTCAGGTCATATATAAGTCTATTCCAATGGTGGAAAATAGTTTTTAAGATATTCTATGTACATGTAGTTTGCTATAATGATAAGACTATCAAGGATGAAATAGTCCTCAAAACATCTTTGTAAGCATCTACTGTCACCTATGGAATGTTTTGAAGATCATGAAACATAGATAAAAATAATTCTTAGCCCTCAAGTCTATTTTAAGATTATAAGGTATGAATGCATGTTTATGTCTTCTTGTTAAATAAGTTGTGAATAATCAATTGCAAGGTGACCTACAATATTTAAATAAGAGTTCCATGGCCTCTTATAGTAATGATAAATTATGATGAAAGTCAACATGTAAGGAATTAGAACTTATATGATTGGTAGGTATGACCTTATTACCTTATTTTAAAATAAAATTTTTTTTAAAAGAAATTATATGGGCCTAAGGACAAGAATCAATATGAGAAGAGGTTTGAGGCTCAATTTTAACTCTCACAATGTGGAGAAGCATTGAAAGAGTCAAGGTTGGCATATAAGGTTTCTAAGTAGGCCAAGTTTCAATGAAACAACTTGTAAATTCTTTGGTCAATGAAGTAGATGTGTAACTCTAATGAGATGGAATTAACTTCAAGAAGCATATGACCAGCTATGATGACCTTCTATGCTATCCACCAAGAAGAATTAAATCAACACCTAGCCTAAAGTGTTGAAAATAAGAGGAAAACACATTATTTGTAGACCTAGTGGTAAGTTTTTTATATTTTGTAATTGATTTAATGATGGATGATAGTTTATGGACATTCTCCACATCTTACGCCCCCCCCCCCCCCCCCCCCCCCAATCTCTCTCTCTCTCTCTCTCTCTCTCTCTCTCTCTCTCTCTCTCTCTCTCTCTCTCTCTCTCTCTCTCTCTCTCTCTCTCTCTCTCTCTCTCTCTCTCTCTCTCTCTCTCTCTCTCTCCTATAAATTAATCCTTAAATGTCATTGTATGAACTCAATCTAAGTATGATGAAGCCATACTCAAGTTAACACTTGTTCTTGCCTTTTGAGATGAATAATAAGCTGGTTTTAGCCTTATTCAAACTTGATTTTAGTGTATGATTATGTTTTTTCATGATTTATAGTGTTATTGTCTTAAATCCTCTCTTTTGTCCTCTCACCCTTACCTTTTTTTAGTAGGTTAAATCTTTACAATTCACATGAAGTGTTATAGCTAGTTATGTAGGCAATTAGATGTGTAAATATATATTTAGTGTTGATTTAGTTGACCTCTTGGTTTTCCCTCATAATTAATGCATCTCCCAAGACCTACATGTTGAAATACTGATGTAAGGAGAACCTCAAGTTGGAGTTGTGTGGTTTGATTAGTCTTGCTTCACTTCATAAGTGTATAGGCAAGTGGAGTTCAATATTTTATTGTATCACCTATTTTAATTTCATGTTTAACTCTATCCTTTTTCATTTCAAGTTGAGGAGGTTAGTAGTATTTTGGGTGAAACATCAATGGAACTAGCCCATTTATAGATATTCCACTTATTAATTAGGCCAACCATAAACTAGAGGTGTTTTTGTTGCTATCATATAAGTAGAAAGGATTGAAAAACATTATTAGGGGTTTTTTGAGGTCAAAATACCCCCATTTATAAAAATAAGGACCCTTGTATCAAATTGTAAAAATTTATACCTTAAAATTAAAAATTCACTTGATCAAAGTGTCACTAGCATGTTTGCACCTTTTTTATTTTGAAGCTCATCCACACCATGGTCTGATTGACTTATTGGTTCATGGTTCTGGTCTTACCCTATCTAATTTTATTATAATTTATTCTTCATGTTCTAGTTACATATTTGATGAGGGCTTTCTTGAATGAGTTATGTCTAAATTTCATGATTTAATCCTAATTTGGTCATTTACTAGCCTTTGGTCTGTAGAAAGTCAAGTTAAGTGTCATTTGTCAATTTAAAAAGGCCATGGGTAGGTTACAAAGACCCTATGGATTACCAAGAGTGATTGGAGTAAGTATATAAGTATATTTTATTCAGTTGGTTCCTCATTGTGCCCATCTAGACATTTTGATCTGATGGTACAAACTCTAAATGGATAGTTTACTAGAGTCATATTTCACATGTGTGGAAGTTTCAAGAGAAATGATCAAATGGGTTTGTTAATATTCATGTCTAGATCATACATGCAAATTTTTAGCTCCTGTGATGAAGTGTGACAAAATTTATGGAGATCCAAAGTTGCCCTTCAAAGTATTTTTTACTGTGTTTTTTAGATGCAAAATAAACCTAATAAGCATTTTCATGAGGCTATATATCTCATGTGATACAAATTCAAATGAATATTTTCACTAAATTTAATCTCATGAAACATATCACATCAAAAGTTATGAGCATGTAAAGTTAGCTTCCAAGTAGTTTTTGACTATTTTCCTGACAAGTACATGAACACCATATAAAATCATGAAAAAAAGACTCATTTAAACATTTTATAGGTGCATTTAGAAAGATACCAAGACAAAAAAATTTAATTCATTTGTTCCTTTTAGTATTATGTATTGTTCTTTATATCAAGAGGTCATATCTCTCATGTGCTATAACTTCAACTAAAATAGTCAAATTAGTTTATTCACATATTCACAAGGAACATTTTTTGCTAAGTTTGAGTTCATGTCATATAGTGCATCAAAAGTTATGGGCATGTAAAATTGGCCTCTCAACTACATTTTGTTTTTTTTGCCAAAGCCATTTTTAGAGAGCTCAGATAGAGCCTAGTGGGAATATTGAACGTACCATATCTCTCATGAAATTTAACTTCAAGATAAATGGTCAAATGGGTTTATTTACCTTTATGCCATGACCATTTGTGCCAAATTTCATCCCACATAATGAAGTGTGCCAAAAGATACAAACATAGAAAGTTTCCCTCCAAAGGATTTTCTATTGTTCTTTCATATGTAGCCACTTGTCAAATAGAGCCATTGGTTTTTAAATGGAAGGTCCCAATAGTTCAAGGGGCTTCAACAAATTTCTATGAATCTGTAGGATTTTTGATAATTTTGGTGTATTTTGATCAAAGATCACTCTATTTTTTACATATTTATGTTTACTTTTTGGTGATATTTATTGTTTTAGATTGGTCTTTGGGCTTATTTAGATAAATATTGACATTCTTTGAATACAAATGCTTAACTATGGTAAAGATAGCTTTAGATCTATGAATTCATAGTATTTAAGGTTAGAATAGCTTATTTTGATCAAAGATCGGTATATCTTTCAAAAATTTGAGTTCATCTAAGCTTAAGATTATAAATATCAACCATATTTTCATAATTGGACACATATTTTAGCTAGCTTAGTTAAAATTTGATGCCCTTTATTGTTCTTTATATATATCTTGGCAAAATTAGCTTAATGTGTAGTTTTAATTCTTATTCTTTATAAATGTTGATTTGACACATCGTATTTCAAATAGGATTCAAAGTCACAAGATAAAATTATCCAAGGCAAGGATTAGGTGAGAAAAATTTCCAAATTCTCAAATGCTTCCCTAGTTCAAGGGATTGATGTGTTCAAAGTAGGGCTTGGCTAAGTGGTTCTTAAATCAACATGCCAAGTATAATACATGATCTTCACTGAAATATTGAAAGATATTTACCTTCTTTTAGTTCTGATAATATTGTCTTTACTAAAGATCATGTTAGAAGTTTCAAAGCTACTCTGAGATTACTAAATGTAATTCATGAAGATTTGGTCTATAGGTTATTTCCATTTACTTTTAAAAATATTACCTATGAATGGTTTCTTAACCTTCCATAGGATTGCATTACTAGATGGAATGACTTCAATAATGATTTCATTGATCAATTTGGTAAAATTATTAGTCCCTATATTTTATATCAATAGTTTATCATAATTAAAAGGGACGTTAATGAAACCATCAGAGCATTTAATGTGTAGTTCCAAAAAATATTTAGCAAAATTGTATCTCCTTTTAGACCCAATGAGGCTTTAGCCTTAGAATTTTATAAGGATGTATTGGATCTCATGACCTCTATATTCCTAAAAATATCTCTCCCAATCATAAACATATTGATCCAGGTCTACTTTGAAGCCATGATCATTAATGACCAAATGCAACCTCAGGGTTAGATGACATATTTTATACATAGTGTCAATTCAAATTGGCCCATCTAAAATATCATTCCTATTATACCTAATTTAGCACCAGTTCAAAATAATTCCCCCTTGAGTCATGCATATCTCAACCAACACCTAGAGTTATTGAATAACACTAAAAGTGGATTTCATCCACAAAATTATAGAACTCTAGTGTCCACAGCCAATAATAATTCTCTAATTCATGAGACTGAGATACCAAAAAATTCAAATGACTTGATATTAAAAATGGTCTAAAAATTGAGCACTGACTTTCTTCAATTGCAAAAATAAGTAAGAAATATAGTGGAATGCTCGAACAGAAACTATGATTCTCAAAGGTTTGATAGGATTTCAAGTAGGTCTTATTGTAGACACCGCAAACGTGTCTGCACCTTGGTTCTCCCCCTTGGTCCTTTCTCCCTCCTAGTCCCCCTTGGTCCTTTCTCCATCCTAGTCCTCCTTGGTCCCTAACCCACCTAAGTCTTATTAATTAGAAATTAACATCTATTTTTAATTAATTAAGGCCCCCTTTTCCACCCTACCCTTGCCACCTTGGATCCTCCCTTGAATCCCTCCACCTTCCCCCTAGCATTTATTAGACCAAATCTCTCCATTATATCCCCCTCGTCCATTTTGGCATCCTTGTGACCGTTCTGCCCATGACCCCTCGCCTGGCGGCGTGCAAGAATGGGCAGAGGCTATTTTTAGCCTCTGTGCCCATCCTGCGACCGCCGACGTCGGCGACCCTTCGGCCGACGTCAGTGAAACTGCCGGCGTCGGCAGCCTTCATTATCCCTTCCTGCATCCGTTGCAGCCCCCTAGACTCTTGAGCTCACAAACAGACTTCTCTTGATGCTTTGGCTCTCATCTCTCCTCTGTCTTGACCTCGTGCAGCAACAGCAACAGGTGAAAAGGCCCTGGATCAGTATCTTCTCCTTGCAGCAACTCTTCCGTGGCTCCAGCAACATCTTCTTCTCTCTTCATTCAGCAAGCTAAAGGTAAGCTAGTCTGGTTTTTTATTTCATTTCTTTAGTTTTTAATCATCTATCTTCTATTGTCTTCTGCTCCCTCTGTCCTCCCCCCCTGAGAGGCTGCAAAGCCTTCTCAGGCCCTGTCCTCTGTGAATCCTCCTCTTCCCTGTCCCTCTCTTTTTCCAATCACAGACAACTTTCTCATCCCTCTGCCAAGAAGACCTTGCATCAGGAACCCAACCCAAACCAGACCACTCCCCAATCCATCCAAACTTGTCCCCGTTCAGTCTCAGACCCATCCACAGTCCAGAAAGCAACTCAGACCCGACTACAGGCCACAACCCCGACCGACGCCGGTCACTTCCCAAACCGACGTCGGCAGGATAGCCAACGTCGACAGATCAGATAACCGACGCCGGCAACATTTCCGACCTCGGCGACTGTCTTCAGTCCTACAGCTCTTTCAGGTAATCATTTTGCTTTCTTCTTTCCTTTCTACTTTCTTTTTCACTTCTGTATTCTGGCATTCTATCTTTTATCAGTCACTTATCTCATCAAAACAGTGGGTTGACCTCCCTTAAGGAAGTTTTTACACTTCTGGGAACAAGCTTTTGCTTGGCAACCCACTGCCTATCTATCTAACGTTTTTCTTGTCCTAGTTTCTTTCTTCTTTGCAGGTGTCATTCCTCCACAGCCAAAGAGGAGTGCCCACAAGCGTCTGGATTTACGGTGCGCAATCTTTAGTCCAGGTACTTCCCAAGCCTTGTCCATTACTTTCTTTTAGTTTCTTTCTTTATAGTCTGAAAAGCAAATTTGAGGTAGAAACATCTCTGGCACGCCCGGTGGGACCCTAGGTTCCTCTTGGGTTCCTTTTCCTTTTCCATTCATTTAGGTGCAGTTAGGCTCCTTTCTTCTTGTCTCTTTCTTCTATTCCAAATGACACTATAAGCAGGACTAAAACGAACCTTTCTTCCTTGCATTCTAAACTAGTCTAAATATCATACTCTCATCCCTTTCTCCATCTTGTCTTCATAACAATATCACATTTCGACTTGGGCATTAAAACATATTGCACTTTCATTTTTGCTTGTGCTTGCATTAGTCCACATCTAGTAACTTAGGCGCATATTGAATAAACCGTAGACACTTGATGTTACACTACCGAATCACATGCACTAAAACGAACATAAAACATACCTGAGACAAGGCCCGACTGGGAATTCATCCCCCAGCGGATACCTTACCCGTCCCGGTGACCCCACTTGGATTTCATCACCAAGGGGGAAGCCCACTCCATTCTCTGGCGGAGTCTAAACTCTAGGCGAGGTATATCTTGGCTAAGCGAGACCAGCTAACCACTAGAATCGTGAAGTGAGGGGAGCTTGCTCCTTAGCACCAGGCCACGTACCAGACCCTAACACAGATCTTTGAGCACCTAAAACAACACCTGAAACCATCTTTAGACCGCCTTCTTCTAGGACCCATTTTTCAGCCAATCTCCCTAAACATTCATCTAAGGCATAAGCCACAAGTTTCTAAGGTTAATTCCTAGGATTTATCGCTTAGGCTTGTCTGTCTTTCTCTGTTTTCCTCTTCTCATCTATTTGTTTGAGTGTGTGAGGACGCTTTCTTCTTTGTTTTTCCAAGAACCTTTTGGCTCTCTGGAAAACACAGTCACCGACATCGGTTCTGCCACCGACGTCGGCTTCCCCTGTCACCGGCATCGGTTCTGATACCGACGTCAGCTTCATTTGTTACCGGCATCGGTTATCTGACCGACGTCGGCCTCATTTCCTACCGACATCGGTTTTTCAACCGACGTCGGTCTCTGTCACTGTCCTTTTTTTTGCAAAACCAGCAACCTGAAACCTGTCCTTTCTCTGTCAAAGACTTCATCCTGGTCTTCTGAAACTGAGCAACACAGTTCCTAAGACCTGAACCTTCTTTGCCTTGCATGGTTTTCACTCGTAGCCAAGCCAAGGCTCTTGTTGACCACGCCAGCCGTCAACCACTTCCGTCCACCCCATCCGTGACCAAGCCTACAATGGAGTTCAACTCGGAGACCGAAAGAACTCCTGTCCGTCCAACCCCGCCGCAGACTCCCATTGTCCAAGAAGGGGACCAAGACTTCGAGCGATTCTTGGACCTCAATGTCAAGGCTTTGCAACACTATCTCGCGCATAGCCGAACGCGGGACTCCTTGGGCAATCCGATCTATGGAATGCCGACCTCCCTTGTCGCGACTACAGCTGTATCGACAACATCCACAGTTCAACCTTCGAACACTCAAGCCATCACTTTGACCATTGACCAGACTTTGACCAATCCTCCACGTGTGGCCTCTCCCTCTATCATTGGGCCCACTTCCACCGGGGTTCCGGCCCCTTATCAACCTCAACCCGCTCAACCGCTATCCACCCCTTTTCAAAACCTTGTCATCTCTATCCCGCCAACCCGGGCCCCTATCAACACCAGGGTGGCTTCTTATCCCTTGGCCCCCGTTACCACAGTCCAACCTCTCATGGCAACAACGGGCCCAGCTATGTCTTCTACCCAACCACCTTTAGCCTTCACTTCTGCCCCTGTGATTAGTCATCCGTATATTCTACAACTGACTATGTCGCACGTCTCCTCTAACCTCTTCCAAGCGCCCTACAACTTAGGGGGCGCGCAACCCGTCAATCTGTCGGCAGACATCATCAAGATGCTGATGGACAAGATGACCAGTCTTGAGACCTCTGTTTCTGGCTCGCGCAACACTCTTTCATACAAACAGATCTACAACAAGCCCATTCATCCTTCCGTCCCAATCAGACCATATCCTAGCCAGTGGGAGCTTCCAAAGTTTTCTCGCTTTCAAAACAAGGAAGACCCACAACAACACTTGCGGGCATTCAGACACGCCTGCTACCTCATTGGCCATGACGATGCGTTACTCTTACGCACGTTTCCTATGTCTCTCTTGGGTGCTGCACTTGACTGGTACAGCTCCCTTCCTAGCCATTCTCTCTTCTCATTCACGCAATTGGCTCAGCTATTCCTCGACCACTTTTCCATCAACATAACCAAGAAGGTCTCAATCACAGACCTCTATTCTATTCGGCAATTCGAGGATGAGTCCATAGCCGACTTCGTTGCTCGATGGAGAGGCCTTATCAACCAACTCTCCTTTTCCTTGCCTCAGGCCGAGCTTATTGAACTCTTTTCTCAAGCCTGTGCCCGACATATCTCTTCCACTCTGAGGGTTCAAACCTTCTGCACTTTTGATGAGGCCTTCACGATGGCCCGCAAACTTGAGTTGCATGCCATCGAGGAGAACAAGGTCAAGTTGCGGAGTAAGAATCCTAGCTCTAAGACCAATGACTCTTCTTCTGCCAAGCCATCATCATCCAATTCTAAATCCAAGGCTTCAACTAATGCCGTGGTTGTCAGACCTTCATCTTCTTTGACCAATCAGCCTGAGCCATCTACATCTCAGAGCGCTACTCGGCAATTCCAGCAAAGATACTTGCAGCGACGATATACTCCTCTTGGAGAATCATATGCGTCTGTGCAGGAAAAGCTTCTTAAACAGGGAGTCCTCAATCTCCCTCAAGCCCGACCTCCTCCGCAATTCGATCCCTCACACGCCATCCCCGCGTGTTATAGGGAGCAAGACTTCTGCAGCTTCCACCGTGTTAAGGGCCATGACACGGAAAACTGCAAGACCTTTAAGAACATAATACAAGACATGCTTGAAAAAGGGGATCTCATCTTAGAAAATCCAAATGCACCCCCTAATCAGGCCATTGACATCTTCAAACAACCTTTCCCCAATCATCCGCCAACTCAGAACAATGTCCAGACCTTAATTGACGACAATCATGAGCACAATATTCGGACAGTCAATACGGTCTCTCCTTTTGTCCCCAATCAACCTCTTGAGGTTAATCCATCTATCAGTCCATCACATGTGGACGAGCCTCTCTCCCCAGCTAGTTCTCCATTGACCTCTCTCATCTTGGAGGACGCCTCGGCCTTACCAGCACCTCCAGTCTCGCCATCCTCCTTTCTGCAGCCTATGGAGGACCCGACCCTTCCTACTCCTCAGCCGCAAGTGGAGGGCACCGTCATCCCTGCCCTTTACCCACTGGAGGAGCCTCGCTCCCCGGTTTCTTCTCCACCCAGGGAAGAACCTGTCTCCCCTTCGTCTTCACCTAGATCTGTCATGACTTCACCACATCATGTGTCTGAGACCACTACTCCCATCTCGTCTTCAACCTCGCAACCATCAACATCTTCCTCTCAGCCATTTTCCCGGTTAGTGGAGAAGATTGAACTTCTCCCTTCAAGGAAAGTGACGCCTCAGGTGTTGTGGGAGCATCTTAAAGCCCTTCAACATACCCGCGCCTTCTCATCACATGCTGCTAATCCTCCTAAGGCAGAATCTCGTCAGACTCTTGACAAAGACCAGACTCTCAAACCTCAACCAAACCCGTCCAAACCGAAGCCTGCATCTATCTCGTCCAAACCCATCAAGTCATTTGGCGTTCGTCCTATCTCCTCCCTCACTCACCCGCAAGTGAAGGTGGACTTAGGCCAGACCTCGACCAGTAGTAGTCTTTCGACCAAGGCGAAGAAGACTGCCAGACCACAGAAATGAATGCCTCCTTCTCCGTCACCATTGCCATCCATTTTGGGTCCCCATCCTTCGACCTTGGCTAGCATCCTTCCCATTCCGGCCTTTAACCAAAACTCGTTGCCTCCTTTGCTTCCTCTGCCTACCTCCAGTCATCCCTCTCCTAAAAAGGTAGTATCAATCGTCAAGAAAGAGCCGTCTCCATCTGTCGCCGCGCCATCAACCCATAAGGTGGTACAGAAACCTCTTCTAACCTCACCTAAACAAAATTCACCAACCTCGCGCATATCAAATAGCACGGACCCTCTATTGGGCTCATACTCGTCGATATTGCGCCGACTTCTCCAGACTTCCGACATAACCCTTCCGCCCATCAAGCCTTTCCAACCTCTCGGGTCCAAGCCCTCCTGGTTCGACGATACGAAAATTTGTTTATATCATCGTACACCAGGACACGACACCGAGACTTGTTGTGCCCTCAAGGCTGTCATTCACCGCCATATGGAGAAAGACACTCTTCTCTTTGAGGACACTCTTGACCAGACCCTGACTCCTTCCTGTCCAACTTCTTCAAACACGTCAACATCTCACTAGCAAGACATGACCCCTTCTTCGCCTCCCATTTTTGAAATCAATGCTGTCCGTATAACCACTAGATCGCAAAAGGACAAGGCCAAGGAAAAAGCTGCCATTCCTTAGACCTATCCCTTCGTCAAGCCACCCCTTGCGCCCAAGCCTAAAATTTTTATCCTTGGCGCGTCCCAACCTTCTTCGTCTTCCTCTTCTGGGCCAATCCATGACTCCATGCTGAAGCAGCTTCACCAGACACCTGTGAAGATGTCTCTTTACGACCTTATCCAAACTTCGCCTCAGCACCGTCAAGCCCTTATCCAAGCCTTGCAGGCAGCAGAGGTCCAACCTGAGGACCCCCAACCACTCGCTGCCCTCGTCCATTCTTTGTCTCGTGTCGCTTCTATCACATTCAGCGATTCTGAGATTCCCACATCTAACACGAAAGATCAAGACGCCGCCCTCTTCATCACTATCTATGTTGATCGGACACGCATTAAACACGTTATGATCGACGGTGGCGCTAGCATCAACATAATCTCTACCCACGCCTTTGATCAGCTGGCTCTTACCCAGAACTGCGTCTCCAAAACTGACGCTATCTTACGCTCTTTCAACGACACCACCGCCATGACCATTGGCACAGTCATCCTCCACATTCGCGTTGGTCCATGCACAGTCTCGGAGCTCTTCTATATCATTGAAGGAGAGTTTCAATACAACCTTCTACTAGGCTGACCTTGGATCCGTGCCATGGCCTGTATACCCTCCACCCTGCACCGTTGTGTGAAGTTCGAGCATGACGGGCAAGTCCACACCATCCCCACTGACCCTTTACCCTTCAAGACTTGCAACACCACCTATCGTCCTAACGACGTCCTCATTCCCATCAAGCTGTCCACTCCGGCACTGCCTCCATCTGCGGAAGCTTTGACCAGTTTGCAATCGGCGGTTGCCCTCACCCCTCCTCTTCAAGCGCCGACCAAAGACCCCATGGAAGACATCTTCCAATGACTATCGCTTGGGGAATATCGCTTGTTGACCCTCGACATGTTCCAAACTCCGCAAGAGTATGGACGCCTTCACCTCAGTCCTAACTACGACCCTCAGATCGGGACAGTCGTACCTTATGGTCCTCCTCACTTCCAAACCAACTTTGTCTATGGGGGGCTTAATCAAGCTCCTACCTACGGCACTTCCCTCTCTTCACCCCAACCTTTCACATCTGACTTCTTGTTTCTTGGCAACCCTGCCTTTGCACACACTTACCTTCACAGGTGTGCATGGAAGGGTTTTGGTTTCGGACGTTATGAGCAGGGCTCCCATCAGCCCATCGAGCCGCTCAATGATCATGATGCCAAGAAACGGTATGGCTTGGGATATCATGACCCCACTCAGGCTCCTTCCGACCTTTGTCTCAAACCAATCACTGACCAATCTCTTCCAGACTCGCCCATTTCTCCTTCGTCACCTGTGGAGTCAGTGGTTTCCATCCCTCCTAGTTTTTTTTTCCATAAACACCATCCACCTGGAACCCCTGACTTATCAGCTCAATGGGGTGCCCAGGTCTCTCCCTCTCATCTTTCCTAGCATGGTAGAGGATGAGTCGGCAACCATTCACACTATCCACTGCGTTGACGATGATGCCATCCTTTCCTACATGGGTGCCGATGACTCTTTCGTCCAGCGTTTCCTCCCTTCTGAGACCCAGGTTATGTTAAATGAATCCACCATTGACATCAACCTCCCTTCTTCTTCCGATGTTCCTCATGTCTTAAATATTGGCCAATCTTTAGACGCTCAGGAGCAGCTTGACTATGCCCAGTTCCTTTCCAACCATAGCAAGGCCTTTGCCTGGACTTACAGCGACATGCCTGGCATCGACCCCACCATTGCTACCCATAACATTGTCACCAAATCAGAGGCTAAGCCTGTTAGGCAGAAGCTTCGAAAGATGCATCCTCGCGTTGCGCTCTTTGTCAAAGAGGAGCTTCAGCGCCTTATTTTTGTCTCCTTCATCCAACCCATCGATTATCCACAGTGGGTCTCTAACATCGTCCCAGTTACTAAAGCAACTGGGGGGATTCGGATCTGCACAAACTATCGCGACCTTAACCTAGCCTGTCCCAAAGATGACTTTCCTCTTCCTAACATTGACCAGCTTGTTGATCTCATGGCCGGCCATGAGATGCTATCTCTTATGGATGGGTTTTCAGGATACAATCAAATCCTGATCGCACCAGAAGACCAGCACAAGACTACCTTTATCACCCCATGGGGGACTTTCTGTTATCGAGTCATGCCTTTTAGCCTGAAAAATGCTGGTGCCACTTATCAGCATGCCATGACCTACATTTTCCATGATCTCCTCCACAAAATCATGGAGGACTATGTGGATGACCTTCTCGGCAAGTCCAAGCTCCGCCGCGACCACTTGACCATTCTCACAATCATCTTCTCTCGTCTCCTTCAATACAATGTCCGCCTCAACCCCAAGAAGTGTGTCTTTGGGGTCCTCTCAGGCAAACTTCTCGGCTTCATCGTTTCCTTCCGTGGTATCGAGATAGATCCCACCAAGATCCGCGCTATCCTCGAAATGCCGCCCCCAACCAATCTCAAGCAGCTTCGCAGTCTACAAGGGAAGCTCCAGTCCATTCGCCGTTTCATCTCGTAGCTTTCAGACCACTGCCAACCTTTTCATCACCTCCTTAAGAAAGACGTCTCCTTTAAATGGGATAAGGGCTGTCAAGAGGCTTTTGAAGCCCTCAAAGGCTATCTGGTCTCTCCACCAGTCCTCATTCCACCTAAGGACGACCAACCCTTCTACCTTTATATCTCTGCTACCAACCATTCGTTAGGTGCCATGATCGCGCACCGAGACGAGCATCATCGCGAGCAAGCGGTTTACTACATCAGCCGAACACTGGTCGACTATGAAACTCGATATACTCATATCGAGAAACTCTATTTGGCATTAGTCTTTTCCGCTACCAAGCTCCGCCACTATCTTCTCAACCACAAAACCTTTGTCGTCACTCACACCGACCCTCTCAAGTACATGCACTCCAAGCCATATCAGAATCAACGTATGGCTCAGTGGCTCATGCTGCTTGCTAAGTTTGACTTCAAATTCATCCAACAGAAATCTATCAAGGGGCAAACCATTGCTGACCAACTGGTAGATGCCCCTCTTCCCGACAACCAACCTTCACACTGTGAGTTCCCTGATGAGTCTATCGCCACACTTTCCACCGATGACACCGTCTACCAGATGACCATGTTCTTTGACGGCTCCAAATGTCAACTCGGTCGGGGTGTGGGGGTTATCCTCATCCCACTCGACGGGGAGCCCTTGCCTCTATCTTTCAAGCTTGACTTCGATTGTACCAATAATATGGCTGAATACGAGGCCTTAATTTTGGGACTTCAAACTGCCCTTTCTCTCCACATCAAGTCTATCAACATCTTCGGCAACTCGCAGCTCATCGTTAATCAAGTTAACGGTTTGTATCTCTGTAAAAATGAAGTTTTACAGAGGTATAAGAATCATGCTGACATTCTTTTGGCATCTTTCGACCATTACCTCTTGCAGACTATTCCACGCTCTACGAACAAGTTTGCCGACACCATGGCTTCTCTTGCCTCGCATATCCCGTCTTCATCATCATCATCCTGCCTTTTTGTCACAGTGCATCACGTACCTTTGCCTTCATACATCTCTCCTCACATCGACCATATCAACACTATCAATTCTAGCCCACAAGATGACTGGTATAAGCAACTTGTGGACTACTTGTCTCTTTCTGTCACTCCTCCCAACCTCTCTAGCAATGCGAGGCGAGCTTTCATCAAGCGCACAGCCCGCTATACCATGCTAGGGGGCCTTCTCTATAAGCGAGGCTTCGACGGTCTCCTTCTTCGCTGTCTAACCTCCATTGAAGCTTCTCATGCCGTAAAGCAAGTCCACGATGGGATTTGTGGTGGACACTTCAGTGGAAACTCGGTTGCCAAGCGCCTCCTTCGCCTGGGTTATTATTGGCCCACCCTTCACCAAGACTGTAGCGATTATGTTCGGTGTTGCATCAAGTGTCAGCAGCACTCTAACCTGCTTCATCTCCCCAGCCACACCTTGCAAGTCGCTTAGGATTTTTGGCCTTTCTCTCAGTGGGGCTTGGATCTCATTGGTGAGATCAACCCTCACTCATCTCTTCGTCATCAGTCCATCATCACTGCCACTGAGTATTTCACCAAGTGGGTGGAAGCCATTCCTCTTGTCTCCACAAAAGTTGACAAAATTGTCGACTTCATCAGCAGCCACATCATCTGTCGTTTCGGTGTCCCTCACAAAATCATCACCGACAATGGCAAGTCCTTCAAAAACAAGACTGTCCAAAAACTATGCGACTCATTTGGCATCAAACTCAGATTTTCTTCGCCTTACTACCCACAAGCAAATGGGCAGGCCGAGGCTTCCAACAAAATTCTCACCAAAATTCTCATGAAGGTGGTCGACGATACAGGAAGGGATTGGCACGTTCATATTCCCTTCGCTTTGTGGGCCTACCGCACTAGCATCCGAACCTCTACGGGTGCTACCCCCTTTTCTCTCGTGTACGGAATAGAGGCTGTCTTACCTCTCGAAGTACATATCCCGTCTCTTCGTATCTCCCTGCATGACATTCTCTCCAACGATGACTTTCATCAAGATCACCTAGCTCAACTTGAGTTACTCGACGAGCACCGTCTGGCTGCCCTTAATCATCTCCATGTCTACCAAAGTCGCATAAAGCGGGCCTACGACAAAAATCTGCGAGAACGAGATTTCAACATTAGAGACCTCGTCCTCAAAGAGAATCAGCACGTGACCAATATGGAGTGAAGTAAACGAGGCAAATTCGCCCCCAATTGGCTTGGACCTTTTATCATCATGCACAAGTATGGGTCAGGGACTTATCGTCTGTCTTCCCTTGACGGACGGCCAGAACCTGAGCCTCTTAATGCGTTGCATCTTCGACCTTTCTTCTGCTAGTCGAGTACTCATCTACTTGACACGTAACTTGAGCTCGTCCCTTGAGCAATCCTCGTCCTCTTAATCCTCATCCCTTTCAACCCTATTTCCTCTTAACAAGTCCTCTACAACCCTTTTAGGATGCAGTGATGCTTTGTCCTAATAAAAGGGGCATCCTTGGGCTTCTACAGTCTTGTCCGTGACTCAAATTCCTATCAAAAAAATCCAAATCAAGATGTCAAAACATATCCATGGTCACTAAATCAAGTCAAAATCAAAAGACAGACTGATCCCTCGAAGGACAGCTGTACTATCATTGCTGTATTACTAGACTGATCCCTTGAAGGACAGCTAGGCCAACTTTTCAAACATTATTAAGCAAAAATATAGACCACTCCCTCGAAGGATGGCTATGACTACTCTGGCAATAAACAGCAACTATTTTAGAAGCTTCCCGCATCGATCAGCTTCGCAACCTGACCATTACATCAAGTGACATCTCTATGCAGGCTTCCCGCATCGATCAGTCTGCGCAAAAAAAAAAAAAAAAAAAAAAAAAAAAAAAAAAAAAAAAACGAGTCACAGACATTGGCTTTTAGTTGTCTCAGGGTCTCCTATAAAAGGGGCAAGGTTATTCCTACTCTTAAACTGGGTTACCCTATCCTCCTCCTATCACTGGCTCAAGGGACTTCGAGCTCACTTTAATGTCAAAGTGATTCGATTACCGTTCTAACTCAACACTGGTCAACGACGTAATGCATGAACGGGGCTTCGGTTCTAATCACCCCTATCTATGCTTCCTTTCTGGTCCTTGTCAATGAAAGAGCAATTTGCCTTTCACCTTTTCTCTACACTTTGGTCATGCTTTGGCCACGTCAATTGTCGACTCATCCTTAAACCAAACCAACTTCAACATTTTTCACTCCAGCCTCGACATTTTCAACACGACATCAGGCATCATCCTTGTCCTTTTTCGCATAGTTCCCATGGACACCAATACACATGGGAACTACCGACCAAACCCAATTTATGTTAAGCATAAACCAATACTTGCTGAAGCATAAATAGACCCTTCTATTCATTTTTAGCATACATCCATCGCGACTATGGAAACTTGCTAGAGATGAAAGACTCTCGACCAATTCTACAGAATACACCATCTGTAGCATCCTTTTATCCTCATCTTCCTCTCGTCATTTCAACACATGACCAATCTCATCATCAACTATTTTGACCCTCTTCGTCCGAACTACATTGGTCTGAGGCCCTAGGACCAGGGCTATGTAGGCAGCACTCAGATACCACATCTTCTGAGGTTAGCTCGACCACCCCCGTTTGTTCGTCTCTTTGATGGACAAACCTTCTCTTCTTTGACTCTTATCACGCCCCACTTCGTCAACTTTGACCAAGACCTTTTGACCAAGACCTTTGTCCACGACCACTCATCGACTTTGACCAAGACCAATCAATCCCTCTGACCCTCCCTCCCTTTTAGGGAGAACTACATCGGCCTGAGGCCCTGTCACCAGGGCTATGTAGGCAGCACTCAGTTGACATGGGGTCTTCTGGGGTTAGCTCGGCCGCATCCTTTCATCCATCCATCCTCTTGACCAATGACCATTGGAGATCATGCCTACTCCTTCGACCTTTGACCTTCTTCCAAGCCAATGTTGCCTTGGTTGTTTTTGCGTATATGCTATTCCATGGCTGGTTAGCAGAATTGTTCGCAGACTATTTTTGACCCTTCACAAGTGTAGGATCGTGAGCCAGTTGATCCCTACTACTTGTGGCTTTTTCGTGTTTCTGGGAGCACTTCCTGAGCCCTAGATACCTGGGACACGATGACCATTTGGAGCTTCAGCTTAGATTGAGTGACCCGATCAGCAGACGACTAAATGCTGGGGCCCGGTTACTTCAATTTTGGCACTCCTTGACCCTTGACATGCGACAATTTGACCTAACCCTCTCGTGAAGTGGACTACGCGCAATCACGACTATGGCAGCGTTTTCACTCACTCTCTTCTATCCATTTCTCTGTCAAATCGACACTCGACCTTCGGTTCCCTTCTCTCGACTATCGCTTTGAGGGGGGAACACCTCATCCTTTTTCTGGGGCAACCAACTCCTGTTTTTGTCTTGCAGTTCGTCTAGAACAACCAACAAGACAAAAAGGGGCAAATGTAGACACTGCAAACGTGTCTGCACCTTGGTTCTCCCCCTTGGTCCTTTCTCCCTCCTAGTCCCCCTTGGTCCTTTCTCCCTCCTAGTCCTCCTTGGTCCCTAACCCACCTAAGTCTTATTAATTAGAAATTAACATCTATTTTTAATTAATTAAGGCCCCCTTTTCCACCCTACCCTTTCCACCTTGGATCTTCCCTTGAATCCCTCCACCTTCCCCCTAGCATTTATTAGACCAAATCTCTCCATTATATCCCCCTCATCCATTTTGGCATCCTTGTGACCGTTCTGCCCATGACCCCTCGCCCGGTGGCGTGCAAGAATGGGCAGAGGCTATTTTTAGCCTCTGTGCCCATCCTGCGACCGCCGACGTCGGTGACCCTTCGGCCGACGTCGGCAAAACTGCCGGCGTCGGCAGCCTTCATTATCCCTTCCTGCATCCGTTGCAGCCCCCTGGACTCTTGAGCTCGCAAACAGACTTCTCTTAACGCTTTGGCTCTCATCTCTCCTCTGTCTTGACCTCGTGCAGCAACAGCAATAGGTGAAAAGGCCCTGGATCAGTATCTTCTCCTTGCAGCAACTCTTCTGTGGCTCCAGCAACATCTTCTTCTCTCTTCATTCAGCAAGCTAAAGGTAAGCTAGTCTGGTTTTTTATTTCATTTCTTTAGTTTTTAATCATCTATCTTCTATTGTCTTCTGCTCCCTCTGTCCTCCCCCCCTGAGAGGCTGCAAAGCCTTCTCAGGCCCTGTCCTCTGTGAATCCTCCTCTTCCCTGTCCCTCTCTTTTTCCAATCACAGACAACTTTCTCATCCCTCTGCCAAGAAGACCTTGCATCAGGAACCCAACCCGAACCAGACCACTCCCCAATCCATCCAAACTTGTCCCCGTTCAGTCTCAGACCCATCCACAGTCCAGAAAGCAACTCAGACCCGACTACAGGCCACAACCCCGACCGACGCCGGTCACTTCCCCAACCGACGTCGGCAGGATAGCCGACGCTGGCAGATCAGATAACCGATGCCGACAACATTTCTGACCTCGGCGACTGTCTTCAGTCCTACAGCTCTTTCAGGTAATCATTTTGCTTTCTTCTTTCCTTTCTACTTTCTTTGTCACTTCTGTATTCTGGCATTCTATCTTTTATCAGTCACTTATCTCATCAAAACAGTGGGTTGACCTCCCTTAAGGAAGTTTTTACACTTCTGGGAACAAGCTTTTGCTTGGCAACCCACTGCCTATCTATCTAACGTTTTTCTTGTCCTAGTTTCTTTCTTCTTTGCAGGTGTCATTCCTCCACAGCCAAAGAGGAGTGCCCACAAGCGTCTGGATTTACGGTGCGCAATATTTCGTCCAAGTACTTCCCAAGCCTTGTCCATTACTTTCTTTTAGTTTCTTTCTTTATAGTCTGAAAAGCAAATTTGAGGTAGAAACATTTATGATGACAAAAATAATGTATCATCTAAAAACATACAAATAAGTTTTTATGATATTGTTTTGACTGATCATTGTAATATTTCTAAAACCTCTAAAATTGTGATTAATCAAGAATTTATTATAGGGACATCTAGTTTTATGGGAACATCTCAAGGTTTTATGCAGGCCTTTGATTTTTCATTCAAAGATGGAGATGAAGATGAACCAATTGAAGAAGTTGCATTTGAGATGACTTGCATTCCTGAAGATGTAAGAGAGATTGCAATTGAAGATCAACAAGATGTCATCATTAGTACATCTATAGATAAAGAAGAAGAGTTGCTGAAAATGGATATGGATTAAATACAAGATGATATTTCTTTAGAAGGTAGCTAGGGAGGTAGTCTACATAGGTTTATTTATAAAATGGAGAATACTCCTAAAAAAGATGATCATTAGCAGCAATCATACCATGATTTCTTGAATGGAATCAAATAGCTAGAGATGGTAGATGATGGAATAAAACAACACATGAATACTTCATCTAAGGATTTCACCAATGATCTAGAGTTTCAAGAAGATGGTACTATTCTAGAGGAACCAAAATAAAATAAGATGAATCCTGATTAGATAGAAGATATGCCCCTCTTCACCAAGGATGAAGATGAAGCATATGAATTAGATCAAGAATTATCATGTGAATTTATCAAGAGGTCAGTAATATGGGACCAACGTGTTTCTCATGATGAGATTATAGAAGAACATTATTAAATTTATCAAGATGAATAATCCTTTTCGGATGAATTGGATGATTTTTGTGCAAAGATTGCTTGTCCACTTACACCTCAAAAGGAACCTAATGAAGACATCAGTCTGAAGATGTAAACTAAGCTATCATTATTGAGTAAAGATGATATAAGCCAATACCTATCTATGAATGAAGTAGGACTAGAACTCCTACTATAAAGTATAAGAATTTGGGAGGAAGAAGGTTGGATTTTAGACTCATATCTTTGATCCATGTACTTGAGGATGGATTGAGAGCCAAGTCACACCATCTAGAAGACTTACATATCGAAATGCCCCTATCAACATGAAAATTCCATAGAAAAATACTCAAATTTCAATATTCTATAGTAGACTAAGTAATTTTCCATTTGATTTTGAAGGTAAGTATTTTATGAAGATAGTATAGGGCTTATATTAGTTTTTTTCTCATTCTTTCTTTCTTGTTTTTTCCTTTTTGTCCCTTATTTATATATAATACCTGAACATATTTTTTGGCCTTTTATGCCTTGTTCATTTATTTTAAATAAGTTATTTTGGACAGCCCTCAACTCGAATTTCATTTAGGTTTCTCAAAAGCTTCATAGTTTAGAAATTAAGGGATAACTTCTCAACATTGGTTGATCATGGGTTGTTGGAATGTGAGCTTGATGTTGTAGTTTAGATAAACTAGTAAAGACTAGTGGATAAGTAAATTATTCCTTGAGATTTTAAACCTTGTTTTAATATAATCTTAGTTTTAAGAAGGATTCCACATGTAGGATGAAGATTAAACTATTAGAACATAGTCTTTCTTGTACTTAAAACATTAATTGTTTGGGATACAGTTTATAGCTAAGGATGATTGTCTAAAAATCACACACTTGACCAAATTCCTAAATCTGACTAACCTAGTTCTCAACATTTGTTTAAAGGTCAAAAAATGATTTAAAAAATACAAAAATAAGAAGTTATTTTATAATCAAAATATTTCTAAGAAAAGGTGATTCTGGTAATCTCCATCGAGGCTATGGATGCCTGGTTGGCAGTGGAGCAAGGCTAAGAACAAAGCCAAAATAATATCTATTGGGATTATGGATGTTTGGTTGGTATTAGAGCAACGACCAAGCCTTACTTGATATAAGACATGGTCCTTAATAAATATTCAAACACGATAAAAGTTAGTGTTAATGATTAAAGCCATGAACCTAGAAGTTATTCTCCAAATCCTTTGGTAATCAATAAGTGGAATCAAAGCACACACACAACATGACTAGGTTTTTATGTTTGACCCTAATTTCATATATGCAATATATTTTTTCTAAACTATGCATTGATCTTAATGATGGTGCTTGATCAAATAGAATAAGTAGCTTAATTATTAGTCTGAACTAGAGTCTCTAAATTCTAATATAGTGCTATGTTTCTCTAGAATTCACCAATTATTGAGGCCAACATAACCTATTTTTGAAAAATAGGGACCCTTGTATCAAATTGTGTAAATTTTTACTTTAAAATTAAAAATTCACTTGATCAAAATGTCACTAGAATTTTTGCACCTTTTTTTATTTTGAAGCTCATCCAGACCATGGTCTGACTAACTTATTGGTTCATGGTTCAGGTCTTACCCTATCTAGTTTGTTAGTATTTGTTTCTCATATTTAGAATATAGGTTTTATAAGGCCTTTCTTGAATGATCTATGTCTTAATTTTATGATTTAATCCTAATTTGGTCCTTTACTAGCCTTTGATTTGTAGAAAGTCAAGTAAGTTTGTTTAAAGTGTCATTTGTCAATTTATAAAGGCCATGTGCAGGTTGCAAAGACCCTATGGGGTGCCAAAAGTGATTAGAGTATGAAAATGCATGGTATTAATTTGGTTACTCATTGTGCCCATCTAGACATTTTTATCTGATGGTAAAAAATTTGAATGAGCAGTTTGCTAGAGTTATATTTCACACGTGTAGATGTCTCAAGAGAAATGATCAAATGGGTTTGTTCATCTTCATGTCTAAATCATACGTGCCAATTTTAAGCTCCTATGATGAAGCATGAAAATTTTTATGGAGATCCAAATTTGCCATCCAAAGCATTTTTGACTGTGTTTTTCAGATGCAAAATAAACCTAGTAGGCATTTTCATGAGGCCATATATCTCATGCGCTATAAATTTAGATGAAATGGTCAAATGAGTTTGTTCAAATTTACATAAGGAATATTTTCACTAAATTTAAACTCATATGACATAGCACATCAAAATTTATAAGCATGTAAAGTTAGCTCCCAAGTAGTTTTAGACTATTTTCTAGACAAGTACATGGACGCCATATAAAATCAAGAAAAAAAGCTCATTTCAACATTTTATAGGTCCATTTAGAAAGATACCAAGACCACCAGATTTAATGGGTTCATTAATTTTGGTATTAAGTTCAATATTTACAAATTTGGTGCCTTGATGAGTCTTACACTTCAAGATACAAAATTGCAAAGTTGGCCAAAAAATATAAGATAATCATGTAGATGTCAAATTTAAGCGCATGAAAAAATAACATAAACTTAAATTTGACAGTATTCAGGGTGTCAATAATGGTTGTGCAGATGTCACATGATGGTCATGCAGACATCAAATTTAAGCCCATGAAATAAATCACATGAGCTTAAATTTAACAGTCTTTAGGACATCAAATACAGTCACATGGATGTCAAATAAGAGTGTAAACAAAACCTAGTAGGAATTTTTAAGAGGTCATATCTCTCATGTGATGTAACTACAGATGAAATGATCAAATGGCTTTATTCAAATTTTCACAAAAAATATTTTTTGTTAAGTTTGAACTCACATGACATAGTGCATCAAAAGTTATGGGCATGCAAAGTTGGCCTCTCAACCACATTTCATTATTTTTACCATAGTTATTTTCAAATATCTTAGACAGAGCCTAATGGGCATATTAAACATGTCATATCTCTCATGCACTTCAACTTCAAGATAAACAGTCAGATGAATTTGCTCACCTTTATGTCATGACCATTTGTGCTAAGTTTTAGCTCACACGATGAATCACACCAAAAGGTATAAACATGGAAAGTTTCCCTCCAAAGAATTTTATACTATTTTTCCATACTCAACCACTTGTCAAACAGAGCCATTAGTTTTTAAATGGAGGGTCCCAATAGTTTGGTGGCAAGGCTATGTATCTTATAAGATTTTTATTAATGCAAATTGCCAAATGAAAACTAATTTTTTAATTAGTTTTTAATATATGTCTAGGTTGAAGTAAAAATAAAAATATATAGCCACTCAATGCAAATACAACCACAAGTATTTTTTAGCAGCAACAAGGGGATTCATCAACATAGGACCCACCAACTAGTGAGAAATATTCTTTTTATTAGCAAATTTTTTAATATTTAAAAATGGAATATTTTTTTGTAAAAGCATATGCTAGTTTTTTAGAATGTTTTTTTGTAGGTCAGTCTATTTTAGAAAAGTATATGTATTCTAAAAACTTTGTAAAAAAGACAATTGTCTTTACTTTTGTACATTTGTTGTCAACATGATTAACTAGTATGCTACCTTGTCCTTCTATAAAAGGTAGTATTTTTATTTTGTAGAGGCAAGGGGGAGTTTTAGAGCCAAAATTACTTTGTAAACTTGGAGTAAGAAATACAAGCAATTTTTTTTGCAAATATTGTCTAGTTTTGTCTGTGTTTGCTATCATGGCTTCTCTTTGATTTGCTTATTTTGATTTCTCAATTTGAATGGTTCTTATGATTTCTTGGTATGCACCTATAATTTTAGAGATGTTAACTTGTGCCAATGCTAGGTTGATTGAAAGTTCTAAGGTTCATTTCAATTTCTTTCTCTTTTTGTATTTGGGTTAATGTTATTTGCTTGTAGGAGTAGATATTTAAAGTGAGCCTAGTTATTATCAGTATCTTTCTATACCTTCCTTAGAAGTTTACCTAATGTGTGATGTGATTTAGGCTAAGCTGTCTCACTTTACATGTTGGTTTTAAGTGCATGCTTGGATGAAATCTAACTATTGTCATGATGTTTGGAATGAAGATCAACAATATTTCTTTCTTCCCTACCCTTCCTTTTCCTTTTTTGTTTAACCCAGATGACTTTAATTTAGATTTTAATTGTAAATATCCATTCTAAATTAATTATTAATTTATTTATTGATCATAATTCAATCTTCTTTGCATAATTATTTTATACTTTGCATAGATATGTTGTTTGGTCATGGTGGCTCCCAACCACCAATTAACATAAATAATGTGAAATAGTCACTTGTTCTACCTCTATTGCATCAATAGATAACAAGATTATCATAACCTACAAATCATGCACTAAATTCTAAAATGAGAATTCTTTTAAAACACTCTGGGCACCTATGGTACATATTTAGGCATCAATAAGGTCCAATGTTTAAAGTGATAATAATTTTGGCATGCCTAGTGGGATATATTTTTAACAAGGTTGTCCAAGATTGATGCTAGGATTTAAAAATTTATAATTGAAATATCCTCCTTCATATAACATTTGGTGACTCAAATAAGTTGTTGGTTGTAAACTAATAAGAAAATTTCATGTCAAAGGTGACTACAAGGTTAGTTTCCAAACATATTAATTTTGAATTTGTTGAATTAGCCACATTTTTAGTCAAAATAAAGAGATTCATACATTATACCCCTCATAAAAAATACCCTATAAGGAAGCTCCATTTACACTATAGTCCAAATTCTCCGAAAGCTAACATGGTTATTCCTAAAAACCTTATTTTTTTTTCCTTCAATGGTGAAAACCATCTACATCTTGTATAATATGATGATATAACTATGTTATCCCTTAAAAGTGTCCCCTACTTTAGTGGAGAAAATACCATTACCCCTATTGAGCACATCATATATATAGATAATTTATGCAATATCAAAAATATTACTCAAGATATAATAAACCCACTAGGTTTTACCAGAATATTGCATTTTAAAAAAAATTTAATTAGAAATATTCAACATATAGTTTTCACCATGAAAAATCCTATCTAGTGATCTTTAAATAATTATATTAATTTAATAACCATTAAGGTTATCGATAATCCACTTATCTAAGGATCACCATGAACAAATATAAAAATAATGAACAATACTAAACAACCATAAATATTGTATTTCAACATGAATGAAATAGTACAAATTCAATTAAAACTGATACAATATTATAGATTCTAATGTAGAAGTATAATACATAAATATTATAGTTTTTGACAATACATAAAATATCTCAAATGATAAAACATGATATGAATGTCCTCTAAGTAGAGTCTCCATGACTCAAGTCTCAATATGTAATCTCAAGTGTAGTCTCAAGTATATAACTCTAACTAGGAGGGAGAGCATCATCTAAGTTTTTTTTACACCAACCACAAGCCATATATCTCTCACACTATCTACCAAACAAGGGGATGGCCTTACCTTCATGGATGGGTAGATAATAATGGTTCATGAATCCAAAGTAACAAATCAAAAACCATGTATCAAAGATATTTATTACATAATTTGTACCATAAATAAATATTCTCTAATATTATATCACACAAATATGACAAATATATCAACTTATAAAATGACAATGTTTATCAAATATTACTTTGGCCAAAGTTTTTAATAATAAATGATCTCAAAGATCTGTCAAATTCATACATACTACTTGATCAAATTACTCCTTATCTTACATTGATGACACTAATTAAGCTAGTGGAATTTGTCCACTACTTAATTAGGGTCATGAATGCGAGATTCAATAAAATATATAATAATACAAAAAATAATAGATTAATTTATCATATTTTACTTTAGCTGATCAAAATTATGCTAAATATAGAAATATCACAACCCTTCATTTAGTATGTCAAATGAGGTGAATATAATCCAAGCATCTAATTTATTACAAATAATAAACAAAATACATAAACAATCCTCAATATAACATACCATCCACATAATGAATATTTATACCACCAGTTACTTTATCCACTAAGCAATTTATAATATTATTTTTCCATAAAATAATATTATAACCCTGGCTAATAAGTTATTCATATTCTACATATAACAATATCCATCCCATAACATACAATTATATTCTATATTTAAAATCATAAATGCATTGAAGGATTTATATTTAAACATTCTAATGATTTTATACTAACCAAATATAAACAAGCATCAAGTATTTATTTATATAATGTTAATAATTATAACACAGTTGTATGTATAATATCTATTTATATATTGATGCATACATACAAATACAATATACATACTTCATTTATATAGTATAATACTAAGGTGACATCCATTGTCATTCATATTAGAGTATACCATATACGTGAAGTATACAATTAGCTTACATATAAAGGCCCCATAACCTTATTTAATAAACTAAGAAATTTATAAGCTCATGATAAATAAACACATAAAATTCTATAATTCAAATTTAGTTCTCATTTATTCATCACCACATTCTAATAATTTACATCTAAATAATAATTCAAGATTTGTCAATTGAATAATGTTCATAAGTGAAAATAAAATGAAACACAATTACCTTTACCCTATCCAGGTATTAAAAAAACAATAATTGACACACAATTGAATACCTACTCAGGTATTGATGGTAATATCTCAGATTTGGCTGACTAAGAAAAATTCAAAATAAATCCAAATAAACAATAATATTATGCAAATGAACCCATATACCTAGTATTTTTTTGAACTACATAATATATACATAGTTCATCTTAATAACAACTATACAGAGTCCCATTCGTGTATGAGCAATGTTTATAAAATAACTAAAATTAGCCATAAAACCTTATCAATCCTCTAGTATTCATAGTTTTATGAAGCCAAAAAGTACACATACAGTCAAATTATTCTTCTACCCATACTTGGGTTACCCAAAATGACTAAATAGAACATTTCCAATTCCACATATAAACTATTATGAATACTATAGGATTTCATAACCTAGTTTTAGAGTTGAACTATTATTTAAGCCCATTCCATATTTTTAAAATTTGAATCCAATCCAAATAAAACCCATCTAATCATATATTATAATTTCTAAATAATAACTTCATTTTTAAAATGTAATACACAAAATCACTCATGAATCCTAACTATTGATTACACACACACACACACACACACACACACACACACACACACACACACACACACACACACACACACACACATCGATATTCAACTATCAAACTTAAATAAGTGATAGTACACACACATATATCAAGTTTGTCAATTCAACAACCAAGTGTGTGTGTGTGTGTGTGTGTGTGTGTGTGTGTGTGTGTGTGTGTGTGTGTGTGTGTGTGTGTGTGTGTGTGTGTGTGTGTGTGTGTGTGTGTGTGTGTGTGTGTGTGTGTGTGTGTGTGTGTGTGTGTGTGTGTGTGTGTGTGTGTGTGTGTGTGTGTGTGTGTGTGTGTGTGTGTGTGTGTGTGTGTGTGTGTGCGTGTGCGTGCCACAATCTTAACCCAAAAAGTGTAATTGGATTAATAGTTGATAGATCAAATAGACAAACATTCTTGAGTTTATGTTTCAAATACCCAATTGAATATATAACAACTTGGTTCAAGACAAATTTCTTGAGATGAATTATTTATATACCCAATAGAGTAATTCCCATTTTTAATAGAGATATTTGAATTGATAAGGAAGGATAGGGCAGAGTTTAAAAATTCTATTTATATCATGGCCAAGACATATTGTTCCATTCCCTACCTTACCAAGTTACCCTAGGTTGGATATATATATATATATATATATATATATATATATATATATATATATATATATATATATATATATAAGGAAACCCACAATCTTAACCCAAAAAGTCTAATTGGATTAACATTTGATGGATCAAATAGACAAACATTCTTGAGTTTATGTTTCAAATACCCAATTGAATATATAACAACCTGGTTCAAGACAAATTTATTGAGATGAATTATTTATATACCCAATAGATTAATTCCCATTTTAAATAGTGATATTTGAATTGATAAGGAAGGATAGGGCAGAGTTTAAAAAGTCTATTTATATCATGGCCAAGACATATTGCTCCATTCCCTACCTTACTAGGTTACCCTAGGTTGGATATAGGGTTATGTGGAGGTCAAGCCCTCCATAGGGCCCTATATGTAACCTTTATTAATTTCCAATTCATATAAACAATTGAAAAGATAGTAACTCAAAACAATTGGAAGACCCATTCATAAAATGTATCACACACATAAGTATTCGAATTACATAACCAACTTGGTAGATCATATGAATGTTAGAGAGAGCAAAGCCAAAATACTTATTCTCTACACTTGTTCACCTCTTCTCCACCTTTAGTATTTTCCTCACAAAATTCCATGAGCCATCTCTTATGTTGTGTACCATCCTATTCATAGCCCCCATTATTTTCATTTTATTTATTCACTATCACATATTTCCTCTACTAATCCATCATTAATGATAGATAAAACTCATTAAAATTATGCATGACCAGATAGATTAACCAAATCATAGTATGCCTCCATGAAAACATAACAAAACCCCATAATTTTCTCCAAAACATTGCCTAACTAAATTCAACAAATGATTAGTAACCTAATCATTCTTGATGCTTCTCTACAAAATCCCTAATTAGCCATTTTATATTCCTTTATCAAATATGCATGCTAATGATTTAACAATCCATCCTTGACCATATTGATTGTATAAGTCACATTATCCGTATTTTATGTTCCATGCAAGACTATCAACTAGTCATTGTCTAATGTATTTCCCCATGCAATGACTAACACAATAATGATTAATATTATTTTGTCAATGCAACTAGGTATATATTTATACTAGAGTTTATGTTGAATGTTATCCATAAACATTCATAATAATTACAATGATTTATAAAATAATTAATAATTAACATTAATATATCCATATATATATATGAATATAAATCCTTAAATCAAATATTTAATTAAATATAATATCTATAAAATAATGTTATTATCTAATAATATTTAGTTATTATTATCTAAATTTTATAGATCGAGTAATGACTATGGAATCTATCACAACATCATAATGTTTTACTATACAACCACACATAATAAGGTAGTGAGATAAATAAACATAAACAAATTCACTCAGTAATCCAAACAAAATTAGCTATGTAAGATCATAAAATTAATGAAATAACTCAAACAATCAACACGATCATAATCAACAATCAAGATTTTACCAAAATGCATATTAAAAATCATCTAAAGTAATTTATGAAACATGATATACCAAGTGTTGTGTACAATAATTTTTGGATTCATTATTTGTCATCTCCCAACATCTCCATCTACACCACCCTCTCTGATGATACTGTCCCTCCATCATGATCTGAGGGAAGAATCTAGCCTGCATCCACCTCATGCTAATAAAGGTAGTTATCCTGAAACATCATTATATCCATAAAATAATGTTGTATAAATAATCAAACATGATCATGATATATTGAACATAAAAGTACTACTAACTCATAATAAACTAATCATGTAAATTAAGCAATACAAATTGTACCATAATCAACATATGCCATTAAGCTTAATCAAATATTAGTTAATCAACTAATCAACCATAATAGTCCATAGATTAAACAAATTATTTAGCTAGAGATAAATTAGGATGTCAAATAAGAGAATGTGTTCATTATATTGTTATACATTTCATTTAAGGGTAAATCTATAGATTGGTATAGGACTTTGGCTCCCAATTTTATTGATTCATGGGATCAATTAAGAGAGCGATTGTGTAAGAGGTTTGAGGACAAGAGTGATCATTTATCATTGGATGAGTATTTAAACATCATCAAGAGAGCCTGATAAGAGTTTATATAAGATTTAAACTCTAGGTCTAGGAAAACATGGGATATTATTTCACCTTTTGTGAGGCCTACTACAAACTATGACTTCCTCTATTATCTCAAGCCTTAAATAGTGATATAGCTATCATGATACAATCTATGAGAGGGGACACCTTAGCTAATAGCTATGATGTTTCCATCAAGAATGAGAATATCCTCACCCAATCTAGGAAGATTTAACCAAGACCCCCCATGCCACTATTCCCTAATATACAATCCCATATGCCAACTCTTTCTCCTATTCCCACAATAACTAGTCATGAACTAACTACTTCTAACTAATCATATAAATCAAATGGTTTAGATGGAATATTACTCAAGAAAATTAAAAATAAGTTGTGTCTTTAGAGAGGAAACAACATCAACCTCATATATATTATCAAGGTCCATGCCAACCTCATCAATCTAGTAGACCACCTTTTCAATCTAACTTCCAAGGACAAGGGAAGATTATGCATGATAGATCATATAGCAGTCATAATTAAAATGTTGCCTCCACCTCTAGAGACCTAATACCTATTCTAAATAACCTTGTATAGAAGTATTATTGGTATTATTAAAGGGGTTAGCCTCATGATCAATCTACTAAACAAAATGAGGTGTTAAATCAAGCTTTTATGGAAAAAAATAAAACAATACCCATTATGACACAAGATAAAGTTCCTAATAGGGGAGGGGTTAATGGAGTGCAGGCTCAATCAAAAGTCACCTTGGTAAATTGGAAAGAAGAATAATGGTGTGTAGTTAATCAATAATGGAACATAATCAAGGGTATATAATGACCAATACAAGGTCTAAGAGGATAGCATTTGAATATGCTCAAGAGGTTTTTAAAATTCCAATCATTACTCCTATATGTCAAGGGGAAAAGGAACATAATGCAACCTCTAAGGCTCAAGAGACTCAAAAAAATTATAATGTAAGGAGTTAATTCATACCTCAAACCACATAATCTTAAAGCAACATTGTAGCTCCTATGGTATAACTAAGGGTTGGTGTCTCTCCTATGAACATTATGGACCAAATGAAGAATCTTCATGTGAGAATCTATATGTGGGACACATTGTCTAACCTTAGATAAAGAGACCTACTTTAAGAAGATCTATTTAAACTTATCCTATCACTAAGATTAACAATAAAAAATGATTTAGCCTTCACAAATACATCTAAGCCTAATGAGGGGAAACTAATAAAATATGACAAAACTCCTCATTTTTACCTTTATATGATTATTGGAGATTTATTAATTCATAATTGCATGAAATATAATGGGGAAAAAAGATTTATGATGCCTAAATAGATAGATGATAAGTTAGGCTTAAAGTATAAGCCTAATACCAAGGGTGTTTTTAAAATAGATGGTTTAGCTACCAATACTATAGGTGTGATCAAAGGTCTGAGTCTTATCCTCCATTCTTATCCTATATTTTTTATTACCCAATATATTATCATTGTGGACATACAACCATACTTTGCTTTATTAATGTTTAGAGACTTCACGACCAAAATTGGGGGGTATTTATCATTTGATTGGTCATATATGGTATTTAGGACTAGATATAGTTCCAAAGTCACAATCAAGTCTGAACCTATCTCTAGGTTTCATTTAAAACCCTACATGCCAAATATCTCAAATATGAATTACACTATAATTGATGAATGAGATCATCCTACTGATCAAGAACTAGTTGTACCTCTTGAAGTCATATCAAGCCTCTTTATTTACAAGTGGGGGATTGCAAATAATGAATATGGTCTTTATAAATATATTTAAGAAGTTATTCTAGGTGTATGTTATTTGTATAAAGAAGATGAAGTTGTACTAGCTCTTTTAAAGCCAAGTGAATAGGATGAAGACATGGTCACATGGTAACCTTCTTGGAATATGTACCATTGTTATAAGATGCCAAAACTTTGTGCCAATGAAATGGAATAAGATGAATTTAAAATACTTGACAAACTTGATGAAGTTACAGTCCTTGAGGAGTATCCAAGTGAAGAAAATGAACATGAAGTTGTAACTACAAATGAGCTTCAAGAAAGACATTATGAATATGTTTAGATAATTAAAACTATAGAGGTGCATTTGGATAGCCATCAAGGGGTCTCAAGTGGTAAAGAAGAGGTAAATGTTATCTTGAAATACCTTTTTTCATTAAGAATAATGAACCCACTTCTTATTTAAAATAAGAAATTGATGAGATAAAAATATTATTTTCACAAGATGATAGCCCCAAGCTTGATTAAAACGAGGATACAAATGAGGTTTCTACAATTGAGGTACAAGAGGACATGGTAACATTGGTTGAAGTAGAAAAAAAACATGATAAGGATATTCATGCATAAGTAGTGGTTCTTAGCGGACCCTAAGAGGTTCAAGGTGGGGATCAATGTTATTAAGATGACATGTGGCAGCAATACCTTACTATTTGTAAATAATATTAGGTCATTAACAAGTCACCACTCCCAAAGGATAAGTATGATGATGATATAAAATTTACTTCCCTCCTTGGTGAATAAAATGAATAACCAAATAAAAGCATGCCACAAACACTCACGAGTAAACAAGAGCAACAATTGGATGGATTAATACTTATAGCTATTCAAATCAGTCAAGGAATGACTAGTCCAAGGTATGATAATATTTGATTTTGAATGGTCTTTTGAAGTTTGAATAAGGAAACATAGTCACTAAGAAAGAGGACTACCAATATCCAAAGTTGGGTGAACCATGTATTCATAATTTTTTTCCAAATTCTAGTTTGATGAGCTTTGATGAGCAACAGAAGAGTGAAGAAGGTTGTCAAGTTACCAAAGTAGAATAATATGAGAAAGAAGATATCTCAAGTGAAAAAAATTATAACATTTTAGGTTACATTATGACTCTTATTTACAACCTTTAATTTAGTCCTTCCAATCATATGCTGAATTTTCCTCTTGGAGTAATGAAGATCTCAAGGGATTTACTTTGATTCAGGAGGGATGGAGTTGTTTCAAGCTTATACATGATAAGATAAGTGTTTTAATTTATCCAAGTGTTTATTTCACACATATTTTGTAGTTTTTTCTTTTCTTTTATTTCCTTTAGGTGATTTATAATGTAGTGTGTTATCTTGTTATCCTAGTGTGTTTTTTTACTTGGTTTGTGTTGTGAAGGTGTTATTAGTTCTTTTCACTTGTTCAAGATCTTATAGCCAGTTCTCAATTTCCAAGTCAGGTTTGTGTTGAGTTGAGGTGACCCCATAAACTAATGAAATGATAAGGCTACTAGTCTAATTGATTAGTAATCTAAAAAACCCCTGTGAGTTACCAAAAATGTTAAAAATTTAGACTCTTAAGCTAAATGTCAACCTATATAATATAAAAATTTACCATTAAATTAGTTTCCTTGTCATTTAGAGGTATAAATGAGGTATTATTATGTTGATAAGGTATATAGCATGTGTATATTAAAGTTAGTATTGTGCCTTAATCTTTTTAAGGGTCTTTTATAAAGCAATTTTGGAGATGTTAACTTTGGAAATGTTAAGGTTAGTTTTTGAAAGTTAAATAATGTTTGATCCATGATGGAGATAAGAGGTGATGATCATATAAAATATCATGGGGTTATATATAGAGAAAGTGGACCAAGAAGTAGAACTAGTGAGATTGTAACATTGCATTTTCAAGATTTTAGTTAAATTAATGTAATTTTGGAAAAGTTAAGGTTTATTTTGTTTTGTTCATAACTTATTTCAATGTCATAATGTAACTCATTGAGGAAGGATAAAACATGAGGGTATAACATTATGTATAGAATTGGAAAAGGTTATTTCAAGTCATTTGACATTTTTTTAAATATCATATTGGACCTCTCTTGCTTGTACATCTTGGTCAAGGTGTCATAAAGCCTATTTCCCAATGTTAACTCACTCTTAAAAGTACCACACTTGTCATTCATAACATCTAAACAAGGAATAATGAATAATGGAAAATTAAAATAAGGTGAATATGCTTTTGGTTTGTTAGTCCATCATCGTAAAAGTTAAGATAGACTCCATTGGTACCTAGTTGAGTAGATATAATAGGTCATTTTGACAGACATGCAAGTTTATTTAAGTATAAGGGCATGTGGAGGCCTTATTTCAAGGGTTTCAAGTTGGATATGGTCTTATAATCCTCTATAAGGCTTCATATATCTTCTCTAAGCTCAAACCATGCTAAAAAATAAGTTTTAGGTATAGAAAAGATAGAAATCCTTTCAAGTCTTCCATCAGGTCCTTGGTAGGTAAATAACAACCAGTTTCATAAGATTGATTCAAAGAGGAGAGAAAGACCCAGGGAAATTATATTACAAGATGTTTAACACCCCTATTCCATTCCAAATCATGGAATTAGTTTTGAGATTGAGAGGCAAAGTTCTACGAATCATTTTAAACAAGATTAATGCTCCTAAATTGCCTACAAACCACAATAGCTCTCTTTTATTTCTTTCCTAATAGTTTTAAGATTGGTGGGTGTATGTTTGTGATTTAAAATAATTTTATATACCTATAATAACCTAAATAATACCAATTTACATGTGAATACCCATGGAATATACCTACAATGATAAGAGGGAGCCATGATTGACTATCTTTCTAAGTTACAAACAAGTTTTAGTAAGTTATTAATTGTTTCCATGCATAAGGATGATTCAAATAAAGAGATTAATAGTGTATATATATTTATAAAATTACCTTATAATCATAAAAGACACCAATAAGGTTAGATTTGAAATGAAATGGGGTAAACATGCATGTTCATCTAGACTATTAAGACTATAGGTGTAAGTATGAAGTGTAAGTTTAGTTTGAGCTTAAAGTTTTGAAGAGTGATCCATATTATATAAGGTTGGATAAACATAAAAGGAGTTTCATGGAAAATTTTAAGTTTATAATATAATATAATAATCCCTCGAAGATCACCCTTAATGTTAAGGTGTGGAGCTAAAAGCTTCACCAAATGAGCGAGTTTGAAACTTGCAAGAATTACACAGTCACCGGCGTCGGTTAAGAGTGACTGACGTCGGTCAGGAGAAGACTAGGAGATGTCAGCATCGGTCATGGATCAGCCAACATCGGTCAAGTGCAGACAGGTAGGGACTGACGTCAGTCACCTGTGCGTCTAGAATGCTATTTCCGTGGATAGAACAAAATGTTTGCATGATAGGATTAAGTGATAGTCTTAAGTCTGCATCTCTATTATTAGTAAGACTATTTTAAGCCCTTGATTAAGAGGCATATCTGATGGTTGTAATTGCATTGCTCATGATCCCTAATTCTATATAATAGGGATAATTCTTCATAGCTTAGTGTGTAGTGTTGAACAGTACAATATTGTATATGTGTATCAATCCAGGTTGTTGGAATTGATTGTAATCAAGAGAGAGAGCTCTTAAGGGAAAGAGATCTAGAAAGAGATCTGTACATCTGAGAGAGGTGTGGAAGAAAAGAAGTTTCTTCAATTGTATTCCTTCTGTAAAGAGTTTAATACAAGTTTTCAGGGTGGTTTCTTGTATCTCTTATTGTTTGCTATTTTTTGATTCTAGTTACTTATCTTTCTGGTTTAATTCCACATTTAATTGCTTTCATATAGTAATCAACATTGTTGGTTGATCCCCAACAAGTGGTATCAAAGCTCAGGTTGACTAACAGGTGTTTTAGATCTAGTTAGTGTGTATTGATTACAAGTTACTCACAGGGATTTATGTTTGAGTGGGAAAAGCAATGGCAGAAGAAAGTAAACTGAGAATGGAGAAGTTCAATGGCAAGAATTATCAACATTGGAGAATGTAGATAGAAGATTATTTTTATCAGAAAGATCTATACTTACCGTTAGGTGGGGTTTTAAAGAAGCCCAAAGACATGGATGATGAAGAATGGGAAGTTCTTGATAGAAAGGCTCTTGGATCTATAAGATTGAGTCTGGCATCTACTGTGATATCTAATTTATCACAGGCAAAGACAACAGTAGAGTTGATAACTACTTTAGCAAATTTATATGAAAAACCCTCAGCTTCAAATAAGGTATATCTTATGAAGCAGTTATTTAATTTGTGAATGCAGGAAGGTGGATCTGTATCTAATCATCTAAATGATTTCCATGGAATTGTAAATCAATTAAATTCAGTCAAAATAGTGTTTGATGATGAAATTAAGGCTCTTTTAATATTATGTTCTTTGCCTAAAAGCTGGCATAGCTTGGTAATGACATTTAGTAATACTGGATCTGATTCAAATATTTTAAAAGTAGAGGATGTTTTTAGTGTAATCTTGAATGAAGAAATTTGCAGGAAAAGCATAGAGGAAACATCAGGGAACACTTTAAGTTTTGAGAGCAGAGGAAGGCAAAAAGAGAAGGAAAAGAAAGGGAGATCAAGGTCTAAGTCAAAGGTGAGAGGTAGATCCAAATCCAGAAATGGCAGGAAGCCACAATGCTGGAATCGTGGAAAGATAGGGCACATAAGCAAAGATTGCTAGTCAAAGCCTAAAGAAGACAATTAGCATGAAGGTAAAGAAGAAGAAAAAGTTGCAGGTATTACACAAGATGCTCTTATATTCTCTTTGAATAATAATATAGAATCTTGGGTGTTAGATTCTGGTGCCTCTTTTCATGCTACCCCTAATAGAGAATATTTTAGTGACTATGTCCATGGAGATTTTGGAATAGTGTATTTAGGGGATGATGAGCCTTGTAAAATTGTTGGGAAAGGAAAAGTGTAGCTAAAAATATAGAATGGCAACACATGGGTGTTGAGAGACGTCATGCATGTTCCCAGCCTGAAGAGGAATTTGATTTTTGTAGGAAAGTTAGGGGATGAGGGTTGTACAGTAACTCTCACAGCTAAATCTTGGAAGGTGACCAAGGGTGCACTTGTATTGGCCAGAGGTAAGAGAGTAGTTACTCTCTATTTATGTAATTGTATTACTGATAATTCTGCTTCTGTATTATCTACTTCAGATGTGGATGCAAAGTTGTGGTACTCTAGGCTTGGCCACATGAGTGAGAAGGGAATGTCTATTCTTAAGTCAAAAGGTAAGCTTTCAGATTTGAAAAGCATAGATCTAGATTTTTGTGAGCACTGTGTTTTTGGGAAACAGAAGAGAGTGAGTTTTCTTAAGACTGGATCAACAAAGAAGAAGCACAAATTACAGCTTATTCACGCAGACGTGTGGGGACCAGCTCAGGTTGCTTCTATTGGAGGATCACAATACTTTGTCTCTTTCATTGATGATGCTACAAGAAAGGTATGGGTCTATTGCATAAGGAAGAAATATGATGTTTTTGACACTTTTAAGATTTGGAAAGCTATGGTTGAGAATGAAACAGGTAGAAGATTGAAGTGCCTGAGATTTGACAATGGTGGTGAGTTTTGCAGCTACAAGTTCAATTGGTATTGTTATATGCATGGGATCTGTAGGCAAAGGATGGTTCCAAGGACACCTTAGCAAAATGGAGTTGATAAAAGGATGAATAAAATAGTAATGGATCATGCAAGGTGTATGAGATTGCATGCTGGTTTGCCCTTAGAGTTTTGGGCAGAAGCTATGGATACTGCAGTGTACCTGATTAACAGAGGACCTTCTACAACTCTAGATGGTGGAATTCTAGAAGAGGCATGGATAGGTAAAAAGGTAGATCTCTCATTTCTCAAAGTTTTTGGTTGTGAAGCCTTTGTGCATGTTGATAAGGAAAATAGAAAGAAGCTGGATGCTAAGTCTATGAGGTGCACATTTATTGGCTATGGCTCTGATGATTTTAGATTTAGGTTTTGGAATCTAGGAACTAACAAGATAATTAGGAGCCGTGATGTTGTTTTTAATGAAAAAGTGATGTATAGTGATTAGCTCAAGAAGCTGAATCAATCTAGGTAGAGCAATGGAGAATTAGATGAGGTGACGGTCCAAAATGAGCTCACAGGAAAAATTAATCACAGACAGGAAAACACAGAGATCAACATCGATCAGGTAGGAACCGATGTCGATAATATAAGAACTGATGTCGATCATATAGTGACTGATGTTGACCAAGAAGGAACTGATGTTGGTTAGGGAGAACCAACGTTGGCCAGTTATAGGCCTGGAAGTGATCGAGGTCGGTCACTGTTAGAGAATTTGGGTGGACAGCGTGTTGTGAATGAGTCTCAGACGGCCATCAGGAGGTTAGAAAGGGTAAGTAAACCTCCAATTTGATATTCCCCTTCATTATTATATTTATTACTTACTGATGGTGGAGAACCAGAGAGTTTTGATGAAGCAATACAGGTGGAATCCAAGAATCAGTGGGAGCTAGGCATGAATGAGGAGATTGATTCCTTGAGATAGAACCAAACATGGGATTTGGTTGAGTTACTAGCAGGTAAGAAGACACTAAAGAATAGATGGATCTATAGATTGAAGGAAGGTGAGAATGGATAGATGAGATATAAGGCCAGGTTGGTAGTGAAAGGATTTGCACAGATACCAGGTATTGATTTTGGTGAGATTTTTTCTCTTGTTGTTAAAATGACTTCTATACAGACTGTATTGTCTTTAGTTGCTATTGAGGATTTGCATCTTGAGTAGCTTGATGTTAAGACAACATTTCTTCATGGAGATTTGGATGAGGAAATATATATGGATCAACCAAAAGGATTTGAGGTCAAAGGTAAGGAGAAGTTAGTGTGCAAATTGAAGAAAAGCTTGTATGGCCTCAAGCAAGCTCCTAGACAGTGGTATTTAAGATTTGACAGGTTTATGACTGAGCATGGCTACAATAGGTGTCAATCTGACCATTGTGTTTATTTTAAGAGATTGGATAATGGTAGATATATTATTTTGTTGTTTTATGTAGATGATATGTTGGTTGCAGGATCACACATGCAGGATATCTCTGAGCTTAGGGTGAAATTAGCTCACACATTTTCCATGAAGGATTTGGGAGCAACAAAGAAAATCCTTGGCATGAGTATTAAGAGAGACAGGAAAAATCACAGGTTGATTTTGTCTCAAGAGGATTATGTGAACAAGGTGTTGAAATAGTTTAATATGCAGGATGCAAAATCGGTAAGCACACCTTTGGCTGGACATTTTAAATTGAGTAAAGAATAATGTCCTAATTCACATGATGAGGTAGAGTACATGAGTAGAGTTCCATATGCTTCCATAGTAGGGAGCTTAATGTATGCAATGGTTTGTACTAGACCAGATATTGCCTAAGCAGTGGGAGTTGTAAGTAAGTATATGGCCAATCCAGGGAAGGAGCACTGGAAAGCAGTTCAGTGGATCCTTAGATATCTGAGAGGGACCAATAGTAGGCATTTGTGCTATGGAGGTTTAGATACTTCTCTACATGGTTATGTAGATTCAGATATGGCAGGTGATTTGGATGGTAGAAGGAGCACCACAGGATATATTTTCACTATTGGTGGAATGGCAGTTAGCTAGATATCAAAGTTGCAGAAGGTTGTTGCCTTGTCAACTACAAAATCATAATATATTGCAGTCATAGAGGCTATCAAAGAGATGATATGGATGACACGGTTCATGGAAGAGCTAGGAAAGGAGCAAGAGATTTGCAGATTATACAGTGATAGTCAGAGTGCAATTCATTTGGCTAAGAATTCAACCTTTCATTCAAGAACAAAGCATATACAACTTAGGTACCACTTCATTAGATAGGTATTGGAGGATGGTGAGTTGAAGCTGGAGAAGATCCATACAGATAAGAACCCTGCTGATATGTTAACCAAGCTGGTAACAAAGGAGAAGTTGAATCTTCATTCAACTTTTTTAGGTCTTCATGATTGAGTTTGAAGATGGAGGAGCTAGAAGATGTTACTGTATAGGTACTGGTGCAACTGTTTATCTCCAAGTGGGAGATTGTTAAGGTGTGGAGCTAAAAGCTTCACCAAATGAGTGAGTTTGAGAGTTACAAGAATTACACAATCACTGGCATCAGTTAGGAGTGATCGACGCCAGTTAAGAGTAGATCAGGAGATGCCAACATTGGTCATGGATCGGCCGACATCGGTCAAGTGCAGACAGGCAGGGACCGACGTCGGTCACCTATGCATCCAGAATGTTATTTTCGTGGATAGAACATAATGTTTGCATGATAGGATTAAGTGATAGTCTTAAGTATGAATATCTATTATTAGTAAGACTATTTTAAGCCCTTGATTAAGAGGCATATCTGATGGTTGTAATTGCATTGCTCATGATCCCTAATTCTATATAATAGGGATAATTCTTCATAGCTTAGTGTGTAGTGTTGAACAGTATAGTATTGTATATGTGTATCAATACAGGTTGCTAGAATTGATTGTAATTGAGAGAGAGAGAGCTCTTGAGGGAAAGAGATCTAGAAAGAGATCTGTACATCTGAGAGAGGTGTGGAAGAAAAGAAGTTTCTTCAATAGTATTCCTTCTGTAAAGAGTTTAATACAAGTTTTCAGGGTGGTTTCTTGTATCTCTTATTGTTTGCTATTTTCTAATTCTAGTAACTTATCTTTCTGGTTTAATTCTGCATTTAATTTCTTTCATATAGTAATCAACATTGTTGGTTGATCCCCAACACTTAAGGGGAAGTTACAAGGAACAAGTAGATTATGACAAGTATGTAGGCAGAAAGTAAAGTTAATAGAAAAACTTGTGTGTTTCTCCCATTTTGGAATGCATCCAAGCAAGTTACATAAGCTCCATTTTCCCCCAAATATATTTAAAGGATATGAAAATAAAAAATATCAATTCAAAGATAGGGTTATAATGAGGTTTGAAGACAAAATGTTCACCTACAACTCTCTCTATAAGCTTGGCTAGTAATATTGTGAAGAACTTGATGGAGATCATTTGAGATACCAAGGTTAACTCTCCTTGTTCAAGTCATGTATTAATGACCATTAAATGTGTGTATCAAGTTAAAATGGTGTCACACATGACTTATCAAGCCTCAAAAGTGAGAAAATTTATGAAATATGTAAGAAGGCTAAGAGGCCTAAACTTCTTAAATCCTATAGTCAAGAGAGTCAATATTAAGACATAATAAAACCTCAATACACAAAAAAATAAAAAAATTAAATGTCATAGGTTATTTAAAACCTATAAGAGGACATTTTAATCAATTAAATGAATTTTAGAGAAAACTAGGCCTAAAACCCTCTTCTCAAACTCCACCTACATTTTACAAGATTGAGAAGGCCTAGTTTTTACTTGTGTACTTAGGGGAGCAAGAAAATGGAAAGAAATGGTAATTAGAGGTATTATTAGACCTTATTCCCTTCCAATTTGTGTTATTTGGTATAAAAGAGGGGATATATTCTTTTTGAATAATCATTAACAAGTTAAGATACTTTAAACCCTCGTAAAATTCTTAAGAGAGCCCAATGACTAAGAAAATCATTATAATGGGATCAAATACACATATTTGACCATGAAATAATCTTTATGACGTATGAGATTCTCATCAACACCTATTTTAATAATTAGTTACCACATGTGAGGAAGAAAGGTACAAGATTGGTCTAAAAAGCTACTTGTAGGCATGTTTTCATGGATATGGGATGTATAAGAGTTTCTTGATTAGTGGAAGAGGATTTATAGGAATGGACATAGAGATTATTATAGTCAATGGGATATTCAATTGGTTCTCATAATAATTTAACAAGATTTAAAGTCACATAATAGGCCTAGATGAGTATTGTACCTTACTTGTAGAAATAGTGAGTGAGCAAACCTTCTCAAGTCCCTCAAAGGCATTAAAAAATTTATGAAACTTCTGTATGCATATAATGACATACTTAAAAGTATCCTAAGGTAATATATAATTCTATTCCAAATGGTGGAAAATAGTTTTTAAGAGATTATATGTACATGTATTTTGCTATGGTGATAAGGATGTCAAGGATGAAAAAATAATCAAAACATATTTATAAGCATATAATGTCACCTATGGAAGGTTATGAAGATCATGAAACATAGACATAAAATATTTTTTATCCTTCAAGGCTATTTGAAGCTTTTATGATATGTATTCCTATTGTTATATTCTTATCAAACAAGTTGTGAAGACTCAATTTCAAGGTGACTTAAATTATTTAGAAAAGATTTCCATGACATCCTATAGTACTTACATAGAGTGACACGATATGATGGTAGTCTAAAATTAAGGATTTGGAACTTACATGAGTGGTAGTTCTTCCCTCATAACCTTATTTTGAACCATACAATTTTTGACAATAAATTACAAATGTTTAAGGACAAGGATAAATATGAGAAGAGGTATGAGGTTCAAGTTTAAATCTCACAAGGTGGAGAAGCATTGTAAAAGTCAAGGTTGGCATAGAAGTTTTCCAAGTAGGCCAAGTGTCAATGAAACAAATTGTAACTACCCTTCAAAGAAGTGGATGTGTAACTCTAATGAGATGGAATTAGCTTCAAGAATTATATAACCAGCTATGATGACATATTATTCTATACACTAATAATAATTACATCAACACCTAACCTATATTGTTGAGAATAAGAAGACAACACATTATTTGTATACTTGGTGGTAAGTTTTTCTAGTTTGTAACTTATTTGATGATGAATGTTAGTTTATGAACCTTCTCCATGTATTACCTCTCTCTGTTTATCATTTCTCCTATAAATAAATCCTTTAATGGAATTCTATGCATCCTAAATATAAGTATGGAAAATCCCTACTCAATTTAACACTTGTTCTTGCCTTATGAGATGAATAATAAGCTAGTTTTAGCCTTTTTAAAGGTTTATTTTAGTGTATGATTATGATTGTGAATGATTGATAGTGGAAATGTCCTAAATACCTCTCTTTTTTCCTCTTATCCTTACTTTATTGTAGTTAATTTGAATCTTTATAAGTGACACGAAGTGTTATATCTGGTTGTGTAGGGAATTAGATGAGAAAATATGCCATTAGTGTTGATTCAATTCACCTCATGGTTGTCCCTCCTAATTCATGCATCTCCTAAGACCTCCATGTTAAAATAATAATGTAAGGAGAACCTCATGTTGAAGTTGTGTGGTTTGATTAGTATTTCTTCACTTTATAAGTTCATAGGAAAGTGGAGGTCAATACTTTGGTACATCACCCCTTTTACTTTCATGTTTCTCTCTATCTTTGTTCATTACAAGTTGAGTAGATTATTATTAGTTTGGGTGAATCATCAAGGGAGCTAGCCCATATATAAATATTACCCTCATTTATTATGAAAATCACAACCTAGAAGTGTTTCCATTTAGATCATCTAAGTAATAAGTCTTTAACAACCTTCTTAGGAGTGTAATTTAGAGTGATAACAAGTTAGATGGGTGATAGTCTAAACGAAGGTGCAAATATCTCAAAATAAACTCAAAAGGAGGGAAAGTGGAATAGAAAATAAAGTTATGTGGTCAAGAGAGGGATTAATTATAGGTTGGTATTATACATGGATAAGTGTCTTTGAAACTATTGCTTACAACTATCAGCTATTGATTACACACGCATCGATATAGTGATAGAGTCTGAGGGTAAAAGATATAGTAAACTCCAATATCTCAGCTAAATGTTACTCCTATTTAGGGTATCTCTTGATCACCATTATAATAGAGAATTATTATTTAGATCAAGGAGGTATATAAATTAGTTATTACTCACTTTAGAAGTCTATATCATGAAAGACAATTCTACACACTTAAAGAATTGAATCAATTAACCTTATTTCTTATAATTACTAATATTAGCCAATCCTAAAATAGATGTTGCACTATATATTATAATATGATATTAATAATAATAAATAACTCTAATTAGTTTTTTCAAACCTCAAATTATTAAATCACCAATAGGGAAGCAATCACAATCAATCACACAAATTTGGAGAAGAAACCCATTAACACAGTTTCATGACAATCAAAAAGACTTCTTCCTATATTAATTAAAATTACAACTCCCTTTGAAATGAGAGAGTTAAAAGTATATATAGACTTGGGAAGGGGTATCCCCATACTCTAAATTCTTCCAAAATGTGGGAATTACATGTTAATGATTATAAAAATAGTTCTATTTCAATTTAGACTTTTCATATACAATTCAAAATAGATAAAAACTATATATTTAAATAAGACACATAATTACAAAGTCATGCAATGAATGCATATTATAATATTCCACAAATAATAATTATATGTATCATGAGTATAAGAAATATTTAGTTACATGCATTAATTATTATGTAAGAAATATGTATAATATTAACTTTGGAAGCTAAGGTCTACTCGATGCTGGAGCTTACACTATCAAGGGAGTAACACTCAAAGTAACTAATAAAATGGGAATGGTAGATAGAGTTGAACTAGAATCATATAAATTTTTAGGCATCTAATACTTGGAAATTATAGTTACAACTTGTTTCTTTGCCTTCAAGTCTTGATAACACTTGTATGCTTGATCATATTGAGCTTTGATTGTGTCCAGGTTAAGAAAGGATGGTCTATATACCCTGATGATTCTATGTCAAAGTTATATACTCCATTTTAATGATTTAAACCTTTGTCAGTTTCTTCTTTCCAAAATAATTTCTTGCTCAAATCTTCCATTGTACATCATTATAGACCTTGCTTGAAGTCTGCAGTAGTTTTCTTAAGTAACTTATTAAAATTGGATCTATTAATCAATTTTCCTAAATTAGACCTTACTCGAGATAATTTTAATTCATAAAAAGTTTGAAAATATTTTATTTCATGCTCATCCCATTATAGAATTAAGTCATGTTCATTAATAACCTAGTTTTGAGACTCTTATGCCCTAATAACTACCAAGTTGAGGGCATTGGCTGACTTAAGAGGAGTCATTAGATCTAAATGGACAAAGTAATTATTTATGGTGTAAGTCATGATAAAGTTTAATTTATTATCATCCTCTTTAAAGGAATTAAATAACTTAATAGTCTTAGTCAAATGGGGAGACATTTCAATTTTCATTTTATTAAAAGTGTCAAGAATTTTATACAACTTGAGAGATGCATTCTGCACACAAACTTCTATTTCCTTATGGACATGTACAATATGTTGTTTTAGAAATTGATTTAATTCTTGTTGAAGCTCTTTCCTAGTCTAATTAGTGCCTCCATAGGGTGATATTAAGGCCTCTATCTATGTCTCCAAATAAGCCACAAAATCTTCATTATATGGAGATTCCCTTATTCTATGATTCTTCCTTTTAGATAAGGAAAAGACATCATATCTCTCTTCAAGAATTAGGCCTCTACTAGATTCATTTTGTATCTTTCTCTTCTCGAATATCTAAATTTTCCCTATAGATTTTTTAAAAATAGAACTATGAGAATCTATGAAATGACCAAATTTGATCTTTGAATATCCTAGGATCTTAAGTCCTCTACCCATTTTAGAATTATCAATCCCCCTACTTCTGATGATTGAGTGGCCTAGCTAGTTCCCCTTGACATAACATCCTTTAAGAGAGAATTAATGCAATAACTTGGAGCAGGTTTGGTAGATATGGGAAGATGATCTTTTTCAAATCCAAGTCATCACTCTAGAGAATATGGTGCATAATGTACATTATTAACTTATGACCTCTTTTAGATGAAATACTGGGATTTGGTTGAGTTATGCTAGATTGGGGCATAGACAAAACTATATGAGTGGATTGAATAGATTATTGTATAACCTAATAAAAAATAGGGACTCTTGTAGTTTTATTAAAATGGTCTTTATTTTCCCTAGTATCTCTTGTCAAAAATTGGAGAGTTGTAGCAATAGGACTTACAATGGTACTTCATTAGCTTATGGATATAATTTCATAGTACTATCTAGATATTATTAAAAAGAATCAATGGAAGGAGCAATAGGCATTATATAAGGTAAACTAGAAACAAAAATAGAACTAGGGACATATTTTGAATTGTTAGTTTCTATTTGTGCCTTCTATTTCAATCCGTTGAGACTCATGACCTTAGCATTTTCAAGATTTTATTCCCCATCTATTTTGGTGTTCCCCTTCACCCATAGGTTTCTCTTATGACATTTTCTCAACATTTGAACTCGTATGTGTCCCAACTAGTTGAGGAAGGTTATTAGGAGCTATTTTTATCATGTAGACCTTAATTTTTATCTTATTTATTAAAGGAACGGACTATAAAGTAGTAATATATGAAACATATATGTCCCAAGTCAAAATTATTGTACTTATATAAATAAGGCTGGAGTGTGAAGAGTTGGAATAATCCATATTAATTGTCTCCTCTACTCCTCTAGTATAACTTATTATAGTAGGGGCCTCCATATCATGTTCTAGATTTAAAATTACCATTACATCTTGGGATGATTCTTGGGAAGGCTACCCTTCTAGTTGAACCAATTGAGAGGGTTGTGAGGACCAATAATTAGTTGAAGCCCATCCACCTAGAGTTGGAACTTGAGTTTGAGAATCTATAATTATGAGTGATGGGTCCTTATGGATTGAACTTAAAAGATGTTCTATCTACCTATTTTTATGCATCTTGGTTAATACTTAGCATCATATTTGGCATTCAAGAATATGAAATCATGCTTATAGGGTACATGCTTGTATGGGATGCCCAAGCCAAAGACATGATTCTAAATTTTACCTCGTGGGTCTCAATCTTGATGTAGAAAATATGCTAATGAATAAATCTCCCTTATTATTCCAACCTCAACAATGTGATTCCTAATAATGTAATTTATTTAGCCTAAAATCAAATAAGATCTATGGAAAAGGTATTTATTCTTCTTGTGCATATATTCATCTATGATCCATGAGAGCTGATATTTCATCTCCTATTATACATGCTTATCTAGAAAATATTTAGGCAATCACAAGGGTCCCACCTTGGTTCCCTCAATTATTATTATGTTATATTCTGGATATTACCAATAGTCTTCACTTGGCCATAGTGTATTCTTAATAATATATGAGATTTGGGCTAGTGGTTTCTCATGAATAGTCCTCTAGACTTAGGGGTAAATGTTCTCAACAATATGAAATATAATATACATGTAATAATAAATGTGTGAGAAGGAATAAAAATCAAAAATACTATTCTTTATGTAATCTGGGGTTAGGTTCCAAAGTGATCCATTGTGCACATAGACCATAACCATGATAACATCTAGAAAGTATGACATCATAAATATGTGATCACTGAGTGGCCTCTTATATTTTTTAAACATTTTATCTTGGATTTTGATACTAATTATCTCACCCATGGAAAGGGTCAATTTTGATGTCAATAATAAGTATAGTAGTGGAACCCATTCAAGTTGAAGATAATGGATGTTATCACACCCATAAAATATATTCAACAAAGCCATTCCAATGTGGAGTCCCATTATGAAATTGGTGATTGGCATGGGAGAAATGACTTTAAGTCTTACCTTCTTTCCTAATTTCATCCACTTTATCAAAATGTCTTAAACCATGTTTCTCTTTCTCTATAATGTGATCCTAAGGCTATCATATGTGGCATCTATGAGGGGAAGCTATAGGTACCTTTGAAAAACATCTCCTAAAATACATGCCATAACTATATTCTATTTTCATGATGAAATAATCCATTGAATACCTTGCCTATGAAGAATAAGTCTTGAAGTAGGTCAATACATGACATCACTAGGGGTTTTACTACTGTAAAATGTAATTATTGATATTTTAAGGGTATCAAGTCCACCACTAGTTTTTTCTTTAGTTTTTAAGTCTTAATCAAATGAGTGGGAACCAAAATTATATGCAATGTCCCATAGAGATGTGTGATTTGCATATTTACCATCGAACATAACCAAGTCAAAAATTGTATCTATATACTCAGTTGAATCCTTAACAGAGAGTTTTGATAGTGGTTGAGCTCCATTATATGCCTTGGATGATGAATCCATTTATTATTTCTAAATTATTTGTGTAATTCATGTTATAATTCAAATGTTAGTTTATTATAAGTGATTCATAGGTAAAAATAGAAAACTAGGGCTTTTATCTCTTTATGGTATACAAGTTTGCTTAGGCTCTTTGATAATCAATAAGTGATATGAATCTTTAGAATTAGATCATATAACTCAATAATATTTTATTTAATTATAGTTCATGTGAAATTAATGTCTAATGGTTCCATGATTGTTTTACTTGTTTAAATTGAATTTGGAAACTTAATTTGATGGTTATGACACATAGACTTCTCATGCATTTAAAAAAATCCATGTTGTCATCCCTAGAAAAGTATCACTCGATTATTATCTTTATGTTGATTTAGTTGTACCACATGGCATGATCTCAAAATTTGGGTGCAATAACTTTTGTCAATTTATATTTAATTAAATATTGTGATTCTTTGGATACATTAAACATGAAGACTTATGTCTATTGCATGTCATAATTTTTTCCAAAATACTCCTTTACCATTTTTTTGAATGTATGAAATGTGAAGACTCATGGATTTCATGTATCAAAAAGTTTGAAAAAATAATCCTCTACCATTTTTCCATGCATAAATAACACAATGTGGAAAAAACCTTGATGCATGAAAATACCAATTGCATTGAACTAGAGTAGTTCACATAACAAGAACCATTAATCATAAATTAATAACTTTTAAACCTAAAATATTGATAATTACTCACATGGTTGCTAATAAAAAGGATTTTTAAATCAAAAACTAGGATTTCAAATAGTAATGACCCCATATTCAAAAAAAAAATTGAGAGTGGGGTTTGTTGAGAATAAAAAATGGCGATTTACAGGGGGAATACTCCCTAATATTTGAGAACCTAGAACCCCTAGTTTCATAATTATAAATAAAACATGAATCACACAAGAAAATAATAATTAAACCAAAAACATGAAAGAGGCTCTTAAAATTCATGTAACATCCTATCCTTATTCATACCTTGAATTTTTTTGTGATGAAGTGATGTTATTTTACCTTTTTTTTTTGAAAATTTAATCAAAAAATTGGAATAAACTATAGGTTTCATTTTATTTTCTTTAAATCATATTAAAAAAATAAAAACTTAGGAATTAATCTATTACTATCCAAGTGTCTATAGACCTGAGATAGATACCTTTGATTCCCCCATTTCTATTCCTTCCTTAAGTTTGCATCATGTGTGATACATTGATCTTATTTCATTCTGAGTCTTTTATCACCTTTAGATTTTTATTTGGATTTATTGATCACTCTTTAGGAAGCATTGGTCCTCTTCTTCTCTATTTTATTTTTATAATATGAATGGAAGAGGGGAAATGGAAAACATAGTGAATTGGTATGTGTATAATTATAACTCATTTTACTAAAATTTCTCTACCAACCACATTCACATCAATGGTTATTACTTCAAATAAGTATTAACATGAAAAATGTGGTTGATCCAAAGAAATAAAAAGGATTTCTAAATTTTTATGAATTAATGAGAGAAACTTTTACATACTTGATAAAAGTATTCAATTGTGATATAAAACCAATTTAATTTTCATTGCATACCTAATTCTAAAAATTTCAAACATAAAGATGTAAAACTTGCAAACAAACCAGTTGTGCATTCCATATATACTCTACCTACACATGTTCTCCCTTTTGGACCTATGCTTATAGACTCAATATACAAACATAAGAATGAATGATAAACATAATAAATTAGATAGTATCTTGGTTATACCATAATAATCATTGTTATTGTTATGAAATAAAAGACATCTACCCTAGAAAATAGGGAACTAATTTAAGGAAAATAATGATGAAAGCAAGAAAAAATAATCTAGAAAGCATGAAAACTAATCTAATGAAAGTAAATAATATAAAATGGGAATCCTAACTTGAAAATTAGTAAACCTAATCTACTCTTACATATAATTAAACATTCATTATCATTTAGAGACATCTTCAGATGGTACAACTATGAAGTAGTGCTTCAAAAATTACCCATTGAATGGATATGTTAATTCATTACCTTGGAGGTACTTTAAAAAAAAAACATTATTACTCAAGATATATGATATATGATAAGGCTTGATTTATAAGGGGGTGGAATTTTCATGATTTCCTTTTTTCTCATGGGATTTGTTTCCTTAAAGCACTAGATCAGATATTTTGAATGTTTTAGGTTTTGATCTTCTATTAAACCTCTTTTGAACAGATCCTGATGGTCACTTAAATTGTGAAAAGATTTTATCCTTGAATATTCCATACCTATTATGTCCAAAAATCAAGACTCCACTTTCTTATTGGGTTCCATATATTACTACACGAACTAATATATTGGTAGTTTGAGCATAATTGGGAATACTAGTTGTCATCCATATACTAGTAGGTATGGTGAAGACTTGAGGGTTTGATTTTATCTTGTTCAATCTATCAATAATGAATAATTCAGTAGATGATGCCACTCCCTTAGTTTATTTATATCTAAATTTTTGATAACATTAATAAAATTTATATTCAACAAATACATTTCCCTATAGGTAATGTTTAGATGATGATTTAATGGTAATTTGGTAGTCATGGGACCATTGAGTAAACTTAAATGATTATAATTATGGACCATTGTCACAAACTAAAGATATGGTTGTATAAAACCTTTTTGTGATGTCTCCTTAAAGAAAATTGATTACCTCCTATGCTCTGAAATTCTTTATTGTCATTGCTTTAGTCCACCTAATGTAGTGGTCTATAGCTATGAGCACAAAATTATGGTTGGTTGAGGAATTTAGATTAATGACACTGATGAAATCCAAGCCCCATTAATCAAATGGTATCCCTTAAATTACCAGTTATAATGGAATTGATACATGTACTTTTTTTACAAAGATTTTACATTTGTAACATGTTCTCACATGGTTGTGTGCATCCTTGAAGACTGTTGGCCAATAATAGCCCATTATTAAAATATTATGTGTTATGGTATTTTCAAATGGATAACCATTACCTATATTTTGATGCATATTCTACATGATTTCATGAGCTTCTTCCTATGATACACATCTCAAATAGATACCTTCATAATTTCTTTAGTAGAGAATGCCCTTTTTGATCATGTAATCAATATATTTAAACCTTAAGGATTTTTTTCTCTATTTAGCATAGGAGGAAAAGTATCTATGAGTAAGTATTGAATGATATTAACATACCAATCTCTTATAGACACCTGGGTCTCGAGGACTTCCTTAGTTGTGATGCATAGATCAAGCTTAGTAATAAGATGAAGGATGCCTTGTCCTCTAAAATTTTTAGTAGGCTATATTTCTATGTCAAATTCATATAAATTTTCCATCCATTTACCTTTGTGTTATCCTTATTTGTTTTATCCCAAAGTAAGATTAATATCTAGATCCAACACAATAGCAATAGTTTTATTCCTTCAAATGTAATGCCAAAACTTCTTTATTAATTTTACAAGAGTATAAATTTGCTTGTCTATTAAAGAGTATTTTATCTCTACTTCCTTTAGATTAGTGACCATAAATTCAATAGATACTCACTTTAATCCCTTTTTTGGGTAAGTACAATAGTGATTGTGATTTCTAAATAAATCTAATAGAAGGATAAATATTTGTTGAAGTTTAGACTAATCAACAATAGGGCCTAGTTAATGGCATCCTTGAGGTCTTAGAAATATTTTGAGACTTCTGGTTTCTATTCTACCTTAGTGTCTTATTTTAACATTGTGTTTAGAGGCTTGAAAATATCTACAAAACTAGAGATAAAATTTATCACAAAATTTATCTTACTGAAGAAGGACTTGAGATATTTCTTACTACTTAATAATGTTATCCTTTAGATTCCCTTAATTTTTTATGGATCAATGGTGATCCCATCTTTGGTGATGATGTGTCCCAATAATTTTTGTTCAATGACACTAAATATGATATTATTAGGGTTGATAAAAATTTAAAACCTTCTATATCTTTTAAAGATTGATTTTAAATGGGTTGCATGATCAGTTATAGTCTTTGAGAAAATAATGAGGTTATTCATATAAATGATTATGTATTTACCTATCAATCCTAGAAATGCATGATCCATAGCCTATTGAAAGGTAGATCAAATGTTAATTAGGCCACAAGGCATCTTTTTATGTACAGAAATACCCCATTTTATAGTAAATGTAATCTTCATTCTATCCTTAGATTCTAATAGTACCTAGATATACCCTGAGAACTTGTCATGTCCCCTTTCTAAAAAAATTAAGTTGGTAAGATTATTAGTCCATTATTTTTTCCATGTACTAATATATTTAATAAGGGAGAATATTTTATTTAATTTTTTAATTTTTATCTCATAAATTAAAAATATATTATTTTTAGGAGCAATTAAATATTATTGTTTTATTTCACAAGAGGAACATGGGGTTTAATGAGGTGTAATTTTAACTCCCAAGAGTTAAATTATAAATATTCTATGATAGATTCTATGATAGGTTGTCATTGACTATCTTTAGCTGACAGTTATGGGAATAACGAGTTTCTAGGGAATCTTAGCAAATTTGGGCATGGTTATCTAAGAGAGGATAATTATGAGGTTTCAAGGAAACTTACTAAATTATGTTTCATTATTATCCTCAAGTTAAGTGGGTCACATTTTGGTAAGTTTAGAAATAGAAGCAAAAGTGAGAAAATGCAAGAACTAAGCGAATATTGGGCAAGCGGATAAAGATGGGGACTAGATGCTTTTTATAACTAAACCCAAAGTAAGTAATTATGATTTTAGATCCCCTATTGGGATTATTGGGTATTAATATGACATATTTTCATTCTGGTAAGATCTTTTTAAACTAATGATTTTCTCTTGTGGAATAGTGTGCATGTAGTCTTCTTCAAATCATTTTGGAATGAAAAATCTTGGATGAATGTGGTATTTGGATAAAAAACCCAGGGATACCAAGGATTATATGATAAAAACCATATAATACATTGATAAAATTCTACACAATAATTGTAATAGAACTTTAAGGTGTATATTCAACTAGTTTTTGGAGTTTTATGTAGGTTGTTGGTGTGAGTAGGGTTGGAGAGGCTTTTTAAATTTTTTGGGTTGTATTAAAAAATATATCAAGTATTTGGAAAGTTTATATTTAGGTTATTTAATTAATATATATTTTTGGTAATCATCCTATGAGTATTATAAATTTATGTTATGTTTTGAGTAGTATTTATAGTGCATGCATATAGATTTGGAAAGGATTTTGCCCAAACCTTGTATTTAATTTTAGAAATATTTTGGGCAGTATATTTCAGTAAAGTTTAAAGTTTTTGGAATTATTTTAATACAATAAAATGTGTCATATGTTCTGTATTTGAGTTATTATGGTATTTCTCAAAAATTACTAAAATATGGGTTCATTGGCTAGTGTAGAAAGGGTGTATCTCTTACAAAAAGTGTTACTAATGAAAATATAATTTAAGATATGATATTTTGATTTTAAATTTAGTGTGGGGACATGAAATTGGTATCAAATCTGAGAACTTGCCATCTTGTTGGAGAATATAACCATTATTTCAGTTTATTCTTGTTGTATGTCAAGTTATGAGGTTGCATTCTTAGTGAACAACACTTTCATGTCATTTTTAATGGTTGCATGTCAATTATTAGTGGTTTCATGTGTGGTATATTACATTTTATATTAGTTTATTAGGGTAAATTTTTCTTGTTGATGTGAATCATGGGAAGTTTCTTTAAATCTATGTTGAGTCTACCTAGAGTAAATCAGAATAAGAGTCCCCTATCAAGATATTTCAGAGAAACATTCAAGTTTGTTCAGCCTAGGCCTTTATATAAATAAAATTAAGTGGATAATATTCTCTATGAATTAAAAAAATATCTAGAATTTTAGCATCAACTGAAAGATATTCTACTTAACAATTTAAAGGAAATAAAAGATTGTTTATCTAAGGTTGGCCAATTGGATTATGTAATTTTAGAATGGGATATAATTACATTAATCATTTATTTGGTCCATCCAAAGTTTATGATAATTTTTTATGAATATGTGATCCTTGCAGTCACCTCTTGCCTTAGTGAAATCACAAGAATTATAGCTCCTAAAGTTCCTTACAAGAATGGCATAATAAAGGAGGCATTTTAACTAATTATGGAAACTTTATGAGGTTTAGATGATATATCAAATACTTATTTTTATAAAAGAGTAAATATTATAGAAACTATTGCAAGAGTTGGGTTTTGTGTTGTGATACTAGATCTTTATTGTGAAAATCTTATTCTTAAAATGTTTTAACATTTTTTGGTTGCTATTAGTACAAGTCATGTAAAAAATGTTATAATTTATATATAGAACATTATAAATGAGACTATGAGTGAGAGTGATGATATATCCAAGCCACTCATATATGTTATATTGTAGGTTTTGAGGTAAGAGTTTAATATTTCTTCAGCTGCACATATGTTAGCAATAAATGTTGTTAATTTATGTGAAGAAAAATGGAAACCATATGTGACAATAGAGCATAAGGAAGAAGAAGTGAAAGTGTTAGAGGAAGATTCAAAAGATACAAAAGGGGAGGATGAAAAGAATAAGGTGGAATAATAAGGATTTCATATTATATTTTTTGAGGGTTTAGTAGAGGAACATGCTAATTTTGGGAATGAATCCAAGGAGAATGTTTGGGTTAGCCCTAAGTGGGGAGATTTAAGTTAAAAATATAAAGGTGTTGAGGATATCTCAACTATGTCTCTTATAAAAAATGTGTATTACCATGTTGATTATAGCCTAAGGTATGAAAATAATTAAAATTTAATGTTTCTTAATATGACACTAGAAGACTCTTGTCATCATGGAAATTATTCTAAGAAGGAAAATATGGACAATGATATAATTCGAAACATAGAGCATGAATGTTCATTAATTTAAAATCAAGATTATTTTTACATATGGGACCCAGGTGGTATTCTATTCAAAGTTGATCTAAAAAGGATATATTATTTTCCTAAATTTTGAATTTATTTATACATAAGGGTATGGGACTTTGGTTCTTTATCCAAAGAACTATAGAGGGAAGACATTCAAAAACACCTGAAGGCGGAAATTCTTGATGGGATAGAAAGTGATGACTTTTATATTGATGGTTTGATAAAAATTGACATGGTTATGGATGTATAAGGTTTTAATTCCATTGATGAAATATTATAGATTCAAAAATCTAAGAAAGTTGAGTTTACATTTGAAGGAGAAAATGTAGTGTTTAGAGGTGTCTCTAATGGAACATTGGGAGTAGTCTTAGAAAAGAGGAATACTTACAAAGAACAATTATTTGGGGAAACAAGTTGTTTGGTGATGAAGAGTAAGAATTTATTTTTCTCTAGTGAGAAACATATTCCTTATTATATTATTAAACTGCTTCCAAATCAATAAATAATGGTGTTCAAAAATATGTTCCTAGGATCATTATTAGAAAAGAGATTTTAGCATGCCATATAATTTAAAATTGGTTGTGAACATACCCAATTTTTTTCATATTTATTAAGGTTAATTTAGACACAAGTTTCCCTCATATATCTATTTACAAAGAGATTATGTGAAGAACAAAATTTAAATGCTTTATTTAACACACAAAGTTCACGGTCTTATCTCATAGTTTGACTTTCCAATTGATAGTGAATCAAGTAATAAATTTTGAATTGGTCTATGTAGATAAAATTTTGGGTCTCAATAAGGCTTGATTAGATATTTGGGATCACTTGTAAATAGTTATAGATGTAATTCAACAACATGATCTATTTTCCATAATACCTATATGGGAAATTGTTGTCACTTACTTGGGTTAGGTCATGAGTACTCAAGGCATACAGGAGGTTGCAATACAAGAAACATTGAAGGGGTTTGTTAAAGTAGAAAACTCATATAATTTTATTATAATTTAATATTTCTCACAGGTATTTTATATAAGGTGTGATGCTTTAGAAAAGGGAGTTTTTATGGTTATAATGCAAAGGTGGAAACCCATGAAAATTGATAACATGGAGTTCAAAGATTTAGAAGAGAGATTCTCTAGGTATGATGAGGTATTTTAAATCATTTATGCTTTGAAATTTTTTATAAATCATATAGTTTATGGTAAACATGTGATAGGTATAAAATATATTATATGGAAATTCTTTTGGGTTCATTATGATTGGAGTGATGAGCCACATAAATGGATAATTGGCCATATGGTTGCAGATGACTTTTTCAAAATGATTCCTTCATGGTATCATATTATCACTAATGGAGATCATAAGATTAAAAACATGATATATTATGCTATAAATATATTTACCATAGTCATTTTTGAAATTTTGTTGGGTGGTGAGTATGTGCTAATGGTTGGATGCAAAGAGTACTCTATTTTTTTTTTTATCAAAATGACTTAATGTTTAGAGTTTTGGTACCCAAAGTGTTGTGTTATGAATTTTTATTATATATTATTCTATTTAATACTCCAATAATGTACCTTAGATCATATATATCAGTACATAAATCTGAAAATAACATCTCACAAGTTGGAGTAATGTATGGATCTATTACTATACATTTCTGTATTGTGTATTTCAGCAATGTGAAGGTGAAAAAAATTATTATTTATAGAATATGTACTAGATGTCTTAGAGGATGTATTTATTATTATAAAAATACCATAAGATATAAATATCAGATCCACAACATTATAAAAGATCTTAGGAGTCTCTGGAATACTTTTCCTAATGCTAATGCATCTACACAATTTGGGAGACAAGTTATTAAAGACAAGTTACTGATGGAAGGAAATTGGAGACTAACAACATGGATAAGTTGGTTATGATTTGGAGATAGAAAAAACAATGTCACTTAGATTAAGTACACTACTCTAAAATTTTCTAGGATGTTAGGAAGGATTTTTGCCAAAAATACATTTGGGGAGTTTACATAATTTCTTTATGAAGATGTAGTTTAGATTGGGAATTGAAGTGAATATACCAAACATTTGCATATACAGGAGATCATATTACATGGATATTTTTGTTTGGTACATGTAATTGTCACAAAGGAACCTGATTCTTTGGGTTTGCACAATTTTCTTTGGCAAAATATGCAATACCTCATAGGTACAAGATCAAGGCTTAACATACAATATGGCATGTTTTATCATTTTGTTATAAGGATTATGGAGTATTATGGATGCAATTAATTTGTACAGGGGATGATTGTCATGTTACCTTTATGAAAAATTAAGTTGGTAAGATTATTAGTCTGTTCTTTTTTTTTCATTGACTAATATATTTAAAAAGGGAAAATATTTTATTTAATATTATAATTATTATCTCATAAATTAAGAATTTATTATTTTCTTAAGAAAATAAATATTAAATATTATTATTTTATTTCATAAGTATAACATGGGGTTTAATGAGGTGTAATTTTAATTTCCAAGAGTGAAATTATAAATATTATATGATAGGTTGTCATTGACTATCTTTAGTCGACAATTATGGGAATGGTCAGTTTCTAAGGAAACTTACCAAATTTGGGCATGGTTATCTAAGAGAGGTTACTGAAGAGGTTTAAATTAAAATGAATAAAATATTTCATTCTTATCCTCAAGTTAATGGGTCACATTTGGTCAAGTTTATAAATAGAATTAAAAGTGGGAAAAACTAGGAACTAAGTGAATATTGGGCAAGTAGATAAAAATGTGGACTAGCTACTTTTTATAACTCATGTCACCTTTCCATAAAAAAAGGAATTATTATTTTTTCATCCCTCTTAGGCATTTTGGACATATTAATACACCATATTTTCATTTTATTAGGATATTTTTCTAAACTAATGATTTCCTCTTATGGAAAAGTGTGTATGTAGTGTTCTTTAGATTATACTGGAATGAAAACTCTTGGATGAAGGTGATATTTAGAAAAAACCTAGGGATCCCAAGGATTATTAGATGAAACCCCTATGATTCAAAGATACAATTCTACACAAAAATTTTAATAGAGATTTAAGATGTATTTTTAACTAATTGTTGGAATTTTATGCAAGTTGTTGGTGTGAGTAGGGTTGGAGAGATTTTTTTTTTTTAGATTTTTGGGTTGTGTCACAACATATATCAAGAATTTATAAAGTTTATATTCAATTTATTTTAGTATCGTGTAGTTTTGGTAATCATCCTCCAATTATTATGAATTTATATTATATTTTGAGTAGTATTTGTAGTGTATGCATGTAGATCTGGCAAGGATTTTGCCCAAACTTTGTATTTCATTTTAGAATTATCATGGAGAATCTATATTAGAATTACCATTTATTTAAGATAATTTATTTTATCTTAATTTTCTTTTTAATGTATGAGGAATTTATATTTATGTGAATTATTAATTCACATAAATATGTATTCCATGAGGTGTCACTCACCTCTTTGTTCTTCCTTAAGATTTGAGAGTTAATTTCATGAGTAACTCTTTTCCCCATATGGAACACACCTCCATTATCTTTTTAAGGGAGTAAAACACAAGTGGTACACACTTAGGTGCCTTGTAAGGTCATAATGGGATTATATGTAAATATCATTTTGCTCTTCTAGCTCTATAAAAGAGCCCTTTCTCTCCTTTTTTCTTCACTAAGAATCATTTATATCTATTCTTATCTTGTTATTTTGATCAAATAGTATAATTATTGAGATATTTGTTGGAATTATTCTAATAAGATCATTTGGGTTTTTCTCTAATACGTTTAGTTTCCCACTTATATTTTATTGTCACTATAGTTTGTTTTATATAAGTAACTTAGTTTTTGTGTATTATTATTTTTCTCTCACTTTCATTCTTGTCATTAATGATATGTATTGGGTTAAAATCCTTCATGGTATTATATCTATGATTATTTTAATGACATTTTTTTAAAAGTACACAATTTTCTAAGGAGAATTCATTAATTTTTTTGCAAGGGATCTAACCCTTGCTCAATTTTTTAAAAAAATCTATTTGTTTTTCTCCTTATTTTTTTTATGATGGATCCTAACTCTTTATTGTAGGATATTTTTAATCACATTATTAAAAAAAATCAAATTTATTTCCCTTTAAATAAATATTTTTTTTGAATATTTTTTTAAACATTAACAACCTTTAATATATTTGTGTTTTATATATTATTTTTTATACTCTTTCTTTTAACTCTGTCTATTTATTTTTGTAGAGGGAGAGTGATAGAAATGAATTTGTGTACTCATTCTCTTTAATATCTTATAAAAACAAAAACTCAAATCCTATTTTTTAAATTCTAGTTTTATTATATTCCATCAAGAGAGTGATATGCCTTTTTTTAGAGAGAGAGAGAATAAAAAGCAAAAAAAACTTAGGGAGTTGCTCCATTGGTGCTCTCATCAAATCAAAAACTTTTTTTATTCCTCTATAATGATTTTTGTAGGTCAAACTTTAATTATTTCTATTTTTTTAATTTTTTGAGTCTCCTAAGTTGCCCGTATTAGTTCTTAGTGGTTCTCTCTTGATTATTTCACCTCTTTTCTACTATGGCATCTTGATTTCATAGTCTTCTCTTTGACCTTGTAGCCTTTATTTTTTTCTCTTTTATTTATCCTACTTAGTGACCTACCTAGCATCTCAATTTTTTATCTTAGTATTTCTTTGGTCTTTTACCTCTAGGGCATCACCTCATTTCATTTTTGATTTTTTGTAGTTGATTTTTTATTGTTAGATATTATTTCTAGTGGTTTATTTTATGTTGAAGAGTTTTATTATTATTTTTGAACTTTTTCAACCACCTAATCACCTTCTAAATCACTTCTTTTTGTATCTTTCAATGATTTTTTGTTTTCAATTTCTAGGCCATACACCTCATATATTATAGGAGACTTTAGTCTTTTATCTTTCTTATGATATATGCCTTCTTTCCTCAGTAAAACACCTCCTTTTGGGTTACCATTCTCCTTCAAGATACCAAGTGACATCTCTTATGCAGTTTCATGCAAACTTATGCTAATTTTTACTTTGTTAAAAAAAAAAAAATCTTTCCTATTCCTTAAGTTCCATTTTTTAATAAAAATTATGTCACTTTTGTGTTAATTTTTTTTCTTATTAGATAGGCACAATATTAATCTATTTCATTTTTAATCTTTAAAAAAAGTTATTAACCAAACATCCAACATATCTCTCTACTCTTTAACCTAATTTAAAGTTTTTTGATTTAAGAGTTGTAAAAGTTTTTTTTTAAAAAAGATCTCCAAATTTCTTTTTTTAAAGTTTTTTTAAGGAGGTGAGATTTACTTTAACTTGTCTTCTTTTTATAAATAAAAAGGGAAATATTTTTTATTGCCTTTGTATTAAATTCATATAAAGGGCAATTTTCATTAATTTATCCAAGTTTCAAATCAATTTTTAATTGTTTAAAGTTTCTCCAAAACAAAAAAGGGGAAGAAATTCATTTAACTTTAAATCAAAATTAGACATTTTTGGGAAAATTAATAATAAATCATCTTTTTTTTCTTGCAATTTAAGTATCTTTTTTTTAGCTCATAATTTTTTCCTAGTTATTTATTTTGTATTCTAAAAGTCATATTTTGATTTCTTACCCCTCCTATTCCAGTATTGTTTAAGTGATTTTTTGTCTATTCACTTTCCAATTATTGGGTGAGCTTTCATGGCATAATAAATCATTTTTTTACTAAATTTAAAGTCATGTCCACCAATTACCATTTATGAAAGTTTCATATGCAATATATTTTCACTTTCAAACATTTGATGCATGTAGTAGACAACATAGATCTTCAATTAGATACAAAGATTATCTCCATCAAAATTCAATAGAAATAGCAATAAAAAAATAATGAGGCCTTAGGATTGATTGGCATGATCATTCTCACTAAATTTCATATACATATTGATAGTGTCTTGCCTCCACTACTTGGTATAAACTTAAATCTATTTATGATGTTGTGAATGAATCTCATAAAATTCAATTTTAGAATCAATTATATGATTTAAAGTATATTTATTTCAAAACTATAGATTATTTCTTGATTAAAGTTCATTTTTTCATTCTCAAATAGTTGGTTTAGGCATTAAACTTTATAATTTGAATTTGATTCATATTATCAAGAAAAAATATTTGCCTCGACCTTTTCATTATTTTATTACTAATATTCATTCACAAATAACTTTTCTTACTCTATCTACTATGTTGACATTTGAATTATTTTATATTTTATTACACCAAGAAGAACAAAATTTGATTCAATTTGATTGTCTTAAGACTAATAAACATGATTTTATTTCTAAATACCAGCATAATAATGGCAAAGAATATGTTAAGTCCAATAATACACATGATAAGAAATATCATAATTATAACTCTAAAACTAGAGTGCAATTACCGTGATTAAAAAACTCATGATAAAGATCACTATTTTAAAAATAAATGTGATATCAAAAATGAAAAGCTTAAATTCAAAGACAATGCCATCACTAGTAATAATAAGACTCAATTAAAATAAAAGTCTAATACTAGGGTTGTTTTTACTTATGATTTGCATGTTTATATTATTGAAAGGAGTGTTGATTTTGGTACTACTCAAAATATGACATCTAATGCTCAATTTTTAACTTATTTAGAACTAGATCTTCTAATGATTATTTAAGTCTAGAAAATCATGGTTATTGTAATTTTAAAGCCATAGGAAATGTTAAAATACCTAATGGTGAATTTTATGATGTTTTATTTGTTCTTAATTTGAAATGAAATTTAATTTTCATACCTTAATTATGTAAACATGATTATAAGGTAGAGTTTATTAATGATACTTGCTATGTTAAATCTACCAAGCAAGATTTTTAAGTAGTTACCAGTGCTTTTATAAACAATGATAATTTGTTTAAATTTATTAGATTTTATTCACCCTAATATTTCATGATTTGATTATTTAGAATGATAATAACTTTTGTAATGAAATGTTAGGGTATATAAATTACCATAATATTACAATAATTAACAAATTTAATATGGTGCAAGGTTTTCCTAACATTTCTCCCACTACTTTTATTTAGTTCATAATAATCTTTTAGGCCTTATGGTTGTATGGATGGTAAAATTCATATTGAATATTTTACTTAAAATAACTCATGTTTTGCTACTAAAAAGATTCATTTAGTTCATATTAATCTTTTAGGCCATATACAAACTCCTTATATTAATGGTGCTAAGTTTGCTTTAACTTTTGTTGCTGATTTCACTATGTGAGTTTGGATTTATTTATTGAAAACTAAAGAATAAGTTTTAGATACATTTATTAAGTTTCATGTCTTTTTAAAAAAATAATCTAATTGTTCTTTAATAATATTATGCATTGATAATGGTATTGAATATGTTAACAATGATTTTATATCATATTATAAGTAACATAAAATTAATCACGAGAAAACTATTTTCTACATAGCTGAGTAAAATGGTGTTGTTTAATGTAAACATAGGACTATAAATGAAATAGCTATGTGTATGTTGTATGCTAAAAATATGAATTATAAATTTTGGGTTTGTCAGGTACCCCTAGAACAACAAATATGCTCTGGTACCAATTGATGAGGAATCTAAGAACAAACACACCTGTTCTGATCCCACTTGTTAGGATCTTGATCCTCAGAAATAACACAATATGATTACCAAACTTAAGCAATTAAACATGCGGAAATATACCAGAAATACAAGTAACTATAATTCACCAGTAGCACAAAATATGAGAGACAATATACACTCTTATATATTAATACTTGTACAGAAAAGAATACAATAAAGAGCCGCCACACTCTTCCACCTTACAGAGGCTTCCCACACCTCAAGTGTATAGTAATTCTTCTTTAAAACACTTTCCTACCAAAAAATGGTCCCAACACACAACTCACACACAAAATTGGTGTTCACCTCTCTAACCAGTCAGTAATAACCCTGCTAGTACACCAAGCACTCTATAGTACTTCAAGTTGATCTCCCATGAACCTGCAACTTGCAATTCAACAGATCATACTCACAATGGAAGGATCTTCCTTGCCTTCCTTTCTAGCTCATAATGGAACTAGGAGGAACACACTCTTTGTTCTCTTCACTAGCACACTTTACAATACATGCCAATGGGTCTATAAATAGATCCCAGACTTGAACAATAACTTAGACTCCTATTTTACTAATCATAAACATGCAACTCAAGACTCAAAATAGCATTTAACATGCAAACACTCCATTCACTAAACTAACTGTTCGTGCAATGAACAATTTTGGAACACACAGGCGACCGATGACGGTCCCTGCTTGCCTGGTTCTGTCAACATCAGCTGACTTCCTGCAGTCACCGATTGCCTTCTGCACTGATCATGATTGACGTCGGTCATGCTACCAATGCCAGTGTTTTTAGGTCTTCAATAACCTCCTTTTCTTTGTCTGTAACAAGTTGAAGCTTTTAGCTCCACAACCTAACAATCTCCCACTTGGAGATAAATAGCTAAATTGTACCTGTACCTGTACACCGTCTAATTAGTTCCCTTAGCTTTGTATCCCTCTTCAAGATCACTCTTGAAGACCAACCACCACAAAACCTGTAGTGCAAAACCTGTCATCCAAATCACCTACCACATCCACATCCACAAACCATGTAGAAAATAACTTGAACCTGCATAGCATGTGCACCTACTGCTGGTCCCTCTAAGAATCTAATGAACTACCCTCCAATGCTTCTTTCTTGGATTGGCTCCAACTTTCTGAAAACTCCCACTGCTTGGGAAAACTCAGGTCTAGTACATACCATGCACTTAACCTCATTATGTGAATCAAGACACTGTTCTGTGAACTGTCCAACCATCGGCGTGCTAACCGGTCTCACACAATCATCTTGAAACAAAGTCAACATATGACCTTCCATGTCCCTAGAACACACTCATGCCAAAGAATCTTGCTACTCCCAGATTCTCCATGACACACCCCTGAACTATCTTTACCTTTAGTTAAGTAATACCTATATATGTAACCCTGCAACAAGCACATCATACAGTAATAGGATAATGTAGCTAATATTATCCAACTTGGTAAAGAGAAACACAATGATCAAACCTCCATTGCCCTGTAACTTACTCAAGACCATATACCCTGATCTTTCATCTCACGTATCCATTTCTGCTCTTCTTCATCCTGAACATCCATTTGTCTCTCAGTTCTTTCTTCCAGCTAGCAACTCTACCAACAAATACCTATTTGGTTCTTCTCCAAAGAATCACATCCTCATCCATGCCAAGCTCCCACTATTTCCTAGATCTACCTATTCTACTTCTTTAATAACTTCCTGGTTCTTTACCATAAGTGAGCAACAAGTAGTGTAAAGAAGGGAAATGATGAATTTGAGGCTTACCTACCCTTTAAGTCCTTCATATGGGCACTTGAGACTCCTTGACAGCTTGCTGTCCACCCAAAATTCATCTCAGTGACCGATGCCGGTCACATTCTAGTATGCACCTGACCGATGTTGGTTCCCTGCGACTGCCTCATCGCCAACGTCAATTCCCCTTGACCAATGCCGGTGTTTATCTACCCTGAGTCACCGAAATTGGTCTATACATAGCCGATGTCGGTCCCTATCTGGATGTTGACGCTAGTTTTCCTATCGACATTAGTCTCTGTGTTTTGCTTGTGAGAACTGACCTTTTCCTGCGAGCTCCTTTTGGATCAAAACCTTGTCCAAATCACCCTTGCTCTGCTCAAAATTATTCTACCCCTCATGCTAAACTCTATCTGTCACCTTCTCCTTGAAAACCAAGGCTTTCTTGCTCTTGTCACAAACATCAGATTCCTAAAGAAATGTTACCTTCTTCTTTTGCATACAGAAATCTCGATCTATACCCTTTGACTCAAGAACATGCATCTCCTTCTTACTCATGTGACCAAGCCTGCAAAGCCACATCTTCGAAATAGAATAAGAATTAGTAATATAAGCAAGTAGATAAAGAGTACCTGCTTTCTTACCACCCGCTAATTCAAGTGCATCCACTGTGAGAGTTCTTGTGCATCTCTCGTCACCCAACTTTCCTGAAGCAATTAGCCACATCTCCAAGACTGGGACCTGCATGACCTCCTTTAACACCCATGTATTACTTGTCTACAATTTTAGCTTCACTTTCCCTTTGCCAACCATCTGAAAAGGCTTTCCATCCCCTAAACAAATTTCTCCAAAGTCTTCCTAGACATACTCATGAAAAAATACCTTATTTGGGGATGCATGAAAAGAGGCACCAGAATCTAAAACCCAAGATTCTACTTTATCCAAAGAACATACCAGATCATCCTATGCAATGAACTCTACAACACCTACTTCTTCTTCATGTCCTTCATGCTGATTTGCTACCAACCAACAATCTTCTTTTCTCTGCTCTTTCTTTTCACATTTCCAGCAGGTTATTCTGCCATACCTGAACTTGGACCTCCTACTATTAAACTTCTCCATTCGTAGTCTACTGTCTTCTACCATTGCTCTACTCCCACTCAAATAGAAATCCCTGTAACCTATAATCAAAACACACTAACCAGATCTGAACCAACCTGTTAGTATCCCAACCAAAAGCTCTGATACCACTTGTCAGGTACCCCTAGAATAACAAATATGCTCTAGTACCAATTGATGGGGAATCCAAGAACAAACACACCTATTCTGATCCCACTTGTTAGGATCTTGCTCCTCAGAAAGAGCACAATATGATTACCAAACTTAAGCAATTAAACATGCAGAAATATACTAGAAATATAAGTAACTAGAATTCACCAATAGCATAGAATATGAGAGACAATATACACTCTTATATATTAATACTTGTATAGAAAAGAATACAATAAAGAGCTGCCACACTCTTCCACCTTACAGAGGCTTCCCACACCTCAAGTGTATAGTAATTATTCTTTAAAACACTCTCCTACCAAAAAAGGGTCCCAACATACGACTCACACATAGAATTGGTGTTCACCTCTCCAACTAATCAATAATAACCCTGCTAGTACACCAAGCACTCTATAGTACTTCAAGTTGATCTCCCATGAACCTGTAACCTGCAATTCAACAAACCATACTCACAATGGAAGGATCTTCCTTGCCTTCCTTTCTAGCTCATAATGGAACTAGGAGGAACACACTCTTTGTTCTCTTCACTAGCACACTTTACAATACATACTAATGGGTCTATAAATAGATCCCAGACTTGAACAATAACTTAGACTCCTATTTTACTAATAATAGACATGTAGCTCAAGACTCAAAATAACATTTAACATGCAAACACTCTATTCACTAAACTAACTATTCATGCAACGAACAGTTCTAGAACACACAGGTGACCGATGCCGGTCCCTGCTTGCCTGGTTCTGCCGACGTCAGCCAACTTCCTACCATCGCCGGTTGCCTTCTGCACTGATCATGACCGATGTCGGTCATGCTATCGACGTCGGTGCTTCTGGGTCTTCAACAACCTCCTTTTCTTTGTCTGAAACAAGTTAAAGCTTTTAGCTCCACAACCTAATAGGGTTGAATCCATGTATTATAATGTTTATCTCATTAATAGGATTCCCACTAAAATTGTTTTAAATATTACACTTGAAGAAGCTTGGAGTAGTAGAAAACCTAATTTAAAATATTTGTGTTTTTGGTTGTGATGAATTTATTCATATTCCAATTGAAAAGTGTAAGAAGTTAGATTATAAAGTAGATACTTTTATATTTCTTGGTTATGAAGAATAATTTAAAGATTATAGGGTTTATGATCCTCAAACTAACAAAATCAATATTAAAAAACATGTTAATATTGTTGAAAATGTTGTGTTTGATTTGGCTTCTAATTTTGATTCTATTAATATTATTTATGTATCTTTCCCTTTGAAATAATTGATGATCATAATAATGTGTTGCATAATGATGTTGATCCCAAAATCCCTTCTTATTCTTCTAGTCTTGATCCACCTAAAGCTATGCCTAAATGAGCCAAGACTACTATATAAGATTAAAGAATTAATGCCAATATTAATGATACTCGTAGAACTAGGCAATTTTTTTTTAATTATGCTTTGATGTCTAAACTTATACACAATAACGATCCTCAAACTTTAAAACAAGATTAAGGTAACCCTCATTGGGAAAAAGCTATGCGTGATGAATACAACTCTTTGATTTATAATAAAACTTGGGACTTAGTTACTATACCTAAAGGGCATCATTTGATAAGTTTTAAATGATTTTTTAAACCTAAATTCAATTTTGACAATAAAATTGAAAAATATAAAGCTAGATTAGTTTCTAGAGGTTTTTCTCAAATTTAAGGAATTGATTATAATGAAACCTTAATTTCTTTTGGTAAAATTCACACTATTAAATTTGTTTTAGATTTAGATACTCATATGAATTGGCCTATTTTTTAAATGGATGTTAAGAGTGCTTTCTTAAATGGTGACTTACATGAATAAATTTACATGTCTCAACCTCCTTGTTTTATTAAACAAGGCAATGAACATCTTGTATGCAAGTTACACAAAGCTATTTATGGTTTAACATAATCTCCTAGAGAATGGTACTCTAAAATTTATCAGTTATTTATAGCTCAAGGCTTTACTCATAGTTCTAATGATCCTAATAGTTTTGTCAAAAATAATCCAAATGCCATAGTTATCATTGTTTTATATGGTGATAACTTAATCATAACCATTAGTAATAGTTCAATGGTTTCTTGTACCAAAAATGATTTGAAGAATACCTTTGAAATGTTTGATTTGGGTCTTTTAAATTATTTTTTAGGCATTCAAGTTTGGAAAGAACAGGATATCATCTCTACTTCTCAATCTAAATATGCTTATGATTTGTTATCTATATTTGATATGTTATATTGCAAACTTGTTATTATCGTTTGTGAATTTGGTGTTAAATTACTTCATGACATAAAAATAAAAAATGCTGATCTAATTATATATCGATAATTAGTTGGTAGTTTGAGTTATCTTACTCATACACATCCTAATAATGATTTTTCTATTGGATCAGTTTCTTGCTTTATGTCTAAACCTCAAGATACTCATTTTAAAGATACCAAAATAATTATTTGTTATATTAAAGGTAATCTAACTTTTGACATCAATAATACCTCAAATAGATTTTTTTTTGGTAGGTTATTTAAATTTTTATTGGGTTGCTGACCCTAATGATCATAAAAACACTAGTGGTAATTTCTTCTCTTTGGGTTTCAACACTATTTCATGGAATATTAAAAATCAAACAACTATATCTCTATCTTCCATATATTTTTAGTATAAATATTATAGTCATGCTAAAAAGGAAGCTATTTAGATTAGAATACTTTTGCAAATTTGGGCCACCCATAAAATTCATCTACTCTAATTTTTGGTAATAATCAAAGTGCCATTGCTTAGCAAAAAATCTAGTTTTCCATGTAAGGTCAAAGCACATTGAGATTAAACATCACTTTAAACACAAAATTATTGAATAAAATAAAATTATTTTCTCTTTCTATCCTACTGAAGACAAAATGGTTGATATTTTCACTAACCCTCTATATAAAGACAAGTTTATTTTCTTTTGTAACAAGTTAGGATTGAAGGAAGTTCTCATCAAAGGGAAGAGTTAGTGATGTTTCCTCCCTTCTTGTTTATTTGTAAAAACCCTATATAAAGTTTAAGGGGGCATGTTAGGATTACCCTTTATTTAGGATAGTTTATTTCATTCTAAGTTTCTTTTTCATGTGCGAGTAATTTATATTTTTGTGAATTATTAATTCACATAAATCCAGATTTCATGAGGTGTCACTCACCTCTTTTTTCTCCCTTAGGATTTTGGAGTTACTTGCATGAGTAACTCCTTTCCCCACATGTCACACACTTCCATTATATTTTTAAGTGACTAGGACACAAGTGGCATACACTTGGGGGGATTTTAAGGTCATATTGAGATTCTATGTAACTCCCATTTTCCTCCTCTAGCTCTATAAAAGAGATCTTCCTCTCCTCTTCTATTCACTAAGAATCATTTAACTCTCTCTATTTTTATATTATGTTTTTTATAAAATATTTTACTCATGGAGATATTTTTTTCAATACTTCTAATAAGATCATATGGGCTTTTCTCTGATACATTTGGTTTCTTACTTTAAATATGTTGTCACTATGGTTTGCTTTTGAGAGTTAACTTAGTTTTTATGCATCCTTGGTTTTCTCTCACTTTTATGCTTATTATTAATGATGTTTCTTGGGTTAAAATAATTAAATTTATTTTATTAATTTTTAATGTCTTTTTAATTATTTTAATTTAATAAAAGGTGTCATATGTGCTAGATTTGAGTTATTGTGGTATTTCTCAAAAATTGCTAAAATCTAGATTCACTAGCTAGTGTAGAAAGGGCATATCTTATTAAAAAATTATTCCAAATGGAAAGATAATTTCACATATGATATTTTGATATTAAATTTATTATGGGTTTATTATATAACCCATCTAAAAAGGACATCATTCTAAATCCACTTATTACCTAGATTACCTCATCTAGAGAAGGCATAGAGTAGTTGTCTTTCTCAAAAGCTTTGTAAGATTCCTAAAGTTAACACATAATCTAATTCATCCATTATTATTTATTGCAACCAAATCAGAAACCTAGGTTGAATTAATAATGGGAAACATTATCCCAACACTTAATATTTTTTGTACTTCTTCTAGATAAGGGGTTCCAAGATTGGATTGACTGGACTTTGTCTTTATCTGAATAACTAATGGTCCTAATTTAATGAGGTTGTATGTGTGATAACTTAGGTTAAAGAGATTAAAGTATTAATAAGTCCATCAAATCACATCCTTATACTAAATGCAAAAATCTCTTACACTTTGCTTTTCTTCTTGAGTGCAATTGAGACCAATGTTGACATATCATGGATCTCTCTCATCACTTAAGTTTTATGTTTTAAACTCAAATTTCTTAACTTTAGGCTGCCTTAACTCCTAGGATTTAGGATCCATATAAAATTTTATTTTTAAGGAAACCATTCCAAAATGTATATGATTTTACTTGAGTTGAATAAATTCTTTTTCTCCTAATTTATCCTCACCTAAATACCTGAAATATTTATCATCAATGATTTAAGATTTAAAATATCTTAAACTAGTCAAGAATTATATAATCTATTGGTCATACTTAAACACCTATAAATTATCCACATTAAAAAGAACCAATAGGTAAGGCAAAATATCTATTTAAAATCTATACAACTTTAATTCTTGTAATGGTGCCAAATTGGCAGTTGAAGCAATGAATGAATCAACTACTTATTTCTATTCTCTATGAACAAACAATATATTAAATAATTTAATCAGATCTCAAGTCCTATATTTTTGAATTTCGAGAAATGAAAACTTTTAGTAGTATTTATTCTTGACCTAATTAATCATCAAATCTGAATCTCCACATATTAGTAGCTACTTGACATTATTCTTGAGGGCAAACAACAGTCCCAAAATGAGTGCTTCATACTCTGCTCAATTATTTATGGAAGGGAATTGAAATATATATGATTTTAGGTAATTATTAACATGTGGGTCAATCATTTTGACACCAACATCTTATCCTTTATTAGATCTTACACCATCAAAATGAGGAGTCCATGAAATTCTTTCTCTTGCATTTCATACTTCATGGTGAAGGTGTAGATCCAAAGATTAAGAGATTTATAACTAATATATTCATTCTTGGTATTGTATTATGTGATGAGATGATTCATCCTAGGCTCCTAATTGATTCAAATTTGATTTTGAATTCCTCTCTATGGAATCCACATGTGGGAGAAGTCTATTGAAAGGTATCCATTTAGTGTTTTTGACTAATCCCTACTTAGTAGTAATCTATATCCTTATAGGATATCTACCATGAGTATGTTTATTTTAATTTATATATGTGGATCATATGTAACCTAAATATTCACATTATTTAATTCTCTAACTACTAGCACTATGTTTTATCCATTTATGAAATCATCCTCTTAGATTGGTTTGGAGTCAATCTAATATTTTGACAAATGAATGTTAGCATTATAATAGTTGAAACTCAAGAATCAACTGAATAGTCATGTATATTCTTAAAAAATGATCTGATGGTCAATAATAAGGGATGGAATGTTATTTTATTTTTGTATATGACATTTTCACGAGTGATTTTTGGCTTGACTGCATCAGATTTCCCTATAATAGACTTCCACATGAGCTCTTTCTATTTCATAATCTAGGCTAACTCATGAAGAGTTATGTTTAATTTTATCTTATTCATGTCCTCAATTATGTTTTATTCTTTTTTTATTTGTACTTCCATATTTATGGGCTGATCATTCCATTTTAGGGGAGTTGGATTGTTATCATCCTTCAGATTTAGAAAGATAATTGTGTTGTTTAGAGGAGTAGACATCATGAATGATTACTTGTTCCTCAACTTGTAATTAATCCTCTAGAATTGTTGGAAAGTGTGGAACTCATCTGAATTATCCTCTAGTTTGTTTCCATATTTGATTGGGAATGGAAATTCATGAGTTTTTAAGACCATTGTTGTGCTTGAGGAACTAGGAACATGGGATGGTTCTAGTGGATTGTTTATTATTTATTGTCTTTTTATTTCTCTTTGGAAAATTTAAAACATTACACATATCTTAACATAATCAAGGTCACCATGCTATGTTATATTATGAACTCTAAACTAATTGGGCAATATTATCTCTATTATTTTGATCTTAGGTAATTTATTAGCTTGTTGTTATTATATATTATTTTCAAACTTGTTTAAAGGTCTGTTATATCTTAGGAACCTAAAATTTTGATTATTGTTTTGTCCTAAAACATTACCCATATTATTTTACATGTTCAAAAGGCCATTACTTAAATTTTTAAACATTCTTTATATAGCATCTAATTATTCCTAGATATAATCTACAATTTGAGTGATTACTGCATTGACTGGGATTGAATGATGACTTTGTTGATGATTAATTATCTATGCATGATTGTTCAATAAAACCATGATTTTTATTTGATGTTATCTATGTTATAAGAGGAAATGCATATATTTGATTCTGATTGAACATAAGATCATTTTGATTCACATGAGGTACCAAATTTAAAATTGGGAAATCAACATTAAGGCTAAAAAATACTGGCATCTAGGGATTGAGTTGTCTATCAATGTTGATTATTTATTCATAATCCAAATCTAGAGTAGTAACAATAGTAACGCTTCACATAAATACTATAGTGATTGGATCTAATGTATTATTTTTAATTTATAGTGTTAAATCCTTTCTTATTCTATATGTATCATTCACCCAAGTGTACATCTTATGGAACCTCACATTGAAAGCATATATTGGCTCATTGGGATCTCTCTTCATACTAGTGAGGTGATGATACACAATACTTGGGCTAGTAACCTACCCAAATTGAGAAATAAAGGTGATTTGACACAAGTTCCATGATGCAATGGAATTCTATGAAAAGTTGAGAAACCAATCATAAGCAACATCTTAAAATGTGAATAGGAAAAATATGCATGTAACATATTCATTTGTAACATGTATTAATATTAAGGTAACCTTGAAAGACTTGATACTATCTTTAATTGTTCTTCAACCCAAAGGGGAGAAAGAAGGTAGATAATACTTAGTATTCCTTAGCAAATTATGTATATCTCTTAGAACAATAATAACAGACTTGGATAACCAAGGGTGAGTCATAAGTTGATTACTAGGTTGATCACTTATTATTTGAGAAGGTGTTATGAATTAAGGTAATATGGGAATACTTAATGCAGATCTAGGCCTTTGATGGGTTGACAAGGGTGAAACCAAAACACTAGCTTGGGATTTAGACTTGGTTATTCTTTTGGGTGTCTCTAATAGAACTCAAATATAAGGGATAACATATTTTAAGGATGGACACATAGAGAGTTGGGCATTCTTTCTAGCACCAAAATAAATGTTGATACAATTTTTATGCACACCAAATCATGAATGAGATAAACTCTACTTTGGGGTACAAGTTATATGTATGAGTTAAAACAACCAGGTGTTGGAATAGTTAGTTGATATTTTAAGTTATGAACTAGGTGGGTATGGATGAGTGAAATCTAAAATAAATAAAAATCCTATTTGAGTTAGAAGGGTGATAATCTAAACTAATGTGGGTAAATCTCAAAATAAACTCAAAAGGAGGTAAATTAGAGCATACATAAAGTTCTATGATCAAGAGAGGGTTTAATTCTAGGTTAGTCTTATACATGGACAAGTGTATTTGTAAATAATGCTTTTAACTAAAAACTATTATTTACATGCACACAAACATAGTGAGGCAGTCTAAGGGTTAATGATATAGTAAACTCTAAGATCTCAATCAAATGTTGCCTCTATTTAGAGTAGCTATTGCTCACCTTTATAATAGATGATTATGAGTCAGATCAAGGAGGTATCTAAAGTAGTTGTTACTCACTTTAGAAGGTTATTTAATGAAAGACACTTCTACAACTCAAAAAAATGAATCAATAAACCTTGTTTCTTATGATTACTAATATTAGCTAATCCTCAAATAGTTTTTGAACATATTATATTATTATATGCCAATAAAAAAAAATAAGTCTATTTAGTCTTTTCTTACTTGGAATTATTTAATCACCAACAAGGAAGCAATAACATTCAATCACATAAATTTGGAGAAAAAACCCATTAACATAGTTTCATGACATTCAAAAATATTTATTCTTGTATAAATTATATTTCCAACTCCATTTGAAATGGGAGAGTTAAAAGTATATATAAACTTAAGGAAAGGTCACCTCATCCTTTAAATTCATACAAAATGTGGGAATTACATGTTAATTATTATAATAATAGTTCTATTTCAATGCAAAATTTTCATGTAAAATTTGAAATGGCCAAAAATGTATCTCTAAAACAAGATGCATACTTATAAAGTCATGCCACACATGCATGCTACAATATTCTATAGATAATACTTACATGTATTATGAGTAGAATATAATTATAATCAAGCATTAGTTACATGAGTTAATTATTATTCAAGAAGTACATATAATATTAACAAAGGAAGGTAAGGTATACTCAATGTTGGATCTTGAATTTTTGAGGGAGTAACACTTAAAGTAGTTGATAGAGTAGAAGTGGTAGGAAGAGTTGAAAAAGAAGTATCTAACATGGTAGGAATTAAGTAATTGGGCATTCTAGTTAAATACTATTTATTTACCTTAAAGCCTTGATAAAACATGTATGCTCAACCATATTGAGCTTCTATTATGTCTAGGTTGAGAAGGGATGGTCTATGCACCCTAGATACTTCATCTAGTTAGAATCCATCCTCCTTATTCAAAGTTCTAAACTCTATATTAATGATTTATACATATATAAACTTATTCCTTGAAAAACAAATTTCTTACTCAATCTATTTCATTAAGCATCCTTGTATACCTTGATTAAAGTCTACAATATCTTTCTAGAGTAACTTATGCAAACTATCTCTATCAATCATTTTTCCTAAAGTGGTGATTCCTTGAGATAAGTTAAATTCCTATAAAATTTGTATAGATTGTCTCTCATTCTTAGCCAATTTTGGAATTAAAGTATGTGCCTTAGTTACCCATTAAAGAGCCTCTTGTGTTCTAATAACTACCAAGTTGAGGGCATTGGCTACCTTAAGAGGAGTCATCATATCTAAATGGCCAAAGGACTTATTTTTAGTGTAAGTCACAACATAGTTTAATTTATTCTGATCCTCCTTTAATTAATTAAATTATTTAATTGTCCCAATAAAATTAGGATACATTTCATTCTTAATTATATTAATAGTGTCAAAAATTATATACAATTGAGGGATACATTCTCCACATCATCTTATATTTCCTTTGGGGAATGTATAATCTATTATATTTAATTCATGTTGAATCTCTAACCCAACCTAATCAATGCCTCTATGGAATTTCATTAAGGAATCTCTATGTGTCTCCAAATAAACCATAAAATATTCATTATACAGATATTCCCCAATTATCTGATTCTTACTTTTAGACAAAGAAAAGACATCATGTCTCTCTTTAAGAATTAGGATTCTATGGGATTTAGTTGTATATTTCTCTTTTTGACTTTGAACTATCCCTGTAGATTTGTAAAAAATGGAACTAACTACAAGAACCTCTAAAATCACTAGATTTAGCCTTTGAGTAGCTTGGGATCTTAAGTATTATACCCATTTTTAAATTATCAATCCCATTGCTTGTGATAACTAAGTGGCTTGGATAATTCCCCTTGACATAACATCTACTAAAGATAACATTAATGCACTAACTTGGAGTGGGTCTAAAAGAGATGGGAAGATGATATTTTTTTAACCCAAGTTGTCATTTTGGGGAATAGGGTGCACAATGTAGGTTATTTTATTATCATCTCTTATGGATAACATAATGGGAATTGGTTAAGTTAGGATAGATTGGGGCATAGACAAACCTAGTTGAGTGTATTGGATAGATGTTATGTACCCTAATAAAAAAATAGGGACTCGTACAATTTTATTAAAATGGACTTTCTTTTCCCTAATAACTCTTGTCAAAATTTTAGAAGTAGCATCAATAGGACTTATAGTCATTACTCTATTAATTTTTGGATACAACACCATAATACCATCTAGATACTGCTAAAAATAATCAATATAAAGGGCAATATTTTTTATAGAAGGTAAATTAAAAATAATAATAGGAATATATATAGATTCTAATTATTAAATTTCTATTGGTGCCTTCCCTTTTAATACTTGGAAACTCATGACCTTAGATTTTTCAAGCTCTTCCTCCTCATCCTTTTCTGGTGTTTCCTTTTACCCATAAGCCTATCTTGTGATAGTGTCTCAATAGTTGAACTCACAAGTGTCCCAACTAGTTGAGTAAGGTTCTAAAGAACTCTTTGCCTCTTGTAGACCTTAATTATTATCTTATAAATTGAAAGAGTGAAATGTAGAGTAAAGGTTCTTAGGAGAAAAGAAGTTCCTCTCAGTAATGATCATATCAATGGTTATTATTACACCCAACCAAAATCCAACCATACAAGAATAATTCATAATCCACATCTCACCCTTATATCTGAGCCACTTTGGAATATGTTTGCAAACCATGTTATGATAGGGTTGTATCAATTTTCTAGGGTCCATGACTCATCAAGATTGATTGATATATAAATGTCAGTCATTTTCCTCATACCTACCACTAATATTATTTATAATCATATACAAATTCCATTAATAAGCAATCATATCATTCCCCCTACTTGAGTCATCCTAATTCTTAGGAAGGAGATTGATACCATGACTATGAGTAGAATAAGAATCAATGTTGGGACACATGATTACCTATGGATTCCTAATAAGGGACCTTTATTTTCCATCTTCAAGGAAAAGGATCCTAAAAAGTTTCTCATTGGGTTCCTAAATCCTTTCCACACATAACTATAAGACAAACAATACTACCCATGTCTTACCCATAATATTGTGAGTTGCATAACTACTCACAGGTGACTCCTCCACCAAGCTAGGATCCTATTTACACTGGCATACTCCCTATACCTAAATTAAACTCCAACTATGCTAGCATACTTATAAATCTAATGGAAAATCAAAACATGTAGCCTTTCAAGTTTTTAGAAGTTCTAACCTACCTTAACCTAAAACCTAGAAAATAACCCTTTCAGTTCCCAAAAATTCTCTTCTTCCTACATATTTAGTGTGTGATTAAGATTCCCAAATCTCTATAATCCCTTTCATCTACCTTGCATAGAAGATAAACTCATTACCTTCTATAGTTTCAAAACCATAGACCCTAAATTGGATTACTTGACATTTTTAGTATTCATATGGCTGAAATTTTGGAGGACCAAGAAACCTTACCTAATGACTGCCCACCTTCTATGCACACTCAATGGATCCTCCACTAGGATGGATCCAAATGTAATTTGGGCATTGGTGTAAGATTCATTATCATTCATTCTAAAGGATGAATCATGCCTTTTAGATTCAAATTATTTTTAGTATACAACAATAAAATTGAATATGAATCTTTATTGCTTGACATGTTCATTGGAAAATTCATTAGCATCCAAAACCTAAGGATCTAGGGAAATTTTAGTTCACTTCAAACTAAGTTTCTAAATTTTATTAAACCAAAACTGAGAACCTCTATTAGTACAAGGTTTCTATCTCTAAGGTCATCAAGGACATTGATTTCATTTTTATAGAACTAATCCCTAGAGAGGACAACCAACTTGTTAAATCTATGGTGACCTCATCTTCACATTTCATTCCCCATATAAAAATACCATAAACATATCTCATAGTATCATTTAGGATGGATCCTATCATATTTAAGACTCTTAATGATCAAATAGTCACCCACATCAGTTGAGATAAAGACCCCTTAGTCCTAGACCTAGCTGATAATGATGGGGCCATCCTAGATTTCATGAAATATTAAAATGGCCTCCCCTAATTATATAATAATATAGGATTATCCCTTTCCCATTATCCTAACTCATCCCTCATAACTAAGTTTTATGAGTCTTACTATCATGTGGAGGATTACACATCCTCTGATGATGAGCATGATGTTTTCAATGATAAGGGTGAAGACCTTGATATTCCCCTAAATCCTAGCATATTTGAGGAAGGAAACACATCCCTCATCAAGGAAACTATTGAATATAATATTATAATGGAAGAAAACCCTAGAATATTTAAGTTGGGATCTTTACTCTCTGAGCAAGAGGTGGAAGACCACAAACAACTCCTCATAGAGCTTTCAAAAACCTTAACTTTCTCCTACACTGACATGATAGGTATAAATCCCAACATAGTTGATGCTATGTAAAATATGAAAGAAAAATTCATTCACTTATCCCATTATGAATACAATACAAGTAAAAATAAAGGTATAAGGGTGATCTAGGCAAGGGTTTTAATGATTTTATTGTAGAGACCCAAAAATTTGAGCATTATTTTTTTATTTTTCTCAATTAGTTTTGCACATCACATAATTCAAGTCAAATTGAAGTACTAAGGTGTGATTTACTTCAATTATGTGTACACCATAATGATTTTATTGTGTTATATTTGCATGTACAACACACATTAACTTAATGGTAACTTATCAAGTCTAAACCACAGATGGATCAATTTGTGATCATGTGATGAAGCCTATAGTGAGGTTCAACTATTTTTATAGTTTTACATCAGATATATTATTATTTATATGAGACCATGGCTTGGTTTATTTTATGTAATCATGATGTTGTGCCTCACCTAATCAAGGCATGTGAGGAATAACTTATCTTGAGCATGATAAAGGATATCATATTCATTAGATCATACACTAATTAGGGATGCTATCCCATAACTTACATTCATGAAAATGATATTATAATTTCTTACAAGACATGAAACAAGTGCAATGATTTTCACTTACTAATTCTTTCTTTAATTTAAATGCGACCAAGGTAGTCTAATTAAAATTATAGATAGATTCAACTAATTAAGTAAGTTATTTTAAAATGTTTTTTACTTTATATACTTTAGGTTATTAGTCATTATGCTATCATTTTTTATATTATGAATTTCACAATGCAAACTGTTATAACTTTATGTACTATGTCAAGGTTCTCTTGCATTTATTATGTTATACATTCTAAGATTATTAATATACTTAATTAATTATTTTCATTAAGAATGTTAATTAATATAAATAACACTAAAAAGTCAATTTCATTAATTGGTTATATTAGTGTAGAATAAATGATTATATCATTAAATTTAGATCTATTTTCTTTTTGTTTATAGTTTAGAGCATGCCATTTATTACTCATTAGTTCATTAAATCCATTTGTTAATTAAAATTTAAGACAACCTTAACATTTAGTAACATAAGTCAAAATAAAAAAATTACAAAATTTCAACACATATCCATATTATTTATTGATATCCCAAGTTACATATAAGGTTTTCCATTACAAGACCCTTTTTGGGTCATATCCAATGATACACTAGTTTAGAACAATGTAATTTACAAGTGTTATATCACATGTAGTAAAATAGAGAAAAGTTATACAATTCACTCAAGTCCAAATGAAATTGTGGTCACATAGTCTGAGGCATAAGGATAAACCCATAACAAATAAACATTTTCCCATTCCTCATGGCTACCATACATACCTATAACCTAGATTTGGGACCAATGTAGTTATGTGGCACACAAGTGTATCAAAGTTTGAGAACCAAATACTTTATTCCATGACCCTTTGCCTCAACAAACACTTTGACATCCCATTAATTAATTATTTCATAAATACTTTATGCACTTTCATAACACTTAGACAAATGAATAAATTTAAAATAAAAAGGTCAAACTCTAAATATCCAACATAGAAATTATCTAGATAAAACTCTTACATGAATCATAATAATAAAATAATTTGAAAAAAAATAATTTATTTAAAAATAGTTCAATTCAAAAATTAAATGATAAAAATATATGTAGATCACAATTTACATCAGTCACCATAAATAATGAGGAAACACAAAAAATATATTGACTATTGTTTCCACTTGATTATTTTGCATGCCACAACTATTTTACATATATACAAATGACTGTATAAATTAGACATTATTGTCTCTATTAAAACATGAGCCAATGATTTATTGATGTATATATTATCACCCATGATCCATATTATATAAATAAACATGATGCAACACCCATTCAACATAACATAAAGACGTGATCAAATTAAGGTCAAATGGATAATAATAGTAGAACTACTACTTAACTTTAGATTACACTTGAGTAAAAATTTTCTATTCATACAGGAAACAACCAAGTCATTTGAATAATTCCAAAACTAGAGGCAATTTATATCTATTAAAATCTAAAACATAGTTAAAAAGAGTTATATACTAAATATGAAATCAACACAACCCAATAATTTTTTTTTCAATGCCAATCATGCTTAATGAAAAATTTAATTAACAAAACTTATCCCATGCATGATAATACACATCAAATGTAATTTATTTTAAACCAAACCATTAAACCACATAGTGATCAGGTGATAATTCACACAATCAAACAATTCTATTTAAAAATTAAGTATTTGTAATGGGAAACATAACCAAAACAAATCGACCATCAACATCCAATGTGGAAATGGTTTTTATATTTATAATATTTCATGAGATAATGTTATAGATTATGAAAAACACATATATTCCTCTATCATTTCATTTCATGAATTTCAATATGCATAATAAAACCTTAAATTTGTGTAAAGACAAGAAGTCATCAAATTTTTGTAACCTCAAATTAACAACCTATCATTCCAATTAAAAAAATGCCTTTGAATACAAATAATTCAACCCAAACGACATTTAAAATAGTCATAATAATCAATGGAGTTGGGTTCTTCAAAAATATAATGAATAAATCTAAATTTATTTAAAATTTAACAAAATCTAAATTTCATTGAAGAAACCATGAATTTATTTTTGTAACCATCATAACACATAACTAACAATATTAATGTAATATATGTGAAACATAATAATAATGAAATCAAGAAATCAAAATACTCCTTCCATGTCAATTTAACATACAATAAAAAAAATTAATAATGAAATTGACATTCTTCAAATATTAATGAAATCAATAAATCAAAATCATTTTCCAAGTTTAATTAGCTCATAGTCAACACAATTATAAAATTTTATGTGTACATAGTGGTAAAGGAACAAAGTATTCATAATCTATCAAAAATGATAAACATACAACCCATAATACCTAATCAAATAAGAGATAAAACTAGTTATTTTATCTTGTATTTTAAACTAAGAATCCATCAAGAATGATAAACACATAGCCATAAGATATAATCCAAAGGAAAGATACAATTGGGTTGTATTTTTTGACTAATGAATCCATAAAAAATGATAAATATACAACCCACATGAGCTAACCAAAACAAAATCTACAATTGGTTTTTATTTCTTTGAAACCAATAATCCATCAAGAATGATAAACACAAAACCCATAATATCTAATCAAAATGAAATATACAACTATTTTTTTAATGATGAATTCATTAAAATTGATAAATATACAGATTATAGCAAAACATGAAAAATACATCCATTTAAAATTTTATACAGAAATAATCAATGGGTATATAACCTTATGACCATGTCCCACATTAGAGACTCACACATTATACTCATATTTAGAGGTCTCCTACCATAGTTGGATTGAGTGTGTGGTTTTTTAACACAAGTAATGAGTTACACACTCAATGAAAAATACCTAGAACTAGAAAAAAAACATTAAAAATTTTCCATTACTATTTTTCATTGAAGCAAGAGAATAAGAGGAATATTACTTTCCATAGTAATAAGCATTAATGGAAACAACATAAATTATATACTCCATAATTTTTACCTCCAAAAATCCCAAAATAAGTCATCCCTCATAAGATGGGTATGGCCAGGGTTTTATGACAAACCATAGGTCATATTTTACTCCAAAAATTATGTAGTGAATCCATCAAAATGCCAAATTAGTTCATGTAAATTATACACAATAATAGAAAGGAAAATCCACTTCCAAAAAAGTATTTTGAATTAAACATCACCTCAAATAATCATGAAAATAAAAAACCCGTGTTTCATTTACCTTCTTACTTGCATACATAGATTTTTAATAATCATGCTAATCTGGACTATAGTTGAAGTGCAAGAGATCTCAAAAAAAATTAGGGTTTTCCTCTTCCATGAAGACCATCTAATAAAATGTGTTCAATAACATAATTACAATTGTCCCCATTTCCCCCTAACTTACCCTTTTTCCCTAACACAACCTAAGATGGTTTCCAAGAGCTAAATGGATTGTTAGAAAACATAATCAAATAAATTAAATTCCCCAATGTTGTAGGGAAATTTTCCAAAGTTTATGAAGGTAATGCATAAGTTCTATGGTCATTTTTGTGGGGTATTATGCATTAGGTAATTCAATCACCATTATTGAAATGTAAACAATTATCCAATAAATGGTTAGATCTCAAACCTATTTTTATTCATGTTTCAATGATATTTTCTACCCAAAACAAAATATGTTCAAAATTTACCTTTGTCTAAGGATTAATATTAATGAAATAATTTCATACTCTCATGATGAGAACTACTACCTAGCCATGGGCCTTAATTTTATGACTTATAATAATATTAAGCACTGGTGGTGATTTAACATAATTTTACATAATGATCTATATGTTTCATAAATTTGTCTTACAACTAGTTCAACAAATAACATTATGACTCTATTAGTTTAAGTTGAATATCTTTTATTGGTTATTGCAAGGGAATGAGACCCTCTTCCTAGTTTCTAACCATATCTAATTACAAAAAACATTGTGAAAAATAAAAACACATAAAGATCACCCTAAAAGGTCTTTTCACAAATTCTACTAGAAATTAACTAAATTAATAACAATCATAAATATTTATTAACTGTATATCATATTTAAATTATAACAATGTTTAAAATAAATTTGTTTGAAAAATAAAGTGTTATTGAACATTATGACACTTATTATTCTTTAGTTCAACTTTCATAACCTACCTCATGGGAAAAAATGTGTAATAAATTCATTAAAATTAAAATCATAATAAAAAACAAAGTTGCCTAGAATAGGTATATTACATCCTCTCCCTAATAAAATAACGTTGGCCTGATGATTCATCTAAAAAAAATTGGATAAGTGTTATGCATGAGGTTTTTCCTCCCACATATTTATCCTCTCACTCATGGGATGCCACTATTTAATCTATTAAATAGTATAATTATCTATTTAATAGTATAATAATGTAATGATTCAACACACATATTATTCTAGTTGTAAAATCCCATCATATTCCACCTGTAATTTTTTATAATTGATTAAATGTTAAAGGTTAAGAACATGCTTATTAAGAACATAAATGTGAAACACATTGATAATATTTGAAATATAAAGGATAAGTTACAACTTATAGGACATGGGGATTATTACTTCAACCACATCAAAAGCCCCAACAAATATTGGAGCTAACTTGGTTGCTTCACCAAATTTAATTAAGATTTTTCCATGATAAACTCACATAAAACCTTATCACCAATATGGAATTCTATTTTAGTTTATTTCAAATCAACATGGCTCTTTTATTGATACGAGGATTTATTTAGTTTTTGTCTTATAATTCACATCTAAGTGTCATAATATTATAAAAAATTTGTCCCAAGATTGAATTTATTATCCAATCCATCCTAGGCTTAATGGATTTATGTAATTTATACCATAGAGTGCTTAAAATGGTTCCATTTTAATGAAGAATGGTATATATTACTGTAGGAAAATTATACTAATTAAAGGTACTCTTCACACTTCATAGATGAATTCATTTATTACATACACAACATATCCTCCACCACTTAGTTGGCCTGCTTTGTTTGAATTCTAATTTGTAATTGGTTAGTTGAAATAAAATAAAAATTTAAATTAGATTCAATAATTAATGTATAGAAAAATATGTGAATAAATTTTGATGGTCTAATATTATCACTTATGACATATCGTGAAGTCTTACAATCTCATAGACAAATCTTATTGTAAGTATAGGAACATCATATTTTGGATTTATAGGAATAAAGTGTGCCACTTTTACAAGCTTATTGACCATGACCAAAATTTTATCATGACAATTCTAAGATTTTGGTAAATTCCATTTAGTAAATTCTATGGACACCACTACCCATTTCTCTTTGGAAATAACATGTGGGTACAACTTTCTACCTAAATGGAAATGTTCAGCCTTGACATGTTGACATTAAAGTTAATTTTCTAGAAAATTTGATACATATTTATTCATACCATGACAAAAAAATAAGATTTTTAAGTCATGAACCATCTTAGTTATACATGGATGCACATAATAAGTTGAGTGATAAAATTTATTCAACTTTTTTATCCTTAAATAATTAGATGTAGGAACACAATTTCTGCATTGGTAACTTAGGAGGCCATCAAGGTCAAATAAAAAGTCATATTTTTTACCTTTTCCAATATTCACACCTTTTTCACACTAAAATTTCACATAAAATGGTTTATTGGGCTATTGTTACATGACTAAATCCATAAATTTAGTCTGTAACCTCACTTGTTGAGTGCATCAACCACTCTATTTTCCTTACCTTTGATTTACTCAATGTCAACATCACAATAAATGAAAAAATTAATCCACCTTTATTACCTATCATTTAGGTTGAATTGAGAAAAGATACAAGTAAAACCTCAATGACCTAACTTGATCACAAAGTGATTCCAAAGCAAGTAATGCCACCACATCTTTAATGCATGAAAAAAATACAAGTTTCATATCATATGTGGGGTAATTTACCTCATGATTGTTTATATAATTACTGACTCATAGGATACCACATGTCCATTAATATAAAATAATCAACCTAACCTAAACTTAGAAGCATAACCCTATGCTAAAAAATCTCTATTTACATTAAGAATAAGTAATATAGGTGTTGTGATTAAAACTTATTTCAAATTATTAAAATCATAATCACACACTTAAATCTAGATAAACTTTTTAGATTTTTATTGCAATAAATTTATTGGGTTGGAAACCTTAAAAAAATTCTCTATGAACCTTATATAGTTCCCATCTAGCTCCATAAAACTTCTAACTTTATGTAGTTTATTCAAAATAGGTCATTCCATGATGGCTTTAATCTTTATTAGATATACTGACACCCCATATTTTTAGATCATATGACCCAATTAGTGAATATTATCCTAAAATAATGAGCATTTGGACAACTTTCCATAAATCTATTGTTCACATAATTAATGTAACATAAAATGTTGGTGTTGATTATCATATTGCATATTCCTCAAATAAAACATGATATCATGAAGAAAAACTAACACAAACTAGTCTAAACAATCTCTAAAAATGTTATTCATGAGATTCATGAATGTTATAGGTGCATTTGTTAACTCAAAGGAAAAAACTAAGAATTCATAGTGCCCATACCTAGTTATGAATGTTGTTTTATAGATGTCTTCATCATTAATGCAAATATGGATGTACCCAAATTGAAAAATCAAACTTTAAAAACAATATTGATCCCTTAATATAGTCAAATATATTGTTTATGTGGGGTAGTGGGTACTAATTCTTAATGGTAACTTTGTTGAGAATTTGATAATTGATGCACAAATACAAGGTTCCATTTTTTTGATTATAAAAAATATTAGTGTTGCCCATTGTGACATGTTTGGAATTAATAAATACTCTATTATAAAATCTTTGAGATAAGTTTTTAGTTCTTGAAAATATAGAGTATTCATATGATATAGTAGTTTGGAAGCTGAAACTAACCAAGGAAGAATGTTAATGGTGAAGTCTAATTCTCACACTTGTAACATACCCAAAAAAATATTTAGAAACATATGTTAAAATTATTACAAAGAAGGATAAACATCAAAAATTTGTTGTACCTCTTTGTTCATCTCTTCAACTTGGACTACATATAAAAATAACCCTTTTGGGATATGTTTTATAGCTGCATAACTAATATAAGATGTAAATTGACTAGACTTTTGGTACCCTATATTACCGTAACATGTTTTTTATCATTTAATAAATGAATGGTCTTGATGAATCAATTCACCCTTACTTCATGCTATCATATCTAGTCCATTCATAGGATCCTATGGGAATCATGTACAAATTTATATTTATGACAATTTCCTAGAAATCTAAACTAACCTACATAGTAATTTTAGGGAATTAACATAATTTTTCCATTCTTGACTTGGATTCCCATTTATCTTTCAAGTATTCAATTTTACACATACAATATTTTAGAAAACAAGTGAAATAAAACTATTCATAACACCAAAATCAATTGAGACTAAAATTTAATGGTTTAGTAAGTTACCTTTTAGTTTTAATAGGATGAATTATTGTTATGTAGGATTGTTTTCAAAGGATACATAAACATGCCCAGTTAACTCATCTTTAAGATGGAAATTTTGATCATAATGGTCACCCTTAAAGGACGAACAACCTATAAAAAGTCCCTTGGCAGCAAAAAACATCTTATTTTCCCTAGTATCTAGTGTACCATCTATTCCAACACCTTTATTTTGGTTCTAAAATTTATTTATAGTCCTATTTCATTAAAAATATGATCTTTTCTCTAGTATTCCAACATTTTGCTTAGCTAGTTTAGAATTTAGCCTATTTTTTGTTGTTTATAGGAAGATTCTACTACCTATTATTATTTTTAATTCCCTACTTGGATTTAAAATGAGCATTGTCCTTCTCCTTAGCCCTGTATCTTGATTATAATACCTAATTAAATGCTGATAGGTTTTATAGGTTTAAATTAGACTAAATATTATATCTAAGGCTAAGTTTTAACTTAGACTCCTTGATCTATTCATCATGCATATGATGAACATTATGCAATAAACTTATGAATTTAGCCTCATACTCAGACACTGATGATGTGCCTTACATAAGAAGTTAAAATTATGATCCCTTTTTCTCTATGTGGGTAGCAAAGAGGTAGTTATCATTAAACTCCCATTTAAATGATTCCCAAGTTTTTTTATCATCCTTTTATTATTTTTTCATGCTAAGATTATCCCACCATAAATTTGATTTAGTGAACTAAAAAAAACCAACTTATCCTTTTCATTGATGGGCATGGATGTAATCCATAGTATCTTTTCAAGGATATAAACCAAGATTTTATAACATCACCAAAAAATTCACTAGATAAATGAGGTGTTGGTTATTTCATTAAATCATGAAAGAAGGGTGTGAGTCTAACCATTCTCTCTTAATGGATTAGAGGGTTAACTTGTAAAAAGGGCATTCTTATCCTATAGGTATTCCACTTTGATCATTATTGGGATAAAATTGATTTGATATGTGGTTATCTTGGGACAATAATTGAGATATATGTTATAATAAAGACTAATAAGAGGGGTGGGGGTGAATCAGTTGCTCAAAATTAACTAATCAATTCCAGTTAATAATCTATGAGCATATACAAAGGATCAATGCATAAACAATAAACTATGCAAGCATAACACGAGAACACAAATATAATGTGGGAACCCATCTTGGGGAATGAAACCCACTAAAAAATGAAATTGGACTACTATAATATGGTGAAAAGATCCAAAATTTAGTAAATCACCCACTTTATAAGGAGCTCTAACCCCTATCTAGTTGAGCAACAACTCAGCTAGTCTTCTACAAGCTCAATCTTGCAAGGAGGATCCAACCCCCTTAGGTAACTTATCACCAACCAAGTAAACTCTGATTTATGATCACATCAATATATATTTTTCTAACCCAATTGTATATGACAACCTTTTCATGGACTTCTTACCCCTCAATCTCACTCCACCAGTGTCTTATTCCCTCTCACTCAATTAGCCTTCTCTTTGGATATATTAAGTCAATTAACCTTATTCAACACATAAATAAATAAATTTATATATTAATAATTTTTTAATATAAATTTTATTATGATATCCAAAATCTCAACCTATTCATAAAACTTAATATCCTTCGCTCAATTGCTCAATCATTCCAACTAGTCAAATATCCTCATTAGGCCTTGCCTTTATACTCAATTCTTTATTTCACCCATATTAGTTGGAAAATATATTTAAAAATATTGGATTAGGATTGAAATAGATAAATACACATGTTTCATTAGTGAAACAACCCATACATTGGTTGGTCATAGTCCATAAGGACCAAATCTTTCATTAGGCCTAATGGAGACCTAATGCAATTAGGTCTATCCTATCCACACATTACTAATCTAAAATTTAGAGACACTTCATACCTTAAAATATGGATGAAAAACTTAATAAAATCCTCCAATATAACCTTTATAATATCACTTGGGTTCCTAACTCCATTTGACCCATTTCACTACTTGGACCTACCAATTAGGTCTCCTTGCCAATAGGCCTTTTCACTACTTGTAAGTCTATCTTGTAATATTGACTCATATATAAAAATATCACGAATAAACTATGAATTAAATTACATTAATAGGATATTTAATAATTAAATAAGTTCCCTAAAATCTTTAATCTCCATCACATAGGCCAAAAATCCTTAAGAACACTCCTATAGATAGCTCACTCAAAAAAACTCAACACTATCAAAAAATAGTCAGATTCAATTGATTTTTCAAGATTGATCAGGAACATATGATGAGAAAAAATTATAATATTATTAATTTAAAAAACATTTTATAAATTTTTATCATCCATATTAGTGAAAATAGACTCAAAAATTTATTTTTCATACACATAGAAAAGTTACCTATAGGATCAAAAATATAGTCGAGAAAAACAACTTATGGGACACCTATGGGGATAATTTTATGATATTTAAATGGATTTTTGAGTATATAGATAGCCATTATAATATATATGGAGATATATTTTGAATTTTTATATACAAAAATTGCTCTTATATACCAATCTCACTATGTCATACTATATAGACTCCACTGTACTAGATAGGCTAGTTTGATGACAACATTTTACATGAATGTAAGTATTATCAAAATTTACAAACCAATTAAATAGGATTAATAGGTATTTAATTATTTACTCAATCATTTTTATCCATCACTAATCCTTTTTAACCAATCTGTAAACTCATATTCATTCTTGCCTAGTTTTCTCATTGTTTTGTTCATTATGTCAGTTTAACAATATGCTACCTTCCATGACCAGTTTTGCACAATTTTGGTCTTCAGTCTGATCAAAAAATTTAATGATCATAAAATATGAGTCTTTAACATCATCCTACAGTCTATTTAATGCTTTGACCTAATCAACCCTACCTATAACATCAAAAACATTAAAAATAAGGTTTTTCCTATAGCTTTGATTCACTATCAAGACAAACCAAAACCAACTAGGGAGAGATTTAAGAGTACTTTATATGTTAAAAACACTAAATTTTTTAAATTTTACCATTGTGAGACAAAACCAATTAGAGCTTTCCTATTAGGTTTATGTAAGGGGTTTAGGAGGGTTTTGACTGCCTTACCTTCTTAGTAATCATTCATAAAGGATTTTACCTCAATCCTAAAACCAATGATAAGGATTTAAATATAGGGAAATTACCTAAGTAAAATTAATTTATAATGATGTCATGAAAAATTTTCACATGCCAATGAGAATGAGAAACTTCTTCTTAGTTCTGTAAACCCTCAATTCTATGCACATAACTAATGTTTTCATCAAAAATCTTGATTTATCCTATAGGATTATGAATTAAAAATTTGTAAAAATTCATTAAATGACCTATCACACCTTTTTATATTCTATTATTATCTCTGGTATCCATGGAAAGAAACTTGACCCCTTAATAGGCCACTATATGTCACTTTGTACATTTAGGCCTTATACCGCCAAGCATATTTTGAGTGTTATGTCTTGAAGCATCCTAAAATGACTTCAAAATTCTATCTTCATGTCATAAAATATCAAATAATGTTCTCAAACTTAAAAAAATTATCACATAGATCTCTAATGGCTCAACTTATATGCTCCTAGGCCTATCTTATTTAGGCATTAATTCTACAACTTCTCACTAACTCACTTATGCATATTAGGTCTAGAATTACTAGTTATGATTGGTTCATGAAAACACTTATAAAAATCTTGTACTGATCCTAAAAACCTTATTAAATTTCATATTAATTCATGTCATGCTCTCAGGCTACCATCCATGTACATGTAAGTCATTTACTACTTATCTTAATAAGCTACCAAGCCTATATTTTTATACTAGGTTTCTCATGCAAGGGCTAGACCTCAAAGATTGACCTTCCTACCACTGTAGTTGCACTATAATATTCATACATATTTTAAGTCAACTTCTCACATTTTATAATAGTACTCTTCATATTTTTAATCTCATACTATGTCCATGCTCAAGGAACTAGACCATCAACTAGATTTAATGTGCACCTTGTATGTTCCTTTAGTATTCCTTTGTATTTGAAAATGATCTTGACAATTCATGAATCCTTAAAAATGAAACCAAGTTGCCTTCAAATTTTCTCTTAAAAAAGAGAAATAAACCTCCTTATTCACACACTACTTCACTGAGCATGTCATCAATCTTGAATTTTAACATGAAGGACATTCAACTTGACTTTGACATCAATGACAAAAATACTACCTTAAAACCAACACTAAAAGAATACCTCAACACTATAAGATTATCTAGGGAGGTTAAAATGATTTTCAACCTAGATAAATTATATAGTGGATTTTAAATACTTAGTTAAAAATCTCTCTTTAGTTTTACCTTCATTATTTTTATGAAGGTGGATCGCACCTAATTATGCACCCAACAATCCTACCAACCCTTAAACCTCTATGTATATTGACCCCAACACTTGAACCTCCTAACTATGTCCTTACGATCCTAGTTAAGATACAATTCAAGACATTAGACCCATCAACATGAATAAAGTACATAAACAAATTTAGATTCCCCAAAGTTTTTGATTATTAAAATTAGGCTATGATACTAGATGTAGAGACACTAAAATCCAAGACTCAATTTTTTTTCCCTAATTAATTTTTCACATAACACATAATTAAAGTCAAATTTAAGTGTTTAGGATTACTTTAATTCACCTACTTGTACACAATAGTGATTTTATTAAGTGTAATATTTATAAATAAAACACATGTTAACTTAATAGTAACTGATCAAGTCTAAACTACATATGGACTATATTGTGATTAGATCAATAATCTTATAGTTAGAGTCAACTGGGCCCATAAATTTCCCTTATATTAATTGTTATTTATATGTGACCATGCTTTGGTTTATTTATGAAATCATGAAGTTATGCCTCACCTAATAATGGCATCACAAAATAACTACTCTCGATCATGTTGAAGGCTCTTGGAGTCATTTCCATACTTTCATTAGGTAATTTATCCCATAAATTTCATTCATATTCATGTGATTACAATTTATTACAATACGTAAAACAAGTGCAAATACTGGCATCTTTATAATGATTTAATTAGTTTAATTTTTGACAAGGTAGGATAATTAAGATTTCACATAGGTTTAACTAATTAAGTTATTTTTAAATGTTGTTTTCTTTACATACTTTAGGTTATTAGTCATTAAGCAAACATGTTTAACCATATGAATTTCATAATGTACAATATTCATATCATAACATAGACATATATAAATTTATGTACTACATTAAGGTTCACATGCATTTATTATATGATATATTCTAAGATTATTAGTCTACTTAAACAATTATTTTCATTAATAAATTTCAATTCAAATAAAAAACATGAAGTTAATTTCTTTACTTGTTTATATTCTAGAGAATAAATAGTGAAACCATTAAATTCAAATATATTTTATTTTATTTAAAACTTAGAATAAGTCATTAATTACTTATCTATTCATTAAATCCATTTATTAATAAACATTTAAGATAGCCTTAACATTCAAGAACATAAGTCAAAATAACAAATTTATAAAATTTTAGCACATATTCATTAAAAAATTTCCCAAGTTATATATAATATTCTACATTACAAGAACATTTTTGGGTTGTATAAAATAATATATCAATTTAGAACATTATAATTTACAAGTATTATATCACACATAGAAAAATATAGAATATTTCGTCCCAATAAACTCATGTCTAGGTAGACCTAGTCATAAGGACAAACCCAAATCAAAGAAATATTTACTTGTGCTTCATAGCCACCATAAATACTTGTAATTAGGATTAGTGCCCAATGTAGCTCTATAACACACAAGTAAATCAAAGTTTTTGAACTAACTCATTTATTTTACATCCCTTTTCCTTAAAATAATTATCAACATACCATTAATTAAAGTGTTGATGGCTAAAATTGTAATGCCAACTAATCAACCCTTTCATCTATAATGAAGGTTAAGATGGAATCATTCAAGTCTAATAGTTAATATATGAAAGGTCTTAAAATATCTAAAATATGTGAAAGGGTTTTAATATATTATTGGAAATAATAAGTATGTCAAATATCAACAATACTTCATTACAATTTCAAAAATTAAATATTTATTTGAAGAAATAGATTACAAAAATATAATCTAACCTATCCAATAAAGAAAGACTATTGATTCATAATCTCTTAAAGGAAATATTTATATTCTTTTAAATATATTTATCTACTTTATCAAGTTGCCAACAATATCTGATGATCTTGTTTCATTTAAAATAAATTAAAATTAAATAAATATAAAGAATTGAATGATAAGTAAAACAACTAACAATGAATGCTAAAGAAGGAAAGCAAAATGATAATTAACATAACTAAACAAACAGTTACCTTAATAAATACTACTAAATCTATGAAGAACACTTGATCAAATAAGAAGAAAGAACAACTATAAAATAAAATTAAATAAAGACTAACACTAAAAATAAATAAAACTTTAATCTAAATAAAATAATTTTAATTCTTTATAAACTTAAACTACTTAATGAAAAACAAACCAGATCAAGAAGTAAAGTAATAACTAAGAATTGAAAAATAAACCTCTAATTAAAGCATTTAAAAAAAAATAAATAATTAACTATGAATTAGGTTAATACTTAATCAACCAACAATAAAATAATCAAACAAAATATAATCTAAAAGATAAACATAAATAAAACTAATAAAATAACTTAAATAATAAAAAAATGAAATGCAAAAATAATTAAAAAAATGAAATGTGAATCTTTAAGAAAGAGTCATCTTAGCAAAGGCAGCTGAAATTTTATTGAGAAATAATATTTTAGTACAAAAATATTTGATATAGTAAATTATACAATTTGAATGGATCTATTATTGCATGGAACTTTATTTTTTGCTTCAGTTTTCCATTTTGTGGATGGAACCCAGACTAAATTTATAGCCTGAGTTGGACAACCATCCTGATCTGGTTTGTAATCTAGATCTGGGTGCTTATTTAGCAGCTGCATAGGTGGCGATGCAATGACGTACAGGTAGGGCTTGTGTAGGGGAGAACTGCAGGCAAGGTCTGAGAGGTGGAGTGGCATTTACAGTATGAAACCTATCATGATTTTGAGGTTTTTTGAGTGCCCAATGTAACAACGATTTATGAGTATCTTATCATTAGCCAAAACCCTAACCTTTGTGGCCACCTTCTCAGCCTTTGGTGACTAGATCCCATGGTTATTTTCCATCACCTTTTATTGACTGGGGTCGTGGCTCATATTGATGTGCTTCTAGACATCAGGGTTTTCTTTAACGATGTTTTGTTTTCCATGGTGGTGAATTCCCTGAGTAGAGGGGGAGATTGGGCAGATGATTGGATGGATAGATTGGTGATGGTGGTTTTGGTTCTGGGGTTTGTTGTTAATGGTGCCATTTTTTGCAGATAGAGCAATTTTAGGGTTTGAGGGCGTGGAGGAGACTCTTCTCGATATGGCTATGGCTATCATTTTTACTAGATTTGATGGTGTCTCCATCAAATCAAAGGGACAGAGAAACCTAGGGTTTATTGTAGAAATTTAATGTCCCGATCTATTTAGTTCTATTTTATAACATCATTGTGGTTTTAGGTCCCTATAAAACCTGGTTTTATGCTACTCTTCAGTAGGTTTTAGGACTGCTGCTCCTAGTGGTTGTTAAAGCTATATCTTTTTTATTCTGTTAAAGGGTTTTGGGGTCCCTTCAAAACATGCTTTAATGTTTTAGATCCTTGTAAAATCTAGTGGATTTAGGTCAAAAAACCTGGTGGATTTAGGTCAAAAAACTTGGTTTTGATGAGGTTTCAGGTCCTTAAAAAACTTGGGTACTTTTATTGGTTTATGTCTATGGTTTCAGGTCCCTGTAAACCCTGATGTTGATACTATTCTTTAGTAGGTTTCAGGAAAGCTTTTCTTGGTGGTTGTTAATGCTTTATCTTTCTTGATTTTGTTAAAGGGTTTCAGGGCCCCTTCAAAACCTTCTTTTACCTTAATCTAAAACATGTCTCACACAATTAATTATTCATTATTATTCAGACAAAGTAGTTTAGATTTTGCTCATATGACTGCCAACCTAAGATCATCATAAGATATTAAACCTAATAGATTTTAGATAATTGATTAATAAATTAAACTAGAAATCTATATATACCTACACTGATTAAGTGTGTTACTCAACCATCAAAGAATGTGTTATTAGTCTATCTACATAACTTGTTATATCTCAAATATGTTTCATAGAAAAGAGTATGATGATGAAATTTGAAGCAAATTAGAGTCTTTAAGAATACCTATGTAATGTTCTTCCCTTTGAAATGTCACCTTGATCTCATTATATAATCATCTCCTTAAGAGATAGTTGAATAATAAGTTATAACTAACTTTAGTTAGTTATTATTTAAGCCTAACTAATTTTTAAATAAATTCAATCAGTTTATAACTTAACTATATTTAATACTTAAATAAGTCTCTTAATATCAAAATAAAATATTAATAGACTAATTAAGAACCAACTTTAATGGGTGGGGTCCCTTAGACATTACGAACATTTAAATAATTAGAATATGCTAAACATTAACATAAAATAAAAAAATTAAATGAAGTTAAAATACATCTAACACTAAGTCTATGTGCATTAATGCATAATCCATAATATATGTTTTAAAAACTAAAAATATATGTACAACTGTAAAAGGTTTTCTAACTAGCAATCATAAAAAATGAATAAGTATCATCAAAATTGTAGCATGCAAAGTATCTTAAAGTATCAAAAAAACATAACAATAATTTAACCAACCATCCATTCATCTTAGTATCAAATGACATCTCAATTAATGGATGTCCTTTATTAGTTTGATACTCTGTATAGTTCTTTACCATAGTTGGGAAATTGACCAATTTAGTACTACCTTAATTATCTTCATCATCTAACTCCAATTTTACATTCTTGACCACCCTAGTGATTGTAGGTGATGCTGAAGAACTAATTTCTCTCCTCTTACTTCCTTA
>JARHVA010006080.1:467500-542500 GCA_037957365.1 Torreya grandis | reverse complement strand
AAAATTAAACCACTATATATTATCCCTTATATTGACAAAATTATGATTAAAAGAATCATATTCTAAGATCAAATCACTAGTTATGTACCATATCACACATCACCTATATATTTTATTTTATCATTATGATCACTTATGATTTCAAAACCAGTAAATAGTGTTAGAGTAAAACTTCAATAAGTTCATCATTCATACTATAAATTAAACATAATAATGAACATTCAAATACAATAATGAACTAGAACCTCCACACTAGTAGTTTTAAATTTTACAACATAAATCATCAATATGAGAGAATCTTTACTCATTTGAATTTACAAAAAAAAAGATGGGTGATGACAACAGGTATAAAACTGGTGACTTTTTTCATATAATCTTAGTAATAAGATAAGGTATCAAATAATAAATTACCTATTTAAATATATATCTACTGAGAGCGAGATCCAAGCTAAATCATTTCTCAATCAGCTATATGTGAACTATAGTAATAAAATTTTAAGGGTTGAAGTGTTCGATTAGCATGGAATGAATAATAGGATTTATATAAACAAGGAAATTTGGGCTAGATATACAATCAAATTCAAAATCTTCAAACATAAACTCTAAAAATAAGAAAATCTTACAACTCATTAATAACCAGCTCAAGTTAATTTATAAAAAAATAATTAAAAATAATATCATGTTAAATATCTTACTATCATTAATTACATACAATGATATAACAATCTCTAATTACTTTGCCTTCAATTTTGTGAATACTTTTATGATGTAATCACTATGATCCATTCAATAGAAAACACCAACTGAAAATTAAAAAAAACAAAAAAAACAAAAAATCAAGTGTAACAAAAATAAAATAAGTAAAAAACTACTGGTAATAGAGTTTAAAATGATGTCCATTAAATGAGTAATCTATCCAATTTACATCCATGTATTTCAAGTGAAAAGAATTTTCCCAAGTACAATAGCAATTTTATATGGTCCCAATTAAAGAGAATCAAATTTATGATATTTTATTGTATCCTCATGATCTTTGTCCCAATAAAGAACTAAATCACCTAACTTAAACTTTTTGTTAGATATCTTTTTGTCAAAGAATTTATTTAATTTTTATTTAGATTTTTCTAATTTTTTTAATGTAGTTACTTTGGTTTCATCTAAATCTAATAAATCATTAAGTCTTTTCTCAATTAAATTTATATCTTCTGACAAATATTACAAAGCAATTTTACTGAAAGAAATTATAATTCAGTCAGCAATGTAGATTCAAAACCATATTATAATATAAAAGGTGAATATCTTGTATCCACTTTAACCATATTATGAGCTACCCATAACAATTCAAAAAATTTAAGATGCCAATTTATTTTATTAATGTAGACTATCTTCTTCATTACAAAAATTTGATTTTTATTTGTTGATTTGGTTTGTCCATTTTCTTGAGGGTAGTATTTTAAATAATGAATTGATATAATTGAATAATACCCTAAAAATTATAAATAGTAATTATAAATGAACTGCGGATTATTAACCAAGATTCTTATATAAGGAACACCAAACCTAGAGAAAATTTGATTTAAAAAAGAAAGAAATAACTTCAAAAGTAACATAACTTTTAGGTGCTATAGCTTCATGCCACTTTGTAAAATAGACTATTGTAGTTAAAATATATCAATGTCTAGTGGAATAAGATGGATGAATATTAAAAATAAAATATATTCCCCATTTAGTGAATGTATTTTCAACAATAATAATATTAGAAGGGATTGCTGATAATCTATCTCTACCATTAAATAATTGACAAGGCATACAAGAACACACCAATTTATAAGCATCTTGAAATAACGTAGGCCAATAATAACCTTAAATAAAATATTATAAGCTATAGTTTTCAATGAAAAGTGACCTTCACAACTTCCTTCATGACATCCTCTAAGAACCTTTTGGTTTTGATCATGAATTACACAACTCAATAATACACCATCTTGATTTCTATAAAATAAAAAGTTTTCTAATAAACAAAATTTAGAAGCTTAGACTCTTAAAGATATCCTTTGTATTTTATCCAAATTATTTGGTTAGGCCTAATTTTTAAAATAATATACTAATTCATGGTACCAATCATCTTTAGCTAACAAATAGCCCCAGTCTTTGATTTCATCTCTAAACTTAATTCCTTTTGACAAATCAACAACTTTCATGGACTGAAAAAGAGGTTTTACAATCAAAGAATCATAAATAGATAAAATCAAGACATAAATAATAGAAGAATCATTCTCATCTAAATGTTTTTCTAAGTCATTCCCTTTAATAGTCTTGAAAGTTTCAAAATCAAGATCAAATTCTTGAGTTCTTAAATTTGACTTTGCTAACCTTCCTGTAATAGTAGAGGTATTTAAAATATAAGATAAGGTATGTACATTGGATCTTACTATAAACTTATTTACTATTAATGGATAATTAATTTTAATTAATTAATCAACTAACGATAAAACAAATTTCTCAATAAGTGGGTACCTTGTTTTCATATCTGTAAGAACTTGGCTCATGCACTCAATTGGTTTTTCATCATTATTTTCATTAGTTTTTGTAATTATAGTGCCTATAGATTTATCTATTGCATCTACCTAAAGAATAAAATGTTTAAATAAATTAAGGTTTGAAATTACAAGTGTATTTATAATGGAAGTATTAACATTATTAAAAAACATAATTAGTTCATGCATCCCACACAAATAATTATTTTTTATTTAACAAAATCTACAAAGGGTTTGATTTATCAACAAAATCCGATATTAAATTGCACACAAAATTAATTTTTCCTAATAAAGACCCAAGACTAAATTGGTATTTAGGTGTTTTTAGCTTCTTGATTGCTTTAATATACTTAGGATCAATTAAAATGCCCTCTTCAGAAATGATATGCCCTAATAACTTACCTTTAATAAAACCAAAAACAAATTTATTTGGATCAAGGGAAATATCATACTTTCTACATATTTTAAATACCTCATAAAAATTATCCAATTGTTTTTTATTCTTTCTAGAATTAACTCTATGATCATATAAATAAACCAAAATAATAATTCTTATTAAATCATCAAAGGTTACATACATATCTCTTTGAAAAGTTGTACCTACATTCGTTATACCAAAATGCACTATATTAAAATCTTGAAGGTCATATTATGTCTATCTTATGGATTAACAAATATCTAGTTAGAATTAAAAATCCATCAAGAAAAGAAATCATTTTAGATCCTATGACTTGTATAATCTAATCAATACTTGGAAGAGGAAAATTATCTTTTATAGTATCCTTGTTTAGATCTCTGAACTCTACACATAATCTAATGTCACCATTATTTTTATGTACTACTGCAAAATAAATTACCCATTCAGAATAAGTTATAGGCAAAATGACACCACCATGTAACATATTATCAAGTTATTTTTTGATGATGTCTTCCAACAAAGGTATTATCCTTCTTATTTTCTTCGTAATGGGTTTAACACCTAGTTTAATAGGAATACCCATGTCTTATATAATAAATATCATATCCCTTAAGATCTTTATAAGACCAGTAAAAAATATAAATGAATTATTTAAAATTTTTAATAAACTTTACCTTTTTATTAGGTGTATATTGTATTCCCAAATAAACAAACTTTGGATCCTCTTCAATTCCAAGATTTATTGGAATAACTTCTCTAATAATTCTTCTTGAAGGTTCTTCAGTCTATGATATAAAATCACCAGACTAGTAGGTAACTTGTTTGTATTCAACTTCACATAATCTCTAAAATTAAGAATGCATTATAATTATTAAAATAATTACCTTGAATAAAAGCATCAATATGTTCATCATAATTAAACACAAGCCAATTTTCATTTAAATCAAGAATTTTAGGTGTATATTTTTTAGAATGAAAAATCTACAAAAGGTTCTATTTCACTTAGAGAAGGATTATAAGAAAAAACAACAAGCTTATTTAATTGAATATTGAATTTTTAAAGTATGTGAGTGATATTAAAATCTTCAAAATGTTTGATTAAAGACTAAACCTTTTGAGTATATTGATGCAGATAAGTCTGATTGGTTTTATAAACTTTCCTTGTCTAATAATCAATTTAAATCACCAAAGGCATCTACTTTTTTAATATTAAGATTTATGGCCTTTTATAAGCGTAGACATAAGGATTAAAATTATAATATATATGTTTAGTGGTGTCAAAAGATAATTAATAATCTAAATGATAAACTTTCCTAATAGGATAAATGGGACAAACTCCTACACCATTACCAAGTTGTAAACAAGCACCATCAAAGTACAAAGACCATAAACTATTACTGAAAAATACATTTTACTATTGTTTAGGCTCATCAATAGTTAATAATTAATCTATACCAATCCTTATTTCTACATAGGAAATAGTTAGAGGTGAAGAATCAATATGATTACTGAACCGGTCCTCTCTTCAAATGAAAAAAAATTCAATCTTTACTAGAACCCACATTATATCATTTTAACAAATGAACCTATCACTTTAGACCAATCTCTGCCTAGGAGCATAACATAATTACTGGGAATGTCTAAAATTTGAACATTAATTATACATCTAATCCTTTCATCTTAGGAAATCTTGATAACAATATCTTAAAACTTTCCAAAACTTTTCTTTTAAAATGAATTAAAACTAATAAGCTTTCTATTATTTATTTCTTAAACAATACCTAAATGATCAACAATAAATTTTTGCATAATATTATTTGATACACTAGTGTCTAAAATATAATTATATATGACTTTATTTGTAATTTTAATAGATACATTAAAGAGAGGTATGTAATCTATTGAAGGGTTATAAATCTAAGAAAAAACAATAGAATGCGATTGATCATGACTTTATATTCTTATTGAAAACCTAAAACATCCTTAGAAGTTGGATTTTTAATAGCTTCATTAATTTTATCAAGCTATCCTGGTAAACCAATAGTTTGTAATAATGAAAATTCAACTTTAAAAGTTTTTAGATCATAAATAATGTTATATGTTCCTACATCTGGATGATGCATATGCATATAATTATTTGGTTTATAAGGAATATACTATGGGATATTAAATCTAGTGGATAAAGGATTATTTTTTAGGGAACTAATTGTTATATGATCTGATTTAGCATTATTCTACACACCTTTATCTTATCCTAATTTTTAGAAGAATCTTTATTATTAATCATATTAGAATAACTATTTTACCTTTTGTTAAAAATAAAATAATTTTAAAATATGATTTAATTTTATAAACATAATTTCAACACATATTTATATTATCAACAAGGTCAATAGAAATACTCTTTAGACTCCTTCTTCATTTCCCTTTGCTCCATCCATTTCATAACATAGAATCCTCTCGATGCCTTCATTAGATGTGCCTTTATTAATGAGTATGGATATGATATTAGGAGCATACCTCTAGGTGTTTGAAGCCTCTTAGTGGCCTCTCTAATCATCTTGGTTCTTCCATCAATAGCTATGAGTCCTCCACCATTAGCCCTTATAGTTATTGTTATCCCAATCAATCCTTCCACTATAACATCTAGATCCAACCTAGGTAAGAGACTTAAAAACCAAAATGAATCTCACACTCTAGATCCATCTTGAAGGCCTTATAATCTAGTCTAAAATTCTCTATAGGCCTTAATATTTCTTTTGACCCTAGCTACAACACTTCATCACCTTGCTCCTTAAACCCCTCTTTTCATTAACCAAGGCATCATGGGATTAGAATTTGATGACAAAACCATCTCCTCCCTGATATTTAATGACCCTTTCTTGGGGGAAATTATCCCTTAGGTGAACTTGACCCAAGAGTAGTCACATGCATAGTTTTTCCCTTTCACCTCCACTTTTGTTATCACTCCTTTCACTACCATACCCCTCCAACTCCACTACTTTCCTCATTCACCCCATCTACTTCCTCCATATCCCATCCAACTCATCCTTCACAATTCATCACCATTTTAGCCACCCATCCTACACATTCATAAACATAAGGAATGGTCTTAAGGTCGTAGGTACTAGAGATGACTATCCAGGGTGACCCAATGTATATTGGAGATTTGATAATTTTTTAGGAAGCTTGAAGAGGACACTGACATAGAGATTCATCTAGAAAGGAAACCCAATAGTTTTGTAGACCCATCAAGATATATTATTTATCACTAAGGTGAGGAATTTCACTAGGGAATAAAGGATGGTTAGGGACCCATTCCATTATCCAAGAATCTCATGATATGTCTAAAAATATCTTTGAGGACATGCAAAGATAGGTTTAAACCTTAGAAGCCTAAGTGAAGAGATATTTTACCATCAATATGATTGGGTAGGTCAATGAAACCCTCTTACTAATCTTCTAAGTTCTTGTGAATGTAGTGGATACTCTATCCAAGACCAATGTGCTTATCTAGAATAGCCAAGTTTACTTGGAGAGGATTACTACGATAGATGATAAGTGTTAGAAGTTACAAGCAATAATCCAAAAAGGTATGTTAATGGATTTGAAACTAATAAAAACATTAGACTTGGATTTGTATCATATGTACATCAAGAACATGAGGGACACTATAGAAGAGTGGTTGGTCATGGATAACACTAAAACTAAACCCTTAGAAGAGGGAAAGAAGAACATATTGACCTACTTCAAGGAGGTCAATATTTTTGTGTTATTCCACCCAAATGGCACCTTGTTAGACCAAGGGGAATTTAGAGTTCACTTGGGTTAATTCTATGAGCTCATGAGGGATAAGGTTTCTATAGAAAACTAAGAAAGGTCATGAATAATTCTATATTTATCAATGAAGTCCATGATGATCATCAACTAGGTCTCTAGGGTTTAGGTGTTAATGAAAGCACCCTTCCAAGTCTACCAAAGATAGGTAACTCAAGTTGAGGTAATATTTAAGGAGAACCCAATGAGCCTTGCCAAGATGGATAAGGAGTTTAACCTTATATTAGGTGTGTTATAATCTAGGGATGCCAGCAGTTAGGAGCTAGACCTTCATATTCAACTTTACACATCAACTAGGTGGTCCTCTCAAACATTTTTTAGGATTTTAACAATTTGTTTGTTTAAAATTTTGAATTGTGGTTGTAACTACCTTGAGTGGCCATCATGGCCTAAGATGGGATCCTAATTATATTTGGAGGTTATCCCCATCATTATCTATATAATAATTTTTTTTATTATAGTATAGGGGTCAATTATTGTGGCCAACACATCCCTTTTCTCTTTGAAATGGGGGACCCCTAAGAATCCGTAGAACTAGTTGTTCATGATTCTTTCTTTTGTTCTTATTGGTTTCATCTGATCTTAAATCATTGGAATATATGTCACCCTAATTTTATTGAGAAATAACATGTGTCATTTATTTTTATAATTAAGGTGGATTGGTTCTTTTGTGAATTAAGATGCTAACATTATATGTCTACTTTAGACATAAAGTTTTGGAGTCTCACTCCTTTCCTCAAAAAATAGGCCCATCACCCTTCAAGGCATATTTAAGTATTAATAAATTACAAGTAAGTATTAAATGTATTTCATATCTTTTCACTTCTTACTTAGAATTTTTTATGGATTTTATAGAGGAAAAATCCTAACCAAATTAGGAGGCACCATGTTGCCTAATTGTTAGATTAGTCAGTCACAAAACCTATCAGAGATGTTAGAACCTAGTAGAGCTTGATCGAATAAGGGGCCACCATGTAACCTAGTTGTCCAAGCATCTAGTCCCTAAACCTATTAAATATGTTGGATCCCAAGAGATCCTAGCCAAATCAAGAGGTGCCACATCACCTAGTTATTTTAATGGCTAGTCTTAAAACCTATCAGAGATGTTAGATCCTAGGAGAGCCCAAATAAATTAAGATGTGATACATTACCTAGTTGTTAGAGTGTATAGTCCCTAGATTTGTTAAAGATGTCAGATCTTGAGAGAGCTAGACTAAATGAACAAGTGTCATGTCACCTAATTGTCAAAGAGGCTAATACCTAAACCTATTAGATATGTTAGAGCCCAAGAGAGACCAACCAAATTAGGAGGCACCATGTCACCTAGTTTTTAGAGTGAATAGTCCTCAGAACTATTATGTTAGACCATAAGAGATCCCAACTAAATTAAGAGGCACCATATTGCCTAGTTGTCAAAGTATCCAATCCTTATACGTATCAAAGATGTCAGAGCCTAAAAGAGACTAGTTGAATCAAGAGGTGCCATGTCACCTAGTTTTTATAGTATCTATTCATTAGACATGTTATAGATGTTAGAGATTAGGAGAGCTAGGTCAAATCAGGAGGTACCACATCTCCAAATAAGGAAAATGAACTATCAACCACCTAAGTCCATAATAAGGTCAAAATAAGGTATGAATGAGACCAAATAACTAATCAAGATGTGTCTCATGTCATTAGGTGACACATCACCATTTCTAAGGGAATGATACAAAGTATAAATCCATACTTAGGTGTCAATAATTAATAACAGGACCAATGAGTAGAAGACATGTGTTAAAAAGTGGGAATTAACTAAAAAACCTCTAAGGGACATGACAACATGCATACCATGCCTTGGGAATTAATGAAATAAAAATTTAGGCTTGAGTGGATAGTTATCAAAAGGGAGTCTAATGAATCTATAAGTAACTTTAATGCTAGGTTTCAAAAGATGTATAGTCAAGTAACTATGATTTATCAACCCAACCCTTAGGAATTGAAATGTATAAGAATGTGTTATACCCTTGGATAACCATGATATTATGAAGGGACAAAACCATAAAAAACCTATCCTTAGCATATGCAAGGGCCATCAAAGTGGATAGGAAACTAAACCCCCAAGGTCACATGATGGCCTCCATTCCTACTATACTACCATATATGCCTACATTAAACTTGTTAACCAATGTTAATCAGAATGCCATAATGATTTAGCTATTACCTGTAATGCATTAACTCCTGATGGGTCATTCCAATTCAAACTAACAACTAGGTTTCCTTAACCCAAGGGCCATGAAATGACCTCTCAAATAAATATTAGGTGATGTTGGTTATAGATAAAAATACCCAAATGACATCTTAGGAGTCCACCAAGATTGAGTTAGATGACATTCAACTGATGGTATAAAAATCAACAATGACTTCCTTGGGCTATAGGGACTAGTGAGTACTCTAATTAATAACATTCCAAAAAATACTTCACATATCAAAGATTGAAAAGGAATTATAATTGTCCTCACAACCCCCTAGAACCTTAAACTAATAGGCTATCTAAAATCAATATCTTTGAGATAGCCTTACTTAATTGGTGTCAATTACATAACATAACAACATATAGAGAACTAGAAAACATGGAATTTAGTTCTAATTTTATAATATTATAGAAGGAAATACAATAATATGAGGTGTTCCCCAATCATACTAAATCCTTCAACTCAGGTAAAGCCCCTAGTACTCCTATGGTGCTAGAGACCATGGATTTTTCTAGCCAAGAAGAAAATGATCCAGAAGAGGGTATTAATGAGGTATAAGTGTTTTATCAATTATATTAGAGAAACTACACCTTCAATAATATGCAACAAAAATATCTCTTTACTACCTCAACACCCCCTAATAATGGTGTAACCCTACCAAACTAAAATGCTATGAATGATACCCCACCTTAAAGACATCAACACCTACAAAAAACCAACTAGTCTAAAGTAAAGGAGGTTACAACATAGTGGAAGATGTGAAAAATATAAAAGCAAACATTACCCTTAATGAGCTTGCATAAATCATAGAGTAACATGATCTATTGCTAAAGTCTAAAATTTTGACCCCATAAACCCAATCAAAATAGAGAGTAGTGATAGGTTATTTTTATACATATCATTTAAACAAATAATAGACTAGTGTCATTTTCAAATAGGATAATGTCTGATGGCTATTTTTAATGAGAATATTTGATATTGGATTTGTATAGTTCATTGTTTTGGGGGTTTTACTTCTACTGTGTTTTCTAAATCCTAAAAATAGTAAATAAAACTCTAATTATAATTTTTAAGAAAGTAAATCTATTTTTTTTTGTTAATTTAACATATCATCCTATTTTTGGTCATAGCATCAACATCTAGAACTTAAACATCTAGCATAAGACATACAATGTCCTCACTTAACTTGCTCGATTGGGTAGGACAACATGGTGTTCAAAATCTAAGAAAGTTATTTATTGTCACTTAAATAACTTCTGACAAGTTCTAAATATGAGATGCATTGACAAACTTAATCTAGTTTAAAAAACACAATCTTGCATAAAATAAATATGCTTGTATTGAATTGAAATAACTCTTGCATGTAAATGAAACACACTTGTATTAAAGTAAATTCACACTTGCTTTTGGAAAAGGAAATCACACTTGATTTTAAAAATGATCACTCTTTGATTTGAAAGGAAATCACTCTAAATTTAAATGAAATTGCTCTTAAGGTTAAAAATAAATTACAATCTATAGTAATTAAATATATCTAAATTAAGAAATACTTCTAAACTATTAAACTAAAAGTACCAATTTATCCTGATCCTTGGAGAGAAGTGGGCCCTTGTTCCTTCCTCTGAACAAGAACTGCCTTACTCAGTAATAAAGGGAAATGATGAAATTTATTTTATTCAAAATAATATATACAACTATTAAATGTTTCTAATTTCAAATTCATCAAATGTAACTTCTTTCTATCTCTCCAACTTACTAGAATGAGAAGGAGATGTGTAATTAAACATATCTACTCATAGAGTACAAAATCTTGGTGATCTTAATGACCAAATCTTTTTTTTTTAAATATATACAATCTAGGAGTTAGATCCCATGCTTCTAGGAAGGTGTTGGAACCAACTAAACTTAATATATATAAAATAGATAACATAGACTAAAGATACTTATCCAATTTTAAAAAATAAATATACAAATATATTAAGATTTTTTTAGGCCACTACCATGAATGGTAATGTCTAAAATAAGACATCTAGATATAGAAATTCTATTTATATATATCTATATAATTATTATCTTGATCAATAAGATCTATCTAGTCTTAAGAGCATGTCTGGGTATCTTTGGAGCATCTTATATAGGTCTTCAAAGCACCCTATTTAGGTATTCAAAGGATATATAAAATTATTTGGAGCATCCTATATATGTATTTAGATCACACTCAGAGCATCTTTAAAGCAATTTTAAAGTGTCTTTGGAGTGTTTTTAGAGTGTTATATCTTTGGATCTCACTCGTTGAATCCTCAAAATTGTATCAAAAAAGAGTTTCCAAAAATATGAGTTACCTTTGCAAAATTAATTTACCATTGGGATTTGTTTTTATACTCAAAACTACTATTCATCTAAGTTAGACATAATAACAAGGTAAATAATCAATAATAAATTACATATAATCAAAAATAAATTACATTCATTTCCTACTTAGATCATATTTTAATATTTAAATAAAATACAATATATAACCAAATGAAACACATTATGGATAGTTTATATAGTAATGATTAGCTATATGAAATTCTCAAAATTTATCCCCCACACTTTACCTTTTGTTAGTCCTCTTGAAAATAAGTGGGATGACTGATATTTAATCCAAAATTCATGATTCAAATCTCTAAATAAGATCATAAACTTGAAAATGATGGCCCAATCATGGTGGCACCTTGGTAAGAATCCAAAATATCTAAAAATGATATAAAACTAAGCTTGAAACTCAAATTTCGCATGAGTATTCCAACCCTACCATGGAGATAGATGACATATAATGATTTAAGGCTTAAACCTCATCCCAATCCATACATCTGAACCCCTTTCCTCTAAAGATTTGAGTGATAATCTAGGAAACTGATTTGGATCTTCTTAAACTCCATCTGATATTGGTGGGGCTCAATACTTCCCTATGCTTCAACTCAATAGGAAAGGTTTCCCACTTGGAAAGACTATCATTGATGATATTAGTAGAATGGTCATTTAGAAAATCTCTAAAAGCTACAGTATTAGATCTTAATAAATCATGATACTTATCATTAATATACATGGGATACAATGGTTTAAAAGTAGAAATAAGTTTCCTTACCTCTAAGAATTATGGTCTCATACATAACCCAGTAGTGCTTTATAATTCTAGAAATCTATTATTAGATTGCTACCATGTTGTTTGGTTCTTTGGAGTGGAGAGAAAGGAATACAATTATGTCTCTCCAACAAATAAATTTATCAAAAAACTAGATTGATATCCTAACAACAAATTAAAAGTATAAAACTCACAAATTTCATTTTGCATTTCTTTAGTGCTCTTGAGAAAAATGTTAGTAAACACATGCTCATCTTCAATAATGTGTGAAAAACCAAGGGAAATTAACTAAATATACCATTTATAAAATTAATCATGGAATAAAATAACATGAATAGATGAAAGATGATTGCATACTAATAATTTCTCAAAAATATCATAAATGTGTTGGATGGAAGCCTATGCATTTTGAAATTACTATTGAGATTCTACTAATTAATTTTGAGATTCCTCTTTAAGCTTAGCATTTTCATCCTTAAAATTCTTAATTTTCTTTTGGGTATTGTTACAAATTGAGATAATTTCATGTAATTTTATAGGAAAAAATGGAACAAATCTTGTTTGTCCCTCTATATAAGTTGATATTTATCTTGTTTCTCTTTACATTACTCGAATAGAGGCTTGTAACTCAAAAATTTTAGTGGTTAGCTCTCTCATTCTATCTGTATGTTGTGAAATCAATGCATTTATATCAAAAATAATTTATCTTAGATTATTAATTTTATTATTATTATCAACATTAGCATTTTAAAAATTAGTAATTTGGGTGTCCTTGATATCAAGAGAATTATGAAAATTACTCAACTCTTGAGTTTGTGAAAACATTGAATTGTGCATCTTAGTCTATTCGTCTTGTATTCCTTGAATAATTATCTCTTGTTCTCTAAATATAGTGAAAATTCTTCCCATATTTGTTCTAAATTAGAAATAATCAGGTCCTTACCTCTTAAAGTTGAATGAAGAACATCTAACTCTAATTATTTCTATTTGATTATTTCTTCATGATGAGATAGAGCCATGACATGCTGTAATTATTTTTATTCATTGATAGAGTGAGGAGAATATGGGAATTATTATATCAAGTGTGACTTACCTTTATCAGTAATAGAGGGTACAAAACAATTTATTTCTTGAGGCAAAACTTTTGTTGTAAGGGTTTCTTCTATAAATACAATTTCTTATTCATGTGGTTCTTCTGCAACAACTACTTCAACATCTGTAATATCAATAGGGGAGATTAAGATTCCCAAATTATCCTTATATTTTACATCTTTTTTATTATTATTCCTATAAAATAATCTAATAATTACATCAGAGCTTAGTTAGAGGAGAATGAGGGGTATCTAAACAAAATCAACTTTGTCTATTTGACCTTTAATGTTGTATCTTCAAATCCAAAGGTGGTGAATACAATCATTATTTTATATAGACTATGGTATAATGAGGAGAGCTAGGGCATGGTGTTTTATGTATAGAAACTAGAGAGAAATTTTGGAGGAAAGAGGACCAAGCCTTTTCACCCTTGGTTTACTTAAAAACTAATGTCCACAAATGAGTGTAACCAACCCATGATGATAAGTGGACCCAATACCTCTTTTCAAATTTTGATCAACATGGATGATGGAATTATGAAGGAAAGAGGGAATATTTACCTTTTATTCTTCTTAAGTATCTCTTTTTCTCAAGTGAAGGAGTCTCATGGATTCTCCACCATCTACTATAAACTGACCATGACAATTAATATATTTCATAATCTAGAAGATAACATTTTGCTAGGGCTGAGGAAGGATTTCTCTTATGATTCCCCTAGATAATATTTATGGGGATTTGGCCAATATAGGGTAGGGATAGTTTATTTCAATAAACATGTAAATCAAGTAAAATAAAATTACCAATAACAACTACCCGTCTTCAAGAAAACCAGAGAGAATACTAATTATAGAGGGATTTACTAGAATGTTTTTACATTTAATAACAATATGATCTTAATCAAAATTATCATATAATTCTTGCACAATTTATATATGAAATCCTTGAAACATTTTAAATAAATTTAACCAGCTTATTGATTTAAATGTGTCCCTATTTGCTTCATCCTATAATAATGCATTGGAAGTTTTTGGTTCACTCTTTTTATTTCTTCCACCCATCATCGAAGCTAACACTATTTAATTGAAAATATGACTATAATGTAAAAAAACATAGAGCTAATATTTGTATAGGAAATAGGGGAAGACAAGAGGTTAATGATATGATACAATAATGGAGAGAAGTGATAATACAACAATGGACAAAAAATCAAGGTATATTATGATATTATGAGAAGAATTATGGTAGCAATTATGGCAATAATGATGGTAGTAGTTATGGTTATCACTTCAGAGTATATGAGATATAATGGGATGGTGTTTTATCTGATCAATATTTTTGATGTGGCATAAAGGTAATAATTTATATTAATATGAGTAATAATCATAATGAATTAAACATCATATCAAATATTTTTTTAAAGACCCTTTATTTAAAATATAGTCACATCAATTCTATTTGAAAAGATCATTTGGAAACATTACCACATAAAATCTGTTGGAGAAGATATTTTGTAAACATCATCACATCAAATTATGGAATGTAGTGATGATGGTACTAACTCAACATACCCATGTGACTTTACCAAAACTTGTCCATGTGAAAAGTGTCGATTGCTTAATGATTACACATGCATGACATAAAATAAAAAACTGCCTAATCCTTTGAGAAAATAAATATAATTGTACCTTTTCATATTAATCCACACCTATCTTCTAGAGATTCCATGTTTCCAGTAGGTATAAACAAATTTAAGAAGATGGGTTAGTTGAGAAATTTTTTATATTGTAGGATTTTTCTTCTAAAGATAACCATTTACTAGTTTTCACCTTTTAGTATTTTATATTTTCAATTTTTTATGTTTTTTTTTTTTTTTTTTGAATTTTAAATGGAGGAGAACCATCATTTATTGGTTTTCATCACTCTTTTATTGGATGTTTATTACAAAGATCATATGACTTTAATGGAATAAACAAGTTATTCCATATGGTCAGAGTGGTCTTGATTTTGTTCAATAAACTCTTCCTTGATGAGAGGTACTCTATACACCTTAAACCTATGACCATTGAATAAAAGTGTCATTTGGTCACCATAAATGGGTTAAAGATAGATAGATATATTTCTAAAAATATTTTTGATTAGGTATGGTCCCAACCATATTTTCCTTAGCTTACCCTTAAAGTTATAGAATTTGGAATCAGATAAGATTGCCTAATCACCCTCTTGAAAATGTATTTCTTTGATGTGAGTGTCATGCGACTACTTTCTCTAATTTTGTATCATGATGGTTTGAGTGAGTTCATCCATTCTCAATTCATATATCTCATTTATTTGAGTGGTCTTGATTTTGTTCAAGAAACTCTTCCTTGATGAGAGGTACTCTATACACCTTAAACCTATGACCATTGAATAAAAGTGTCCTTTGGTCACCATAAATGGGTTAAAGCTAGATAGATCCATTTATAAAAATAGTTTTGATTAGGTATGGTCCCAACCATCTTGTCCTTAGCTTACCCTTAAAGTTATATAATTTGGAATCAAATAAGATTGCCTAATCACCCTCTTGAAAATGTATTTCTCTGATGTGAGTGTCATGCCACTACTTTCTCTAGTTTTGTATCATGATGGTTTGAGCGAGTGCATCCATTCTCAATTCATATATCTCATTTAGTTGAATTATTTATCTTTTTACTTCATTAAGATATATTCCCATGTCAATTTTTGCCTTCAATGTCTAAAATTCAAATTCTATAGGTAAGAAAGGTCTCTTTTCATAGACAAATTCATATAGAGAGAATCCTTTAGTTATCTTCCATGTATTTTTGTATACCCACACTGATTCAAGTAATTTTTATGCCCAATTTTTTTTTTCTTTTCATAATTTTGGTTAGGATGTTTTCCAACTCTTTGTTGGTGACTTTCACTTGCCCATTGGCTTTGGGATGATATGGTGAAAATTTATTGTGATTGATCTTGTATAACTTTGTAAAATATTTGGTCATGTTGGATGTGAATTGGGGTCTCTAATTTGAAACAGTAGATCTAGGAGATCCAAATATCAACATAATCTTATGGTATAAAAAATTAGTGACCATTTCTTCCCTAGTAAATGTGAGTGCCTACACTTCAACCCACTTAGTAACATAGTCATTGCATATTGATAAACATTCCTTTATTTGAGATTGTGGGTTGATTAGTCCAACAAAGTCCAAACCCAATTTTTTAAATGGTTTTAAACTTATTTGAGAATGAAGAGGCATTTAAAAAGATAAAGTAGGCTTACCCATCATTTAAAAATGATCAAATTACCATACATACCTTTTGATAGATTTATGAAGAGATGGCTATTAGTAACTTACACCAAGGATATTATGAATTGTAATTTTTATTGTAAATGTCCTCCTCCTAGTTCACTATGGCATGCTCTAATGATTTCGTATAACTCATCTTCTCTAACACACCTACAAAGTATATGATCAAGTCTAGTTTCTAACAATGTGCCTTTAAACCATCTGAAATGAGAACTAGCTCTAACCAAATGTTTCCTTTCTTTAGAGGTGAAATAATGAGGAAAATTATCTATTACCAAGTAATTTTTCATGTCTTCAAACCATGGGGAGTATGTGGATATGTAAAATATTTGTTCATTTGGAAAATAATCCTTCACAAGTTAATCTTCACCTATAGTGATCAATCTAGATAAAAAGTTAGCAACAACATTATACTTTCTTAGTTTGTCTATGATAGCAATGTCAAATTGTTGTAACAAAAATAACCATCTAATTATTCTTCCACATACAATTGGTTTATTCATTAAATACTTAATTGTTTATTGATTTGTATAGATGAATACCTGATAACCAGTAATGTAATGCCTAAACTTGTTTATAATATAAATAATAGCAAGAAACTCTTTTTTTATGGTAGTGTAGTTCTTCTCTATGGGGGTAAGATTATTGTTGATATAATAAGTGGCATACATCTTTCCATCCTCATCTTTTTGACCTAAGCCTGATCCTAATGTAGTATTGGAAGCATTGATATAGACATGAGACATTTTTTTCCCAATTAGGTCCTTTCAAGATTGGAGTGGTCATGAATATGTTTCAAAGGCTTCTTGGCATTTATCATCCCATAAAAATTCACTATATTTTGATAACAAATGAAAAATAAGGGAAACTATTTTATTGAAATATTCAATGAATCTTATATAATATCCTACATGACCAAGAAAAATTTTAACATCAGTTTGTGTTTGTGAATGGGGTGGTTATAAATTACCTCAATTTTTTTATGATCTACTTTTATTACTTGAGAAGAGATATGTTGTCTTAAGACTATCCCTTCATCAACCATTATGATTCATTTCTCATGACTCAAAGATACTTGGTGATATTCACATATAGTAGGCACTTTATCCATGTTGTTCAAAGCTTCATTATATGTAGTACCATGGATAATGAAATCATCCATGTACACTTCCACATAGTCATTTGTAAGATCAAAAAAATTGCTAACACTACTCTTGGAAAGGTAGCAAGTGCATTGCATAATCCAAAAGGAAGGACTATATAATCATATGTTCCATAGGGGAAGGTAAATGTTGTTTTGTTTTTATATTTTGGTGATATTCTAATTTGGTTATATCCAATCTATCTATCTAAGAAATAAAAATATTGTTTTCTTTCCAAACTATCCAAAACTTGATCGATGAAAGATAAGGGAAAATAGTCTCTTATGGTGGATTTGTTCAATTCTATAGTCTAAACAAACTATATTTTTATATTATTTTTAGGCATAATAAATAGAGGTGAAACCAATTAACTATTAGATATAGGATAAATAAAACCACTTCCAATAGTTTTTCTATTTCTTTCTTAATAATTTACTTCAAAGATGAATTAATCCTTCGTTGTAGTTTTGAAACTGGTCTAACATTTTTAATATGCATGTGATGTGTTCAAACATTAAGATGTATTCCTTTCATGTTAATATAATTCTAAGAAAAACATTTGACATGTTTTACCAAAACATCAAATATTTTCCTTTACTACTGGTTAGTTAACCAACTATTGATAGTTAACAATTTACTTGGTTGAGTTGCAATCTATTTAGCACCTGGAATAATGGAATTAAATTATTTATATTAAATCATCAAGGAATTAAATGAACATGTTTTTGGTAATAAAATGTGAATTTTGGATACATATTTGTAAAAATTTTCACTTATGGAAAGCATATTGGTCAATAGACAATGATAATCATGTAAAAATAAATTCTACCCATTTTGAGCCCAATCAAGTATGGCTTGCTAAATGTCTTATGGACTAGATAATATGTTTGGTGTGTTGAATAAATTAATTTTATTACAAATAGTGGATGTGGATTCTTCCATTCATGATTTTTTATCTTCAGAGCATAGCTTTCAGTCCTTGGAGGTAAACCACTAGTCTTCAGAGTTAAGTTGCTTGTCTTCAGAGCTAAGCTACTAGTATTTGGAGCTAAACCTTTAGACTTCAAAGTAAAACTATTTATTTTTGGAGTAAATTTTTTAGAATTTAGAGTAATTTTTTTAGACTTTAGAGAAAAAGTATTGAACTTTAGAGAAAAACTATCAAATTTCAGACCAAAGATCTCTTTATCTAAATCTTCTATTATTTATTCTTCAAAATCTTGGTCATGTTCTTTGATGGTAACCATGGTTATGAAAGACACACTATTCTAGTTTTATTCAGGTTGATCCACCCAGATTTATTTTAAAATACCCATTTAAGGTCTATCAGGCAAATAGATAGCTATCTATTTAACATGAATTCCATTAGAAATGGTCATGTTTCTAGATCTATAGATAATTATTACCTTAAGTATGGCTAACCAAGGTATACAAATAATTATTGGATACCTTATAAACTTTTGTTTAGGTTGAAGGATCATGAGATTAATAAGGTATTCCCAGGATTCAATAGTGACAAGTACATTCTCTATATTTCCTTTAGGGGCAGTAGTGGATTGACCTACCATTTACAGAATTATTGTGGTAGGATGAATCCTTGAGAGAGATAAAGACTCTAATATGTTGAAAGTTGTGATGTTTATTGAAACACCTATATCTATAATAAAATTTGATATGGACTTGTTCCCAATTGTCACAATCATCACAAGATTACCAAGATCTCCATATTTTGGAACAAGTATATTTTCTGCTAATATATCAACCATTTTTCTAGTTACTTGAATTATTTTGGGATACCAATTATTTATTATTAGTGATTTTATGCATAATAATTTAATGATTTTATTTATCTTAGGAATGTATTTAATGTATATTAATAGTGGAATTTTAATATTCATTTCTTTTAGTCCATGTAACAATTTAGAATCTTCCCTAAGTTTCTCTTCCTTAAGTCTCTTAGAAATTGGAATAGTTTTTGGGCCCATTTTTCCCTAACTGTGGACCCACACCAACTCAACAGACAATTTAGTGCAGGGTAATCATTTGGGATGATTTATATTTTGGTATTTTTGTGTAAGATGGAAGAATAAATGCACTCCTTGTGCTAGCTAGTAGGAGGATAACAAATTCTATGATGTTTTGGGCATATTCAAAGAATGGAAGCATGTGGAAATCACAATGCAAGGGGTAAAAATCAATGGAGTTGATAAAATGATTGAGAAAATATCCAACTCAATAACTAATATGCATAGTTCCACCTTGGCATAAGGTGCTGATGTGGGCTATAAATGTAATCTCAAACTAGGATGCAATAACATGTGACTTGGAGATATAAAAGCCTTATATAATTGGTTCCATAAATAGTGAAGTGACCACCATTAAGCCTTAAGACTAGTATGGATGCCCTTAAGGCTCCACATTGTAGTTCCTAAGCTCACTTGTGAGACTCTGGGCCTTTAGTAGTTTAGATAAACTATTACTTTATTTTTTCCATATGAAATGTACTCTATATTTAGATAATTAAGTATATGAATAATGGTTGAAGTAATACATAATGTTATTGGGTAATATATTTATCTTTATGATTGAAATTTGTAATGAATTTTATGAGTTTAGTGTGATATATTCAATTTGAATGATGTTGTTTATAAGATTTGATTCATAGTTTTCATGGAATCTATGTAGTTTAGAATGACATCATCATATTATGTGGAAATAATCTTAAGTATAGGAAAAGGCATGTGCCCAAGATTTGATACCTATGATGAAAGCACTAAACCATCATGAAACCTTGATCTAAGATATCCCATTAAACCCTACAAGCACCTAAAGGATGATAAACATGATGAAACATAGGCTTACACCCATAAGAATATAGAGAAACATGATATAGACTTGTGCCCATATGATTGGAAGTAGATACCTAAATATGATTTATGCTAATAGACCCTCATCTTAGCCTAGAAATAACTTGCATTGATGAAATTACAAATGTTTTTGTTTTAAATAACTAATTCCCTTAAATAATGAGTTACACCATGGCATGAGTAGCCCAATGTGGTCCCTAATTATTTCTCTACTAAACTTTGAGTGAGCACATAAGGCTTATGCCTTATGTGAATTGATGTTGGTACAGTTGAGTGATAAATGTTGAGTGCCATAGGTTTACTCCATATTTGTGCCTAATTGGAAAAATTATAGAACTAACTTGGAGAACTAGATAAGTTCTTGATAGATTAAATGAAGTGAGACAATTGACCCTTTTCTACAATAATTTGGTTCTATTGTCAGGACCCATGTTGAATTTTCTTGTTGTAATGGTGTAAAAGAAAAATTCTCAACTCTCCATCAAGAACATCAAACATTGGATGTAATAGGTGGAATAAAAATTTGCAATGAATTGTCCATCATATAAAGAATAGAAGCCAAAGAAATGGGTCCAAAATAATTTATATGATGCTCTATATGAGGTCTTCTTTTGTAAACTACTTGAGCATGTATACTGATGGTTGGCTACTTATGTAACCCACAAAAGATGAAGATATATATATATATATATATATATATATATATATATATATATATATATATATATATATATATATATATATATATATATATATAATGCCTTAGATTGACAAAGGAGTGCTTATAAAATATTGATAACCTTAATTGCACTTGAACTAGATCTATAGAAAAATGGTGGAAAGACACACTAAAGAGTTACGTGTTTGAGTTTGTAGTATCAACATACTCTTACCTTGAGGAAGTAGAGTATCAATTATTCATGAGCCCATAGGCATGTTTATGAAAGAATTTGACATAGAGATTAAAAATTTGATGGTAGAATACAACTTTGAAAATTTTAAAATGGAAGGATAAATTCCTTTCATGTATGAACAACATAATGGGGAAGAAGGGTGTGTAGGTGAAGTGCAATGGAAGGGGATGAGTAGATTAACACCTGTGAGCTTAGGTGACATAATTATAACAAGAGAAGGCATAGTTTTATAGAATATATGGAACCTAAAAGTGTTGAGAGAACCTATAATGAGTAGGAAGGACATGGGGAAAGATCTCTTGAATTTTAGTAGCTCCAAAAAAAGATAAACATTGAAGCTATAGATCAAGCTCATCGATTGATAGGTGTATAATTCTCTAGGTTTATATCAAAATTTTGTATTAAAGATGCACTAGAATTTCCTACCCCCTTTGAACTTACAACACAAGTTAATTCACTAGATACCCCTTAAGAATAAATAAGAGTGATAACTAAACTTGTTAGCAATATTGACATTGATTAGTTTTTAGACTTAGATCACAATTTTGTGATTGAACAAGTTATTCCTTATAAGTAGATAAGTGAGGATACCTTGAGACCTTTGGGAGATAACTCAACAACATAGAATGTAAGTGAAAGTATTATCGTTCAATAAATGTTAGCTTCATAGACTTGGTAAAAACCCATAAGAAGTGGCCCTACACCACAAGTCAATAGTATAGTGCCTTCATCATCTTCAACACCAATAAGCACCATAGGGCCAATGCCTAATCCAATGTATATAGGCTTAGGAGGGCCAACACCAAGTTAAGTATAGGGGGTACAAGTTCCTTGAATGAAAATTGACCACCAAAAAAAAAATATTATGATATGGGAATGTACCTACGAGAATATCTTGGCATAGAAAATGCCACAAAACATGTGTTAAAATGTGAGCTTCAATGGTATGCTTGGGGTATAACCTAGTCAGAGCATAAGGTAGCATATTTTTCAATAACTCTTCTTGGTATTTCTCATAATTTTTAGAGGAAATTTGATCCTAACCATGCCATGATTTATTATGACATTTTTAAGGAAGCATTCTTGAAGGAATTCACTATTCCTAAGTTTGAACAGAAGAGCATCACCATGTTTAAGGAAACTAGCCAAGGGATATGAAAGAGTATATACTTATATTATGTAAGGTTTAAAACTCTCCTTTAAAATATTCCTTATGAAATCCACCCCTCTCAACATGCATAATGGTTTGTTGGAGGCTTACTAGTACTATTTAGAAGAGAGTTATTTATGAAGACATTCATAGATCCTTGAGAAGTGTTTGAATCTACACTTACAGCTGAGGTATTTCAGAGTGCCAACATAAGAATTAGACCATTCATGGAGGAAAATATTACATACATGGACTCACAACTATTGAATTTGACCACTAGTTCATCACAATATGTTTGAAGCAAATTATGGTGCAACGACTACAAGATGGAAGGCCATAATAGAAATCACTACCCTCAAAGGAATGTGCACACATTACTTATAAATTGTGAAGTTTACCATGAGGGATATGATGTTCAAAATTGGTCATTTTTTTAACACACTATTCATGTTTACATAACCCTCTATTGAAATTTATATGATTCCTATACTCATGCCATAATTGACTACTGAATAATTGATGAAATGCACAAAAACATGGACAAAGATGCACAATAGGAGATTATAATAGTTAGAGGGTAGGAAAACCAAAGAATAAGGGATATGGCCAATAAAATTTTGGATATGGGATGTAAAGAGGTGTTAGAGGAAGAGGTGGAGTTTGTGATGGAAGAAGATTCCCATCATGATCATTTTACAAGTGCAACTTGATTGAGCACTATCAATGTGATTGTCTGATGCATCTAATGTGTGGTTATTTTTTAGAACCACATTTAGTTGAGGAATGACTTAAATTGTATAAAAAGTGGAACCAAGGTTAGACCTATGTAGAAAAAGGCACTAAAATTATCTGAAATAAGCCAAAATTAGAGAAATAGACTCCAATAGTGCAACCGATATGCACAGAGCCAATAAAAGTGAAGGCAACTAATTGTAGTAGATTTACCACTCAAAATCCAATTGCACAAGTACTATAATGATGCCTAGGATATGGTAAATTGAGTCATACTGAGTGCATCATGTGGCAAAAACCTAAATTTGCACCTTACCCTAACCCTGCATGCCAAAAGGATGTCTTATAACAAGCCATGAGCATTATTCAAAACCTATAAGGAGAACTCCAACTAGCATGAGATTTAAAGGCTACTGCCTCTCATAAGAAGAAAGATAACTAGAATACTAAGGTACAAGAGATAACATAGATCATATGCATCCTGCAAATAGAAGGAATGCTTCCCTTATTAAATAATTTTCTTTTAAAACATGCCAAGCAAAAGCCAGCTAAAATTACCATACCCCACATAGTTTAAATTGATGTGCCATGCATGGAAAGGGCATGAAAGGTTAGGCATACATAAAACACAAAGTATGATCAATATTTATTAGTGAATTACACCATTAATGGATGGTCTATATGCGAGGTCCATGTGGACACAAGCACCGAGGTCATTGTCTTGACAAGGAATGCATGGGATAAAATGGGTAGGCCATCCTTGAGGCCTTCCATTCATGTGTTTTTCATGGCCAAAAAATCTAGGATACAACCAATTTAAATTATGAAAGGTGTCATTTTAGATATTATGGGCACAGATTTCCATGCTGACTTCAAATTTATTAAGTTATCTAAGCAAGATAATTATCTATTATTCTTGGGCAATCCATGGTGCTATGCAAATAATGCTAACATGCACTTCAATAAGTGATATCTAACCTTTTAAAATGGAAAGGATAGGGATGTTATCCCCCTCTCAAGTGATCAAGGACCCCCTTATGTAAAAATTATTAATATTGAAGATGAGATCAATCATATCTACAACATTAGGGTGCAAGGTGCCAAAACTATCAACCCCAATAACCAAGGAGTGATTTATTAAGATGATGGACAATCAACCTTAAACACTACCAATGTAGATCATGACTAATGGGTTGAAAAATCTTATGAAACCACTAGTTATAGGTGCTTCATAGTGAGTTCCAAGGTGCCAAAACCTATGAGGATTTGTTGGGTCTAGATCGGTCACAGTTCATAAAGAGGGGTCCTTTATAATAAGAAGAAGGAAAATAAGGTGTTTTGCCTAAGTAAAGGTAAACTTATGGTAATCCTATGATATGAGTTAATTAATAATATAGAATAGTATGTCCATGATATAGAGTCATTCATCCCAAAGGAAAAATATAGAATGGGCACACTAGTGTATACTTTAAAGAGCATTATTGCTCATTGGTGGGCAGTGTAAAATCCTAGCTTTCCAACTTGGTAAGATGTAAAAGTAATAATATAAACTAGTTTTGGGAAAATTAATGAATATATATACATTTCCACATACTCTAGTGATTAAAAACCTATATCATGTGCACTTATGTGAAGAAACTTGGATTGAGTGTAGTGTAAATGCCCTAAGGAGCTTGTGGATGCATGCCTTCTATAAAACCTTGAAGACATGGACATGGGATTAGTATGTGGTCAATGAAATGCACCACTTGATAGTTATTTGGAATGTATTAAAGGATAATTTTGTGAACACCTTATCCTTTTCCTCACATAACTTGGAATTAATCAAACCATTACAAGTCATTGAAAGGGCAGTGTTTGAGGACATTACAATATTAGAGGAGTGCCTACAAGATATGTTTGAGGAGAAAGGATTAACACTCCCAAATTTATTCAATGAGTAGGAAATTAATAATGACTCATGTTATGAAGATATGGATATCTAGAAATCATGAAATTAGACTTCCTTAATAGGAAAGAGGAAGATCATGTGACAAGTGGATGATAGTGCCCCTAATAAGGAAGACCCTACTCATCTCCACATCAAAACAACTAAGGGGAGTAGGCAATTTGATGACACACATTAGGAGGGAAATGATCCCTACCATGTGTCACTCAAGACCACCTAGGTTTGAAACAATGTAGAAGCAGAACCAAAGGTGGCTACTCTAGGTGCATATTGCTCTGACATGGAGCTAGAATGAATTGTGGATCTCCTAAGGAGTTTCAATATTTATTTCTATGTAATTGCTAGGATATGCATGGTATCCACCTATCCCTTAGAAATATTAACATAAATATAGTGGATGGTACATGACCTATCAAGAAGTTCCCTTACATAATGAACCCCAATCTTTACATGAAGGTCAAAATGGAGATTAATGGTATGCTAGCTGTAGGAGTGATCTACCAAATGCAAGAATTAGAATGGGTGAAACTAATGGTGATAGGCATAAAAAAATATGGGTGCATCCAAATTTGTGTGGATTACCATTTTTTAAATGCTACTTAAGTCACTGACCCCTTTCTGACTCCATTCACTGATGAAATATTGGATAGAGTCACAAGCTACAAAATATATATTTTCATTGATGGTTTTTCTAGATACTATCAAGTCAAATATGAATAAGAAGATAGGTCTAAGATAACCTTTACAATAGAATGGGGTTGTTTTTCCTAAAGTGTGATGCCCTTTGGGCTTAAAAATATGCCAGCCATATTCTCCATAGTGGTCTTTACCACATTCAAGGATTTTATGTATAAGTTCCTCTAAGTTTATCTTGATGATTGGAATATATATGGGATCATGAAAACCATTATGATAAGTTACACCTCGTGTTTTATAGGTGATAAAAGCTACACATATCATTAAAACTTAAGAAGTACATCTTGGTGACACTATTTAGAACCTTGATTGGGCACAAAATTTGTAAATATGGTTTACTCATCAACCCCGTGAATATTTCCATTATCATTTATCTCCAAACTCCTTCCACACAGAAAGACATTCATGTATTTTTTATCCATTATGGTCATTATAGAAAGTTTATAACGAGGCATGCAAGGATCACAATGTTAGAGGAGCTGTTGTGCATGGATGAGCCATTCTACTAGGGCACAACATAAGAAGATGCCTTTGAAACTCTAAAGCTCAAGTTAGCTAGCACACCTATTCTTTAGTTTCTCAATTATATGACTCCATTCCATGTCCATGTTGATGCATTTGGATCTATAATTGGTGTTGTTCTAGTGTAATCTAGTGAAGGTAAAATGGATTATCCTATCTCCTTCACAAGCAATAGATTGACCCTTGTAAAGAAAAATTATACAACTATTGAGTGTAAGGCACTGGATATAGTCTATGTCCTCTAAAAATTTAGGCAATACATATTACCAACACCATTTATCTTTTTCACTGATCACAAGGTACTTAAGTACCTTATGAATAAGCCCATTCTCCATGGGCACAATTTTAGATGGATAATTCTATTTTAGGAATTTTAGTTCTTAGTTATGGTGAAACTTGGGAAGCAGAACTCAAGACCAGACCATTTATCCCAAATTGACTCTGGTAATCCAACAATTCCCATTGAAGATGACATACCACATGCATAACTCTATATATTCTAGTGCATTCCTGAAGACTTGGCAAGGATAGACACATTTATAACATCTAGGTTTTCACCCTAAAACATGATAACCAAATAGAATAAGCAAATTTCCATTCACTCCCCCCTTTTAGATCATTAGTGTGGAGATGTATAAATTAAGTTGAGATGAAGTATTGTGCTAATATGTTTTAGAACCTAAAATAAAATTCATTATATGAGAGGCATATAAGGGGATTGAAATATGCCATAGAGATGCAATGACATGCATGCTTATGGTGGCCAAGCCTATTTAAAGATTCAAAGAATTATACTAAGGAATATGACATATGTTAGAACATAGGGAAGCCAAACTAATGGGATGAGTTACCTCTCATACCCATTCTTGCCCAGGTGCTATTGGAGAAATGGGCCATTTATTTTATTGGTCCAATTAATATTATATCAAGGTTTATAGGTGCAAGGTATATTATAAAAGTAACTGACTATCTCACCAAGTGGACCAAGGTAGAACCTACTAAAAACTACACTACCACCACTACCACCCAATTCATATAAGATAACATAATAATTTTCTATGGGTGCCCACTTAGTTTAAATAGATATAGAGCAAGACACTTCCTCAATGAAGTAATGGAAATATTGCTCTCCAAGTACATGGTGGCATACCAAAAGACTACCCCATATCATCCCTAGGAAAATGGTATAGCTAAGGCATTTAATAAAATATTGGAAATGTGCCTTATAAAAATATGTGATTTTGGTTTTAATGGTTTGGATGATTAAGTGTTGATAGTATTATGGGCATATCATACCACCTACAAGTGCCTAAACAAATCTAAACTATTTCAACTAGTGTTTGGGACTGAAATAATTATACCAATGGAGTTATTAGTACCATCATTATGTATTACATGAATTAGTCACCTGGATGACCAAGCTTCATTGAGCACAAGGCTAGAGGACTTGGAGTGGTCGGATGAGGTGTGAAACCAAGTAAGATGGAGCTATAATATTGAGAAAGTGTGATAAATATTATTGCATGATAGGCACATTAAGTATAAATTACTAACTAAAGGATCATTAGTATTTTTCTATGACTCCAAGTACCTAAGGCACATGGGCAAGCTAAAGATAAGGTGTATGGGTCCATATGCTATCTACCACATATTGGAGATAGGTGCATGTAATTTACACATGTTGGTTGGTGAAATGCTCCCTAGGCATTTTAATGGAAACTAATTTGAACCATATCACTAATAGAACGACACTTGTGCCATAAGACATCGACTACCTAGTCATGAGTTGGTTATGTTGTACTGTCCAGAATAAAATTTTGGAATTAGCCAAACAATTACTAATGCTTATTTTGTTCTATGTTTTTGTGATGATGGATGAATAAATGGTGCTTTGAATCCTGATGGTGAAATACTTTGGCACTTACATGCATAATTCTAGTTAGGTGAGTCAAGCATAAATACTTTCCAAGTGCTTGAGGATAGACACCTATGTTAGGGGCATGTAAAGATAACCAAACTTATAAGATTGGTGCATAAGATCAATGTGCACAATATTCAAGATATATGACACTTTTAGGCCTCTAAAAGAAATATTCTACACTTTTACACATAGCTCTAGTCGAGTGAGTCAAGCATGAATTCTTTCAAAAGAGCTTGAGGCTAAACACCTAAGTTTTTAGGTGCATATAATTCACTATACCATGAAAATATGAGCACCAAGGGAAAAAAATATACAAAAAGGGTGCTGATGCACATGAGATGAAATAAACACCCACATGATGATAGTGCACAAGAGGTAGAATGAAGACACATAACATGATTATGTGTAAGAGATTAAATAAGAGTGACACACTATAAGGATAGTGTAAATGATTTTTATGGGGTAGGATAGGCTAAGGAAAAGAGATTAGAGTGCACAAAAATTGACCTAGATAGGAAAATGAGCTTGAAATGAAAGTGTAGTAGGAAATGAAGATGGAACTATGGAGGCTAAATCATGTGCATGTGAGGCACTACACCCAGGTTACCATAAGGAAGGCAAAGGTCACACCAAGTGAATAAATCAAAAGAGAAATATCATTAGGACATGATGAAATACACCCAAAGTAAGGCAAGAAGTGACTATTTGAATTACACATCACTTTACCAAAAATATTGTAAGGAGGAATTATTGAGGTGATGGTAAAGGCACAAAGAGCCACATTGAATGCATAGGTGGCAACGAATTTTCATGGATTTCATAGGATTTTATGATATAAAATAACTCTAGACATCACCACACCATTAATCACCTAAACTTAAGAAGGTAGCTAAATTAAGGGTATAAAATAATAAAGGGCTGACTAGTCTAAGTTACAAACCTTGAGATAATTTACACCCAAAATGCAAACAAGTAAACCAAAATTGAAGCAAATAACTACCATCAGAGTTAACCCTTGAGTACCCATATACACCAAAATTGAATTATTTAATAGAGAAATAAATTATGTTCACTTTAAGATTGGCATAGGGAAGTAAGGGGCAAAAATTATTCAAAAACCAAGCCATAGAAAACTGAGGTGATATCAAGGCCACCATTAACAACATGCAAAGATCAAGATCTAAAGTCACATTCATAGACCTCATGATTATGAGAAGCATCAACAAACATCAAAGGCTTCAAAAAAGTAAACAAACTAGACTTCAACTCTAGCTAGTTTAGAATTAGGAAGAAGCACATGAGTTCCAACCCACTATAGGCAAGAAGGATGCCAAGAGGGCATGGATGATAGAAAAAGAAACTATAGTAAAGAAAAAATCATAGTTGATAGAGGGATTTAGAATCACCAAGGTTGATCCAAAAACACTTACAGAAATATCCTATCAAGAAATATAGTATCTTAAGGATGTATTGGTAGGAAAGAGTCGGGCATCATTCATGCATACCTTATACCTCAAAGAATACAACCACCATACCTCAAGTAATTTGTAATACCTAACAAAAAATTAGATGGTGGATATAGGGACCAAAATAGAATTAGGTGTGAATTTTTTTGATGTCTCCATCTAAGACAAACTTTTAACCACTGATGCAACTAAACTTTAGGAGTTGTCATGTTTTGGGAATCTAAAGGAACTCATGTAGTTTTTTTTATCATGCATATATGGGGACTACATCTATTTTTCATGAAGTTTCATGTGGATATCAATATGCCTAATAGGTAAAATTATCGGTCTTATACACTCTAGCATCGACATCCACCAGATGATGGTGGATGATGTTGAAGTTGAAAGGGTCAAGAAAATCTTGGAGTAATATAAGGGAGGTTTTGTGTTCCCAATCAAATATATTAAAGACTCCAAAATAAGGGAAGATACATACCTCATGAGTTCCAAAATTTATTTTAGTGATCAATGGATAGATGTCACCAAAGCATACCTATTCATCACCTATCACATGGCATAGGGGGTTAAGTTTATAATCAAAAAGTTCATTGTAGAGGAGATGGTGAATAATGTGCTTGAGTGTCATAAAACACGAGAGACCTTTTAGTGGGGGTCTATGTTAATTCTAATTGTAATGGAGGATATTGACATGCCTGATGGTGATGAAGATAACATTTGGGTCTTCCTAACAAGGACTCCATAACTCATAAATATCAAAAATTTACCCCCCCCCCCAACTTCTCCCAGAAGTAAAATACCAAAGTAATGGGGTGGTGTGACTAGTATATTGAAGCATTCAGATAATAATGGTGCATCCTAGAGGAGATCCCCAAAAATTTGTTTGGAATGACAACCTTCATCATTATGAACCATTCTATGTAGTGTACATAGTGATAATAGATGATAATTTATTGGGTTGGATAAAATTCCTTATTTATTCTCTATGAAATACTTCAATGAGGCACTAAGAAGTATCCCTAATGCATAGTAGCTAGACATCTTGATGAAAACTATGAATTTGGGATGAAACAAATTGTGACACCAATATGTAGGAGGGAAGGTGACCAAGAATGATTAAGATGACTCAAATCACATTGATATCCATCCCCTCTATAAAGAAGTGTTTCTCGAGCATATCCATATGATTTATTATGATATGAAGCCAAGGAATAAGGGTACAAGCACCAATAAATAAGATTAACTCCCCCTCTAGATCGATGATGAAGGGAAGTTAGCACCAGTAGCATAGAATAAGTCTCTAAAAAATAAAAAGGAGGAGACACTTGAGGAGATGTAGGAGTGCATCCAATTAAATATCGCCTCTAGTGATGAGGCCACTCCCTCTATAGGAAATAAGAAGTGCATGGCCTTCATATTAGGAATTTATTCATCCAAGCTAAGGGAGAAGAAAAATAAGTCAAAGGGGCTAGTTTCAATTACCACGATAACCTTGGTAGATATGGAGGCATAAAAGGCACATGAGGAATTGGAAGTGAAAGAGGAATGTGAAGAGATGGAGGAGGAGGAAGGAAAGATGAAAGTTTACATCATCTAGGAAGAAGCAGTAGAAGAATACCCCAATTATATAGAAGTTAAGTAGTTCATCCAAGGTAGCACTACCATCATACTTAGAGAGGTAGAAAAGTCACCCAGTGCCTCATCTAAATAGCCCTTCACATAGCCTCCACTAATTGAGGAGGAAAAAAGAAGCTGGTGAAATAAAATGAGCCTCAATAATGAACATAAAGAGATGGCACTAGAGGTAGAAAAGAAAGAGTGACTAAGAAGGCATCCAACATGACCCAAGAAGGGATTGATAAGGTCAATTTCAAGGAAATAAAGGATAAGGAAGAGAAAACCATGGAAATAATAAAGAGGAAGAAGGTAGAGAAAAATAAATTCAAGAAAAGAAAGCCTAAAAGGAAAGGTATATGAAAGAGAAGGAAGAGAAGGAAGAGAAGAAGGTTGTTGTAAGTGTATAACCAAGGTAAGAACAATTAGTAAAGGTGCCTAGCACCATCACTAGCATAGAAAAAGAAGCTACGCCATAGGCATTCCCATGTACTGAAGGGTTACCTATAGACAAGAAAGGTGATGCTGGAACCTTGAAGGAACAAATAGATAGTGAAAATAAAACCTAGTAGAAACATGAGTGAAAAGCTGGAATCGAGGAGGAAGAAGAAATAGACCAAGGGGACAAGTCTGAAGAAGAACTGCTACCAAAGAAAGAAGAAACCTTAAAAATAAGTTCCAAAAAGAGTGGTAGTGTTGAGGAAGAGGAACAAGAATAGATGGAGCTGTGCATCACTAAATAAGAGGGTATTGAGCCAAGCCTAAGAGAAAAGGCATAGAAAGGGTGGACCAATGAAGACTATTATATGTTTGAATACATGCCCCGTGGAGCTACCACAACAAGGACCCACCAACAACTATCATTTGTCTTTTATAGTTATATAGATGAGCCTCATTTTGATGTGTTGTAGAGGGATTTACTAGGCATAAAAAATTATATTAGGGACATGATTTACTTCTCGTAAACCCCTATGAAATGAACCTAATTAGGTTGGCCAACACACTCATTTGAATAGCCTCCAAAGTAATGCATAAGAACATCATTAATTATTTTAGGGATTCAAAGTGGAAGAAGATCATGATATAAGTAGAATAAGAAATTAATGGCATGAAATTCAAATTATAACAATTGGCTAAGTACATAGAGGAAGCTAAGCCATCCCTCTTGGATGATGTTGATACTTTGAAATTCTCAAATGTTGATAATGTGTGTATGCTAGTGTATAAAATTATCCCAAGGTTAAAGGAAGATATAGTAATAGAAGAAGAGGAGGACCCATGCACCACAATAAATCAATATCTAGTTACAAAGATCAAAGAGGTAGAAGACCTTTTCTAAAAAATAGAAGGTGCAGAAGTAGTTGATGCCATCTTCATGAAATTCTCTAACCAAGCATTGATCATCAATGTATTCATAAATAAGACAAAGGGGGAAAGGAAATATCTAATGGTAAAGGCATATATTTTTATTATAGTTGAGTGTACATAGATCATGGCAAAGGTCAACACCTTGAGTGCCTAGATAAAAAACTAGGAGCAAAACTTGGAAGAACTCTTATGTACCTTGCAAACAAAGGTCAACAATCAAAGATAAATATTAGATGGAGTGACTAGTAAAAATTAAAGGTTAGAGGCCTTCAAAAAATAATTATAAAATCCTAATGTGCTCATACTTAGTGCCACCTCAATAGAGATTTACAACATTATTGAAGAAATCAGGCTTGCCATCAAGGTCTTTAAGGACTTTAGCACTGAGTTAAAGGAGAATGTGTCAAAGTTTTGTGCACCTAGGGTGTTGAAAGACTAGTCCAAATATGGACTAGTAATTTTGTATGGGGTAATTTTGGGCACCCTTTTGCCTAAGTATGGACCTATTCCAACTTAGCAAACACTTCAACACAAGGCTATCATTTGGGATGATTGCTATTTTGGTATCTTTTTTCCAACTAGAAAAATCAATGCACTCCTTTTACTAGTTGGTAGGTAGCTAATAAAATATATGATGTTTTGGGAATATTTAAAGAATGGAAGCACATGGAAATCATATCACAAAGGGTGAAAACTAATGGATCTAACAAAATGATTGAGAAAAGATCTAGTTCGGCAACCAGTGTGCATAGTTCCACCCCAGTAGAAAGTGTTCCTATAGGCCACAAAAGAAAAATCAAACCAATATTTAATGATATGTGACTTAGAGATAGAAAATCCCTATATAATTGGTTGTATAAATAGTGAAGTGATCACTATTAAACCTTAATACTTGTATGTATACCCTTGAGGATCCATGTCATAGCTCCCAAGCTTGCCTATGAGCCTCTAAGCATTTAGTATTTTAGATAAACTATTATTCTATTTTTTCCATATGAATTGTACTCTATATTTAGATTATTAAGTATATGAAGAATGGTTGAATTAATACATGGTTTTCCTAGGTAATATATTTAGCTTTATGATTGAAATGCACAATGAATGTTAAGAGTTTAGTGTGATAAATTCAATTTGAAAGATGTTATTTGTAATATTTGATTCATAATTTTCATGGTATATCTATATTTTAGAATGATGTCATCATATTAGGTTGAAATACTCTTAATTTTAGGAAAAGGCATGCACCCAAGCTTTGACACCTACACCAAAAGTGCTAAACTAGAATGAACCCTTGATCTAAGATATCTCATTAAACCATCTAAGTTCTTAAAGTATGCTAAGCATGATGAAACATAGGCTTACACCCATAATAATATAGAGAAACTTGATAGATACTTCTACCCATATGACTAGAAGTACCTACGTAGATAGGCTTTTCACCTATATACCCTCATCCTAGCCTAAAAATGACTTACACTGACAAACTTGAAAATGTTTTTATTTAAAATAACCAAGTCCCTTGAAGAATGAGTTGCACCATGATATGACTAGCCCAATGTGGGTCCCAATTATTTCTATACTACATCTTGGGTGAGAGCATAAGGATCGTGCCTTATGTGAATTGATGACAGTGTAGTTAGGTGACAAATGTTAAGTACCATGGGTTTACTGCATGTTTTTTCCTAATTATAACAAGTCTAGAAATTACTTGGACAACTAGATGAGAACCGAATGGAGTAAATTAATTAACACAATCGACCCTTTTTTACAATAATAGTAGGGGTATATTGAATAATGTTTAATATGGTTATGGATTCTACCTTTTCTTCAGTTGGTTCTTGGACTATATGTGGCTCATAAGTGTTTTCATCATTGGTAATTTTAGTTATGGTAATGGGTGTATCTCCTAATACCTTTCCTAATCTAAGTTAAATATTATTACATTTAACTGAACCACTTGCAATATTACCTTCTTGACCAACTCTATAAATAGGTACATTTTTCCTATTCTTTTGATTTTCCATTAGTTGAGTAGGTAAATGTAGTTTTTAAACTTATTATTTGATTGGTGGTGGTTGAGGTTGTGGAGGCATCAAGACATGTTGTCAAGGAAATCTTTTTTGTGGCTAATATTATTGATTTGACCATTGAGATTGTGGCTATTGTACCCAATGTGGTTATTTATTTTATTATTAAGCTCAAGATTGACTTTGAGGAATTCCCCACATTTTTGGCATTCATTCTTGAGTACCCCATGGTTATGGTTTTTGTGGTCCCCACATTAGTGGTGTGACTTTTCTAGCCTATGGTGTCACCTATGGATTGGGAGGAAATCTTGGACCAAATTGATTTTGAGAATGGGAGTAGTGGTTTCCTTGTATTTAAATGAATATTACTTCCTCAATGGTATGTGATGCTTGTTTCACTTGGTTTATTATAATATTAAGGTGTTTTAAAATATTTGTGTCATTATCTAGATCACAAATACCATAGACCTCTATTTTGTCTAAAGGGTAATATTTTACATGTTTAATCCTTCATCTAGGATAATAGATTAATAATATTTAGTATTAGTGGCATTGACTTTTGATTTAAGTCCATATAAAGTAGGTGTTAATTTTAGTAAAATATCTACATTGAAATTGGAAATTCTTCCATTAATTGGCCAACTTTAGGTGATTTTCCTAACCTTGATCTCCTTATATTAGATCTTGTTCTAGAGTAATTAATACACAATGATGAAATTTGATGAAAGGTTAACTTATCAACATCACCCTTTCCCATCAAATTCAAAGTGTCTCATGCATCATCATCTAACCCTTTAATAAATATTATTTTAACAACTTTTTCCTTGAGTTGGTAACCATTCCTTTTATGGGTAAATATAAACCTATCAAGGTAATATTCTAAGCTTTCATCTTCATTTTGTTTTATTTTGAAAAAGTTTTCCTTTTGTTCTCTAACTCTACAATAATCTTTATATTTGTATAGAAATGTAATTTCCATTTCATCTCAAGTAGTCATGGAATTAATCTCAAGGCCAATGAACCATCTCATAGCTACATCCTTGAGTGTAGATGGGAATAATTTCAACTTTTAATTGTTTATGACATAATCATAGGTTTAGCAGAGAACTTTAAACTCAAAGAATTGATTTAGATCATATAAGGATTTACCTATATAAGTTGGTAAAATGGATGGGGAAATGCTTTTCATGGAAGTTCTATCATCAAGACCTAGGTTGTTTGGATAGGAAAAAGGTCTATCCTTTTGGGGTTGATGATTAGGGTTTTCCACATGTGCAAGTTCATCTCCCATGATTTCTTCCCAACTTTGGTTATCAATCCAATATAAATTTTCTTATTGGATGATTAACCTATGTTATATCTTAGGAGGGTAATATTTGATTAGATATTATTATTTTAGGGCTTGTGGATAAACTATTATATAAAGAGGATTTTTAGGATCAATTTTATCTATAGGAGAAGATGTTCTGAATAGGATCTTTCTTGTAGGATTTATTTGTGAGATGAACCCTATTCAGGAGAGGAATCATAAAAATTGATTTCAAATTCATTTATTTAACTTCTTGATCTTTCCAATAAGGATTGGACCCTCTCTTCTTATTTATTTTGGATCCCTTAGAGATAAATTGTCCTTGAGAATCTCTTAGATGGTTCATAAATCTAAAGATTTTTTTTTTGTATTTTTGAAATTTATGAATGTTTTTGAATTTTCTTCTGTAAATCTAATGTAGGATCTCACTAACACTTATTGACAAATTTGTATCCATGATAATGATGCCAAAAATTATAGGCTATCATTATAACTCTCATTTAAACAATCAATGTATTGGTGTCATTTTTAACCAGGGTAGTGTCTGACAGCTATTTTCAATAAAACCGTTTGATATTAGAGTTATAAAATTCATTGTTTGGGGGGTTTTTACTTCTACTGTGTTTTCTAAATCCTAAAAACAATAAATAAAACTCTAATTCTAATTTTTATGAAAGTAAATATAAACTATTTATTAATTAAAGATCTCTTATTATCATTCATAATATTAACATTTAGAACTTAAACATCTGGCATAAGACATATAATGTCCTCACTTGAATTACTCAGCTAGGTAGGATAGTGTGTTGTTCAGAATCTGAGAATGTTATCTATTATCACTTAAATATCTTCTAAAAATTTATAAATGTGAGATGAATTAACAAACTTAATCTAGTTTGAAAAACACACTCTTACATAAAATAATTTTGCTTGTATTGAATTAAAATAACTCTTGCATGTAAATGAAACACAATTGCATTAAAGGAAATTCACACTTGATTTTAGAAAATAAAATCACACTTGATTTTTAAAATAATAAATATTTAATTATAAAGGAAACCACTTTGCATTTAAAATAAATTACTCTTGAGGTTAAAAGGGAATTATAATCTATAGTCATGAAATATATCTAAATTAAGAAATAATTCTAAACTATTAAACTAAAAGTACTAATTTATCCTGATCCTTTAAGAGAAGTGGGCCCTTTCTCATTCCTCAAAATAAGAACTAGTTTACTCAATAATAATGGGAAATGCTAAACTTTATTTCATTTAAAAGGACATATACAACTATGAAATGTTTTTGACTTCAAATTCACCAACTACAACTTCTAACTTTCTCTTTTTCTCTAAGTTAATAGATTAATAAGGAGATGTGTATTTAAACACATCTCAAAATCTATTCATAGAGTAAAAATTCTTGGTGGTCTTAACATTCAAATTTGTTTATTCAAAATATCTATAATCTAGGAGTTGGGTCCCTTGATTCTAGAAAGGTATTATAACTTACTCAACTAACTATAGACAAAAAATAAATAACATAGACTACATATACTTATCCATTTTTATAAAATAAAGATACAAATATATCTAGATTATTTTAGGCCATTACCATGAATGGTAATGTATAAAATAAGATATATAAATATAAAAAGTCTATTTATAGATATCTATATAATCATTATCCTGATCAGTAGGATCTAGTTGGTCTTCAGATCACGTCTAAATATCTTTGGAGTAACCTATTTAGCTCTTTGGATCATACCTAGACTTATTTGGAGCATCTTGTATATATCTTCAAATTACAATCATATCATCTTTAGATCACTTTTGGAGCATATTTAGATTATTTTTAGTGTGTTATATTTTTTAAGCTCACTCAACGAATCCTCAAAATTGTATCTAGAAATATTTGTCAAAACTGTGTGTTGCCTTCTCAAAATTACCCCACCATTGGGATGTGTTTCTATACTCAAAACTATGTTATTCATCCAAGTTAGACATAATAACAATGTAAATAATCAACAATAAATTAAATATTAAATTAAGAACAAATTGCATTCATTTCCTACTTGGATAAGAGTTTAACTATTAAATGCAATATAATATATAACTAAAGGCCACACTTTAGGGATGTTTTATATAAATATGATGAGCTATATGAAATGCTCATCAAGTAACACACACTAATGCACTCATTCAAAAAATAATATGGAGGTACCCCCTTTCCTCTTAACCATTTAGTTATTTTGAAAGAATCTACATAACTACTTGGTATATTCTATAGCCTCAACCAATGTGATACCAATGGGCATATATGAGAAACTCAGTTTGGCCCCCATAAAGTTGGACAAGGTAGTGGTCTAGCTAGAAAAGTCAAAATAAAAAGTGATAGGTGAAATTATAAATGTCTACATCTATTTAGAGTCTAATTATAATATTCAACACTTCATATAATTCAATTAGTAGAGATCCTTGAATCCTATGACATGCTCTTAAGCAAAGACTAGTCCAAAGCCCTAAATGGGTATATGGCCATAGATTTTTCCCATATGTGGTTGTTGTGGAGAGGAGTATCCAACCAAATATGATTATATAGATAAATTCACATGAAAAATATGATAACTAACTAAAAAACCATTAATGATAAGGTAAACCTAGTTTCTTCATACCTAAGCATCTACACACTAAGCACAAAGCCTCCTAAAGATAAAACTAGTCACATCCCATGCCTCTTGGGCATATGGTCTCTTAACATAGGTGGAGTTCATTCCAAACAAGGTAGAGGGGCTAGTATTATACTTATAAATCCCTTAGGGAGAAAAAAAATAGAATCATATACATTATAGTTTCCCTACACAAATAACCTAGCAAAGTATGAATCTCTAATCATGGGATTATAATTTTCATTAAAACACAAGGCAAAAAAAATAAGAGTATTTATCAATTTTGAGTTGGTGGTCAACCAAGTTAATAATAAATTTCAATGCAATATATTGTACCTTAGATGGTATAAGCTTAGTGCTTTAGACCTGATTAAGATGTTCAACATGTTTAACATCATCCCTATTCCCTAGGAGGAAAACTAAATAGTAGACTCACTAGAATCTATGGTAGTAATCCTAACTCCCTTGGATAAAACTAAGCTATAAGAGTTCTCTTTGGAACTCATCTCATGTCCTTCTATCTTGGGAAATATGAAAAACTTCTAGGTCTTTGAGGATGACCACTAGATCATCCAATTCCTCAATAATGAGGGAATATTCGAGGCCCAATTTATACATGAAAAAGATAGAGATAAACTCATGAATGAGATGGATAAATATGGGATCTTGAATATTCATGGTAATTAGATACTAAAAGGGATAATCTCATTAGAGAGAGTATTTGATATGTTAGAACCTACTTTCCAAGTGAACATACCCAAGTTTGCGGACCAAAAGTGTTGACTCATCAACCTCTATCTTATAAAAAATCTCCATATGTTTAATGTGGGTCCTAATTAGATAAACCACAAATTAGATAAGTTATGAAGTTCTCTACCGAGATTAATGATATGATTGCCTAGGCCTATGGATACCTTAAGTTATTCAACTTAAGAGTGATCAGTCATAGTATTCCCCTGAAACCTAGCCAAAAACCCTTTAAGAAAAGATAAATGTTGGTAAAACCAATCCTATAGCCCTTGATACATAAGGAAGTCCATAAGATGCTATATATAGGGATAATTTTCTTGGTCTACTAATCCACCTAGCTGGCCACCTTCATCCTAGTGTGAAATAATAATGGAGAAATCTACATGTGTGTGGACTTATAGAACTTGAATTGGGCCTTGGATAAAGATAATTACCTATTGACCTCCATAGACAAGGTGATTGAAATGGTGAGTAGGTCTCAAATGAATCCCTTTTTAGATGGCTTCTCAAGATACAACCAAGTTTTGGTCAAACCCAAAGATATAACTAAGACTAGTTTCACCACCAAGTGGAGTACATTTACTTATAAATGAATGCCATTCAAGTTGATCAATGTTGGTGCCAATTTACAAAGGGTGATGGAATTTTATTTTGAAGGACTGATATGTAAATGTATAATAATTTACATGGATGAACTAATTATTTTTAAAAAATATAAGTCAGATGACATTCAAAACTTGGAGAGGGTATTTGAAAGATACATAAGGTATGGCATTTCCATAAACCCAAATAACAACATGATCAGTGTCATTTAAGGTAAGCTTATCGGTCACATTTCCATCAAATATGGTATTACTATTGACCCCAAGAGGGTGGATGTAATTTCTAAGTTGACTTTATCTAAAAATAATAAGGAACTAAAATTTTCTTTGGGAAAATAAACTTTGTGCATAAATTTATTTATAGATCTATTGAAATAGTAAAACCCTTGAATGTAATGTTGAAACATGATGCTAAACTATAATGGCATGCAAAATCAATGAATGATTTATAACATATTAAATATACTATTATGTAAGCCTTGGTCCTCACCAACCCAAACTATATGCAAGATTTCTAAATCTATCCCTTTGCTTTAGAGCACACCATCACCACTTGCCTCACCCAAATTTTAGGAGTATAACACCCCATGGATTTTATGAGCACTAACCTTAAGGATGTCAAGATCATATATTATACTATAGATCAACATGCCTACACCCTAATCAAGGTGGTGGATAAATTTATACATTACAACCTCTAAAACAAAGTATTTTCCATTATCTTAGACCTAAATATAAAAGAGATGTTGGAGTAGAATGAGTTTGGTGAAATAAGAGGCCAATAGATGATAAAATTATAAGACTACAACATGGAAATTAATTTGACCAAATTGGTTATAGGACAAGGCCTCAATTAGTTAATAATGGAGATAGACTCGAGGATTATGGTACACCAAGTAGACCAAAAGAGGGTACTATAGTTAGACTAGTATTCCTAGGTTGTTCACTTTATATTATATGTAAATGCACCTCTGGAACTCAAGCACACAAAAAGGAGGGTCCTTTAGTTGAAGGCTATGACATATAAGCTAAATAAGGTATTTTTCTTCAAAATAAACTGCAAACGAATCTAATTTTGATTTATATTACAAGAAGAGGATAAAGAGATAATGGAAAGTTTCCATGAAATATTTGGATCAATCCACCATGCAGGAAATAGTATGGCCAACAAATTTATTTAAGCAAGCTACTAATGGTCCACACTATTCAACTATGTTTACACCCATATTCACTTTTACCATCAATTTTAGACTTTTACTAAGAGAGAAACACATGCAACAATTCCACTATAAATAATTATGGATTCTACACCGTTTTCATAATGGGAGATAGATTTCATGGGGGTCATCAACCCCACTTCATACACTATTCATTAGTTCATTATTATGAGCACAAACTATTACCCCATATGGTCTGAGGTAGTTACATCTAAAATCATGACCACTAATAAAGTCATCAATTTCCTTCAAAGCACCATAAATACCTATTTTGGGATCCCTATCTCTTTGGTATGTGATAATGGTCCTACCTTTTAATCCACATAATTCATAGAGTGTGCCTATGATAATGGGATTAGGCTAAATTTCTCATCGAATCACTACCTACAAGGGAACAAATTGGCAAATTCCAATAACAAGAATTTGATTGAAGCCATCAAAAAATTAGCTAGAGAAAATCCTTGGGAATGGAAACCATTACTAACATATGCCCTATGTGTAGACCACATAAGGTATAAAAAACCCCTCAAAATCTCTCCTTTCCTTCTTATTTATGGACTAGATCAAATCATGAAAGTCATACTTAGGCTATTGACTTATAAGTCCATACAACAATTCATGAAATTGAATGATAAGGAGAATTCAAGATTCTTTAACCTAATTAAGTTAGAGGAAGTTTGGGATGAAACTCTATTAAGCTTTAGAAAACACAAAGATATAGTCAAAAGGTGGTTCAATAAGAGGGTAAATATCAAGACCTTTAAAATATCTCACCAGGTCCTAATGTGGGACAAATCTCATGAGAATAAAGGCTAACATTCAAAATTTGATCCTCTTTGGATTAGTAAATACCAAATAGCTAAAATTTTAGGCTAGAATGCCTTCTATTTAAAATATCTTGAGTGAAATGGGCTACCGCTTCTAGTAAATGGGTAGTTTTTGAAACATTATTTCTTGGTTGTCCCCTATAGTATAGTTTTTGAGTAATCCAAGTAGAGGTGGTAATGTATATATTAGATATGTTTGTTTTTCATTGTGTTTGTTTTCATTGTGTGCTTTTATTTATTTATTTTTCCATCTGGTTCCCTCTTTATTTTTTTATGTTATTATAATGACCAAACATGTTATTATCTAATCCACGTGAAGGTTAAATCCTGGAAGGATTATTTAAAATAAGAAGACCCAAGTTGAAACCTTTGATCTAAGAAATTTTGGGATGGTAATTAAAAATTTTAACATACCAAATTTGAGAGGCTAATGATTCTAAAAGAAATAATTGGTTTTTAGAATATCTCATATCCTTATGGAGACATTAATCTATAGTTAATATATTGTCTTAAGAAAATACCAAATTATTCAAACTAATCAAAGACTCATTAGGTATTTAGAACTTCCTCATAATACATTCATTTTTGGCTTGGTCTTGAACCCTAAATGGAAAATACTAATAAAAGATAATATTTTCAAATAGAAGCTAGGAAAATAATAATGAAAGCATGTATAATATAAATTGAGTCTACCTCTAAAGGGATATACAGGCAATCTCCACTATAGGCTTTCCAAGATAGTTGATAGTAGAATAAGTCCATGAATAGGACTAGAGGTATTTCTATTAGGGATATGGATGATTTTAAGGTAGAAGATCAATGCCCCATCTATCTCCCTTCTAATCCATCAATCCATCAATGACCTAGGTGAATCCTAATAACCAATCTAGCCTTTGTTTCTAAAATAAAATTTGGGGTTAAATGGAAAATGAAAATCACTTCTTACACACACTAGTGGCCATCTATAAGGTGAAATCTCAGTATGAAAATTTATATTACGATAATTTAGTGCATCATCTTTTTTTTTTTTGTGAATAAATATCCCTCTTACAATCTCTATGTTAAGAAAGGAAAGGAGAATAAACTTATTGGGTTCTAAGTTCTTATCATCAATTTCTTCATGAAAGTTTACATTTGTTATGGCTAACATGCCCCCTTTTTTGTTAAATTAGGGGACCACTCTAAAAATATTATGAAATAGAGATCCAAGATTATTTCATTTGTTCTTGTTGGTTTCACTTGAGCTTACATCTTTAGAATATATGTTGCCCTAATTTCACTAAGCAAAAACATGTCTCATTTATTTTTATAACTAAGGTGGATTGGTTCTTTCTTGAATTAAGATGCTAACATTTCAAGTCTACTTTAGATATAAATTCCTAGAGTCTCACTCCTTTCCTGGAATAATAGATCCATCACCTTTCATATAAAATTGAAGTTTTGATAAGGGATGGGTAAGTATTAAATGCATTACATATCATTTCACTTCTCACTTAGTCTTTTTTGTGGATTTTATATAGGAAAGAGCTTGACCAAATTAAAAAGTAATAGATCACCTAGTTATCATATCAATTAGTCTTTAAACCATTAGATATGTCAGAGCCTAGAAGATCCCATCCAAATTAGGAGGTGCCATATCACCTAGTTATTAGAGTGTCTAGTCCTAAACCTATTAGAGATGTCAAATCATGGGAAAACTTGGTTAAATTAGGAGATGCCATGTTGCTTGTTTGTCAAAGTGGATAGTCCCTAGACCTATTAGATATGTTAGATCTTAGGAGAACTTGGTCAAGTTAGGAGGTGCCATGTCACCTATTTATCAAAGCAGACAATCCTTAGACCTATTATAAATTTTAGATCTTGGGAGATTCTAACTAAATTAAGAGGTGCCATGTCATCTAGTTGTCAGAGTGACTAGTCCCTAGACCTATCAAATATATTAGATCTTGGGGGAGCCTAGTAAAATCAAGGGATGCCACATCATCTAGTTTTTAGAGTGGCTAGTCTTCAAACTCGTTAGAAATGTCAAACAAGAGATCTTAGATAAATCAAGAGGAACCACATCACCTAATTATTATAGTGGATAATACTTAGACCTATAAAATATGATAGAGCTATGTTACTAGAGTGGAGATCCCAACCAAATAATGAAGTACCATGTTGCCTAGTTATCATAATAACCAATCCCTAGACCTATCCAAGATGTCAGATCTAAGAAGAGCCTAGCTAAATCAAGAGGTACCACATCACTTAATTTTTTGAGCATCTAATACCAACACTTGTTAGAGATATCAGTGCCTAAGTAAGTTCTCATTTACATTAGTTATTGATATTTTTTAAAAGGTTAAATTTAGTCAATTATATAAAAAATTAGTGGCTATATTTATTGCATATTTATACCCTAATTTAATATACTTATCTCTTTAACAATATAATATTTACATTCACAAAGCACTAAAATTTTAAAACATTTGGTGAACTTGACTTAATTTAAATATTGTAGAAACCCTAACCCTAGATAACCCTAGGGTTTATGTCTTTGGCCTTTTAAGATCCATACTTAGATTTTAGATCCATATATATTCTAATTTTTATTTCATATAATCATAATAATAATGACCTATTAATTTTATCACTTTTTGATGTAAATTCTAATTATTTCATTACATGCTTGTTTCGTTTAATATGGAATGAATTAAAAAAATACACGTTATCACTCTAAATTGCACCCTTGAGGAGGTTTTTCAATCATCCTCACTTAGGTGATAACATGGAGACACCTCTAGGATGTGGGTTTATTAATAAATGGATTAAATCTCTAGTTAGGGATATATTCCTTGATGCTTCACCTTGAAATTAAAAACCAAACCTATAGGTGTTTCCATGATATCACCTAAGTGAGGAGGCTTGAACAACCTCCTCAAGGGTGAAATTTAGAGTGATAAAAGTTATGGCATGCCTGGTGGGATAAAGGATTTAATTATTTGAATAGATTTTGGTATTTATATTTAGTACATCAACCTATGGATTAATGAACACAAACATAAATGGTGACTTCAAATGATTTATAGCTGGCATAAGCATCCCATGTTCTTAGAGATCAAAAAATTGGTGTTTATCTTCACATTTATTTTGATGAAAATTCATTTTCCTTACCTAGTTATCCTTAAAATAAAGATAATTATGTTTATGGATGCTCCTCAATTATCCCTTCAGCAACATATCATACCTATCATAGCACTTACCCACCTCCCAACCCTACTCATGATCCTAATTAGTATTGGGAATGTCGATCTTCCCCTAGTCAACATGAAGAAAGTTTTAGAGAGGTAAGACATGAGTTTGAGAGGAAAACAAAATATAATTATAGAATAAGTGAGTAAAATAGGCATCAAGAAGAACTTGCATATCAGGCCTTTGTCCATGAGAAATAACTAAGGTATAAGGAGGAGTATATATCTAGGCAAGTTTAAGATAATAAAGAGCAAGACTCTCAACTTCTCATGAGAATGTTAAAGAATGAAACAATAATGAGAAATATGGATAAAATAGTAGATATTGGATAAGTTTCCCCTATTCATCTCATTCAAAATATAAATGACTCATTATAGTTTTCAAGGAGTGAGTGGGAAGATTTTAAACAGGGAAAACAACATGTCCTAACCAATGAAAGGCTGGGAATAAGAGATTTAACTCAATTCATGGAGGATAAGTGAGTAAGATGTGAGAAGTAATAATTATAATACCATCAGCCTCAATTACATTATCTAACCACAATTCATTCTTTTTTTTTCTCTAAAACTTTTGCAAACTACAATATATTTTCAAAAATTTGAAGCTAAAGAAAATCCTAAACCCATTTAAGATTTATCCACTCTTCATGAATATCCTAAAACCATTACATATTAGATGAATTATTAGACTGTGAATCTTTATTACATCATCCCAATAATTTAGAATGAACCTCATACTATGCCCATCCAAAATGAAGAGAGATAAGAGGTTATAAAAGCCACACCAAAATAATTTCTAAGATAGAAGGAAACTCTTCATATGCAAGCCCAAGATCAAGAGAGATAAAAAATGTTAAAAGTAAAACCAAGGGATTTATAAAGATTATAAATCCCTTCACCTATCCATCAAGTTTTATCTATTCATGAGTCTAAAATTAAATTAGAGGTTGATAATCTAATTGTTCAGTGGAAGAAGGAAAATCATAATCTCTTGCCACAATTTCCTCCTCTTCCTACACCAAATGAATCATATTACCCTTCCACAATATTACATTAAAAAATATAACCTATTATATTCAAAGTAGATGAAGATATTATACTTGAATAAGATATTCTATTTAGTGGGTATGATGAAGAGATCACTATTGGTAGTACCCTTTATAGGGGAAAAGAGAAATAAGGTGTGAAATACGAGAAACATGGTGAACTAACCCTTTATTGAGTGAATGAGATTCCATGTTTCATGGAGGAAGAGAGTGATCATATTATATAACATGAGATTGAATAAGTGTAAGAATAAACTATAACAGTGGTTGAAGAGAGGGTTTTTGATGAAAAAGAGAAACTTGATGAGGTTTGGCAATAATTGTACCATACTTTCCTAGAAGATCTTGAAGATATTGGTATGAAAATAAAATTTTTTATAATAAACCTTGAAAGAGATGATATACTTCAAAAATAATAAGAATATTTTGTGATATTTGAAAATTTTGAAGATCAAGATAAGTCTAAAGACACTAGTGGGTAGATTGGGGATGCTAATGAGGTTACAAGCCTTAAAGAAGTTGTCTTCCCTCAAAGGGGACACCAACAATATCTCAATGAAGATTAACATTAGTATTTAAAAATCCTTCAAGACTATGAAATTTTTTAAAATCCTATGTCTCTTGGTAAAGTAAGGGATAACATGATTGGAAATATTGAAGAGGATGATCAAGGGGATACAAATCAAGGTATCTCAAGAAGATCTTGATGAAGCTAGAGGTAAGTTTGTAGAGATCCTTAAATAACTTGAGAAGTTTGTAGTTGATGGTATGAAAAATTACATCATTCAAGTTGTTAAGAAGACCAAGATCAAAGTTATAAAGAACAATTGGAGGCTAGGGTTTAAATATTCCTTAAAAATCAAAGTTTGATATATTTGGAAAACATTTCTAAGGGTGGATAAAAATATGAGGTAAGTGTTGAAGACCAAGATGAATTTATGTTCATTGGGGACATGTTTTATACTATTAATCCATTTTAAAACATGAAAAATAAGTTGGTAAATAAGAACCCTGATCCAAAAAGCATGGTATTCCAAAAATAAGTTGTCTTTCCTCATCCACCACAAAGAAAGGATCTCATAAATTTTACTTTTAACCTAGGTGGATAAGATTTTTAAGGTTAGTTTTACATAATATTTACTTATGTATACTTTACATACGTACTTTATAACACAAGGTGTGTCTAGTGTGGTGTATTATTTTGGTGTGTGTGTGGTTATTTGTTTTATGTTATGTGTTCTAGAGGTATATTAGTTATCTTGTCTTATTAAAGAGATTGAAATCAAGTGTCAAGGTCAAATTAGGTTTATTGTTGTGTGACAAGATAATACATATCCCAATGGATGTAATAAGGTTATTAGTCCATTAATTAATAGACTAACCAACCCATATAAGTCATGAAAAACATTGACCATTTTGGCCTCCCTAGGCCAAAGGTTAACCCCATAGCTCAAAAATTGACCATTGAATATATCTTAAGGTCTAATTGAGTCCATTCTTATGCTTTTGGATAAATTTAAGTAATTTTCATATTTGTCTCATGCGTATTAAAGCTATTTCATGTCAAAACTAATGTTCTCAAAGCTAGTCCAAGGATAGAAAAAGTCATGAAAGGTATTTTAAAAGTTATTTGACACTTTTCAAAGGATATATTACATCACTTTGACCTATATAAGTAGCCAAATAACATCAAAGTTTCTCATTTCCAATGTTATTTCACCTTTGAAACTTCTTTGTTCTTTATCTCAACATTTAAAAGGGCGTAATTTTAGGTTTTAGTAGTAAATAAAATGTTTTTACATTACATAACCATTATTTATCTCAATAAAAATCCCATTAACATATTTTACGGAGATCTACTAGGATATGTTTTCATTCTAGCAAGTTTATCATGCAAAACTAGGTCCATGGCTATGAAAATGAGATGAAAATGCATAGTGAAAGTGTGAAAAAAAACTTTTTAAAGGAATTAAATCATTAATATATGATCCCATATCCTCCATTATGATAAAAAAAATATTATATCATGTTTTTAGGGCATAAAAAGATAACAACCTATCCAAGTCCTATATCAGGTTCTTAGCAAGCCAAGGAACTTAGTAGGTTTAATGTTAGTTTATGAGAAATAAGAGGATTTGTATCTAATGATATTATGGGATGTTTAAAACCCATATGAAATTTCATTTTTTGTATAGGTTTATATTTTAAGGCCCCCAACTCTATGAACCATCCTTAAGAGTGTAAGCCTCTCTAAAATCCTTTTAAAACCCCATGGCCTTAGTTTTTCCATTAGGTTTTCACTTAAAGGTTGATGGAGACAAATTAATGGTTGTATGGTGATATTATAGTGTATAAGGTTATCCAAAACACCAAATACAACATGGTTAGCTATACATGTACTTGTTTTGACAAGAGGAAGGAACTTTATCACTATTTTGGTGGGACAGTCAAGATTTTAAGAGAGATGAAGTGGTCCTAGGCATATATTAGGATTAATTTGAATTATTTTTTATTAATATCTCATCCAAACTACTCATTATATCTCTCTAAGGTGTTAATAAGTATTCAATGGCCAAGAAAGGTCTTAGAGGTGTACTCAACTAGATTGAGTCAACCACTAAAACATGAGAAGATCTCTCTCAGCCCAAAAAAATAATAAGTGCATGATGAAAATAATATTTTAGTCCTAAATTAACATTAATTTACCTCTCATACTATTTATAATAGTCTTTTTAATCTAGTGTTACTTCAAGGGACCTTATTGTAATGTTCCAATACACAGACTCAAACATAAAAAACACAATCTTGGAAGCAAGTAATAGCCATGTTACAAAGGTTATAAAAATTAAGTGAGGCTTGGAAAATAATTAATAGGTATATGAGTAAATTTTAAAACCATAAAAAAACTTTTAAATACTCATGGTCACTCTTGGTGAGAGGTTGCAAGTAGTAATTCTCAATAATCTTAGTCTAGTGATTGAAGTATATATAAAAAAGGTTGTGACAGGCTTGAGTCAAGTGTTGATGAGATATTGAGATGTTTTAAAGAGGATTTTGACATTATAAATATGTATTTAATTTTAATGATATTAATATTTTTCTAATATATCTAATAATTATGTCATCAATGGTCTAAATGGGGTAAATGTAGACCTATAGGTCTATATACCTATAGGTCCTCATTCTTGACTAAAAGGAATAAAATATTGAAAAATGAAAGGTTTTTTGAGATTAATAAGGAAATAATTTCCTAATTAAATCATGATATGGGTCACATATAATATATACACTCACTAAATAGTGATATATGGTTTCAACAAAGGTGGAATGCACAAAGAGATAGCTAGCAGATGCCTAGACATGCCTAATGGAGAACTTCAAGTGTATCTCCATGAGTTTGAATATAGTATGTGTTTAATTTATTTAAAGTGGAGTTTATATGGTTAATATAGGTGTAATGGAATTGAAATAGTCTATAATAATGTTTGGAATATTGGGCTGAAGAAAAAACCTCTAAACAAGGTTGTTAGGGTCATAGTGTCGAAGCTACCTTCAAACCCTCACAATAGGAAAATTAAGTTAAAGAAACTATTGGAAATAAAATGAAAATTTAAACTAATTTATAGGCATGGTGAAATTTTTTTGAATCCATTGGATGTAATTATAACCAATAATAGGCATTTGGAAGGCTTCTAGCTCTAAAATTCTTTCTTGGTCCTTACACATAGTCCTTCAATGTCAAGAGGCTACTTTTTAATCTCAGAGCTTCATTAAATATGCATGGGAAGTAATGGAGGTCATAGGTGTTTAATAGGGTTACATAATAAAAAATAATGTCATTATTTCATTCATAAATTCCATGTATTGTATGAATAATTCTTAAGAAGACTGAGTACTCAAAATTGTCCCAAAATATCCCTAATAACTCGAGAAAACATAGTCTTTTGATGAGAACTTGAAGGAGGATTTTTCATGGGATAAATTTACTCTTGTGTATATTAATATGGTTATATAAATTACAAAATGTAACATTGGTTCATAATTTTAGGCCCTCAACTTTATGAACAATCATTAAGAAAGTAAAGCACCTTAAATTCTCCTAAAACCCTTCTAAAGACTCGATGAATGAGTTTTACTTTTTAAGTGACCATACTACATTTGATTATACCTAAAATTATATTGATGGTTTTTTTGGGGATTAATATAATCTATTGGATCCAATTTTTTTCATGTGTAGAGGGAATAAGGTATGGGAAATGGTTTGGAAGTGGTAATTTTAGATTCATTTGTAAGGATTTGACCATTTGAAAGTGTCTTAACCAGTTGTGAATACTTGGTGAGCATGGGAAAAGGTATAATTATCTCCATAATATATATATAAGACCAATTAAGTGACATACAAATTACTAATGTATTTAATATAGGCCAAGGTGAAGACTACCTCACTATTTTTGCATAAAGAAACCTAGTTGTAGACCCTTTAAGGTAATTTGAGGATTCAATATCAATAATACACCCTTGAGAACATTAGATATACCTTTTAAGAGTATCCACTATTATTAGACAAAAATTTTCCTTGAGTTTCAAGAAATCTTGTTGTCTTCATATTGAAGAGAGTTATCTTAAGAGGCACATCAAGCATATGTTAGTTTCTTCAAGTTGGTTTCATGGATGATTAAATTATTGAGGACTATTAAGGAGACCTACAATATTAAAATAGTCAATATAATGTTTTAAGACACCTATAAAACCCTTATAATCTAGTTCATCAAATATATTTCAAGACATCTAGTGGTAAGTAGATATGTCATCAAGAGATCCTAAGAAACCAAATGCATCTACATGACTGTCCTTGGAGGTAGTCTACAAGATAAAAAAGGATAGCATGATTTTATAATAGACCTCAATGAGGTTACTTTTAGTTTGAATAATATTGAGTCTATATTATCATCCTCACCAATATGAGAGAGGCATTTAAGTGGATAATGGTGGTGTGGAAAGAGTCTAAGAAGCATTAGTAAGAGTGTCATATGTCAAAGCATGGACTTGTAACTCCTCCTACTCTAAGAATGGAAAATTTAATTAATGAAAAGATGAATCATAGAGGAAAATGATGATCTCCTATGCCACCTTAATGAAGGAATCATCAAATCAAATAAACACTTGTTGAGGAAGATGACAAAAATGTTCTCTCACCCTTCATTTGGATGGCAATTGATTTGAGATGGACAACACTTATAATGGGCTTCTCCAAGATTCATATTCTCTCTCTCCTATGATTTATTATATATATTTAAGAATTGAAAGGAATTTGAGGGATATTCCAATTGATTATGGTAAAAAAATTATCCTTTTGTAATCCATTAAAACAATAGATAATATAGTTTTACCTTCTCTTTTGACTATATTCTAGTGTTTGTGCTTTAATGATTGATCTTGTCTAGTGTTGATTCAGATTTCCTTGCCATGTTGTCTCATTATCTTAACTATATGTATTTTTGAACTCTCTCTTTTAGGTCATATCGAGTGTTTAAATAGTATTGTGAAGCTTAAGTGAGGAAATTTTGCATTAGTGTATTTATATCTCTTGAAAATAATCCCTCCTATCATAACTATCATCTACCACCTTTATATTAAAATACATATATAAGAGGAGTATATTAGGAGTAGTGTATGAATAGGTTAATTATATGTTCATTCTACATCTACAAATGTGTGGTAGTGTTCCAAAAAAAAATTCCATCACCTCCTTAGGTTATTTTTAGTTATTTATATCCCTTTTCCCTTGAAATCAATAGGCTTAGTTTGTAGTTTCAAGGTGAAGCATCATAGGAGCTAGCTCTATCTAGAGATTTGCCTCAATGATTAGGCCACCCACAACCTAAAGGTATCTCCATGATATTACCTAAGTGATTAGGCTTAAACAACGTCCTCAAGGGTGCAATTTAGAGTGATAACAAGACATAAACACGGTATATATGATGCTCTATATCAATTGAAATGTATGTCATATTTCATTCTATCTTTAGCATTTTATTTTTCTATTTTGAGACATTAAATTAAGAACCAAACCCTTACACACATAAATAATTTAGTACATAAGATAATAACTATGTTTTATGTTTCAATGTCATATCTTATGCACATGAAAGAATATTTTTCTCTTCCTCATCTTCATAAGGGTGATAACTACTTTGCCTCTAACCAGATCCATGCTATCACTCCTCCATGAGATGAATCAAACTATAATATTTTTATCAATGACCATACTAATCCTATCTAACCTCCCTATAATAGGGTGTGAACCTATATGTTTAATCAAAAGAAATCAGGGGGTGCACTTGTGAGACACTAAAGGATCAACTTATCACTATGAGCAAGCTAATATCAAAATTATAGAATCAAAATCAGTTATTAAGTGAACATGTCACATTGTTGTAAAATTAAATTACGTTTACATTGTCTTAAAAATATGCTAGTGTTCATCATGTAAATGCATATACACCTAGCAAAATTTATACCTAGCACTCTTTCATATCCAAATCATAAAGTAAAACATAATACATATATTATAAGTAATTCAAAAAACTTAAAAGGGTCTAATAAGAATTCAAGTGAGATACCAAGGGAAATGATTAAAGCTAAGTTGATCAACATACCTCATCTACACCTAATGAGGAGATATAAATATTATTATGCATATCATAGAATATATGGGCACCATATTGATTCATGTTTAGCATTGAAAAGGAAAATATAATAGATAATGGATACATATGACTCAAATAGTGAAACTTAATCCAAATAACATATAATGGCACATATAAAAATTCAAAAAGGGTTAAATTTAGAAATAGTACAAAAATAGTTGCCAAAGCATACTTCAACAACAAAAGGCTCACAAAGCATAATGAAAGAAAGAAAAAGTACAATAAACACATTTCAAGCAAGTAAAATATGCAAATTTACCTTTCCAAAATGAGGCTCAACTTTCAAAGTAGTATGGGTTTGGTCAAAAATATCTACAATAGTTTGATTATCATGATCAAGGTTTGGGAAAGTAGGCTTAGGTGTCACTACTCCTATTCTATCAGTTGATAATGTTGGTCAACAAGGTTCAGGATTTATTGAAAATTATAAGGTAGATCATTTATAGATACAATTTATCAAGGTAAAATATCTAGATACATAATAAATGTTACAAAAAGAGCAATAACTTAAGTTTCAAAGTCAAAATCATGCTAATGTAACAAACATTCTCAAAAAAGGTTTTCTAGCAAAAGAGCCTCCAAATCACCATATGCATACAATAATCATAGTTTCAAAGGGGAAAATCACAATCAATATTCCAAAGCATGATTTATAAAGGTCAACTCCATAGTATGAGGTAGTTCCCTCTACTTATCTAGATACAACAAAATTCAACATTAACAATCCATGTTATTATGATTTTGATGATAAAAAATACTTTTATCCATACTTTAAAACCATTAAAATACATCATAACAATCACACTACATGAGAGATTACCATTCTTATTTTTTACATAGGCCAAAGTGATAATGATTATCCCATGAGACTCATTAAATAGTATTGTTCTTACCTTCATGTACACACTTTATTTATTTCTTGCTCATTGTATATAGTTTCATTTTCATGTTTCTTGTACATAACTTATTTCCAAAAAATGTAAAAACAAAAGAATATTTTAAAAACATATAAATATTTACTCAAAAAACATAAAAATTAGTTTACATTTCTTATATTTTCTAGACACTACATATGTTAGCTATCTTAATATAGTTAGTTTTATCATACATATATGCTTCACTTATTCTTGTCAAGTGCTTGTAGATTGTGACTAGACTCAAGTCCACTAAATTGATCTATATTTTCTATTATCTACCCACTGGGGCATATACTCAAATACATAGGTTCTTCATTAGACACACTCACCCATTTGGGGAACCCTATACATAGTTTTGATTACCAGGTTACATCTTTATACACCTTACATCAAAAATTTAACAATGTTATATCTTGATATTGATTATGCTACACTTATATTTTTTGCTAGATACTACTAATTTAAACTCATCCTATGTACATCGTAGTTATTACATAGATTTATATTACATGTTCATGTACACTTTCACTTTTAGATTTCCTAGTTTAGAATTGATTATATTTCTATGCTTCTTCTAGTTGAGGGTATTTGAATATGCCATTTCTCTTTGGCTCTACACCATTTATTTTCATAGTATTTATGATTTGGACTATGACCATGACCTACTGTGTACTTTATTGATTGTGTATGCAAACATTTAAACGTGTCCTTCTATGTGTCTCTAAGATAACTTGCTTGTTGTTTATGCATAAGGAAATTTAAACATGTCCTTGTATGTCTTCCTTTATTATATTTCATGACATGTGCCCCATATCCCTTATATTGTGTCCCCTTAGCCTACTTTACATGCCTCATGTGTCTTGTATGAATGATTTATTGTATGCATCATGGCCATGACACTTGTATTTTACTTGTTAAACACTCTAGTTTTAGATGCCATGAGGGACCTCATGCATCTCCACTTACTACTTGGGTGTCATGATGGACATCATGCCCCATCCACCTAGGTAGATACTCAGTTATTAATAAGATTTGATGTTATATACATTGTTATATCTTTCTTGATAGCCTTGTGAATGATAGACATAAAATAAATCACACATTATACATTTATGCTCAGATTGTCTTACATTCCAATGTTATGTATGCACATTATATTGGATTATTATGCATATATAATATATGATATGGCTAAGACACATTTTTTAGAAATTTTTATTTTAAGGATAGTTATTTCATAGGTTCAACAACTCCCCTCAAAATAAGGGGAGTTCACAGGGGTTTGTCACAAAGATCATGGTCCCATAGTGCACTCACAATACATTTTTCAGCACGTAGGCCCAAATTACAAAAATCAAACTTAGGTAAACATAGTGGAAAATACTAACATAAAGATCGATATAATTGCACATAAATTAGATCAATAAAAAATTATCACCACATGGTGATATTATCTAATATATGGCAATACTATCTAGTAACCTCAATTTTAGAAAAATCTTGATTGGTTAGAAAAGTATAGCAGGTAGAGTCTAGGTTTTACATAAGTTCAGTTACATATGCCAGTTTTGCCTAGTTTAGCTTAGATTCATACTAGTTTACTCAGATTAATGGCATCATACATGTCATTACCATTCCCATTTTTATTTTAGATACTTAGATACATATTATTACAACTCAGTCTAGGATCTATATGTTTAAATATCAAATTTGGGGTCATGTGTGTGACATATTATTTATGTATGATCATTGACACACTGGTTGATCATATGGAATGACAAGTTCCATGTCATTATCTATGTTTTATATATTATAAATCATATTCTATCTTAGAAACTAGTTTCATGCCTTAATACATATCCAGTGGTTATCATTCCTAAGTGGCCTAGAGCCACCTAATATACTTGAGTGGTCATAGAGCTAACATCTCTAATTAGATATCTCCAATTAGACATTTACAGTTACATCAAAAAGTTTTAATTTTAGATGCATATACTACACATGGGTAGACAATGATAGAGTCATAATCTACTTGAGTTCTTGATTCACTTACATAATGGGTTGGACACACCATCAATCAAATCTAAGCTATTCACAGGTCATGATCCACCAAGTAGGGATGGAAAATGATGGAATCATAGTCTATACAAGTTATTGAGCCACCTAAATGAGAGGGTTGGACACACCATCAACCTAATATAAGCTATTCATAGGTCATGACCCATAAAGTAGGGGTGAGAAATAGGAGTCAAAATTGGATTGAGTTATTGATCCACCCACACATGAGGATTGAACAAGCCATCATCTTAGTCTAAGATATTCACCAACTAATCATTATATACATAAACACACATAGGTTATCACAAATATTATGCACTGATTCACATACCCAATGAGATGTCTTCATTCATTTCCTCTCTCTTATCCCTTTACTCAAATTTTACCCAATTTTACTTCTTCACTCAAATTTTTATTTATTTTTGATATCTCTTAAGTAACTACTAATTTATGCACATTTCACTTATAAGACACATAATTGAGCATGATTCACATACTCAGATATATAATCCAAATGTAATCACCTAAAAATGATAATTTATTTCTAAGAGTGCTACTTGAGACCACCTATCCCTAAATTATCCCAAGACCTATCCTAGGGTCTATTTTCACACTTATCTATCCTTCATGTGAGTATTAGGCATCCCTAATCATCCATAAAGTAGTCCTACAACCTCATTCTTGTATCCTATCCCTTAATGCCTCATGTTTTACTACCTTGACACTAGCACCATAATAGGAACAATTTTTTCAAATGATGCTAGTGTCCCAATATTGGAACTATTATCCTTTCCCTCTTATTTACATAAATAGATATATTTTAAAATCTTATATCTCTTAGGGTCATCCTATACCTCTTTTAACACTGACATAAGCACCATAATAATATAAATACATCACTTTTATCCTTTTATCAACTAGATGGAAATTATATGTAAATTACATATGCAAACTTAGAATAAGTTGTGAATAATTAAGGTTATCAATCCCTATTATACCCTAATTCATAATACCATCTAAATATTTCTTAATCTTAGATTATTCATATTTATAGTTTCAATAAAATTCAAAGCACTCAATTCAACCACCATACTAGCTTCACTTGAACTTGCACCAACACTTAGGTGGGGAAAACTACATCAGGCTTGATTTCTCTTTGGAGCATTAGTATGTAGGAAAATATCATTATAGTGGGGTGTTGAGGATGTATAGCTTACCCCATTAACAAACAAAATTTTATTCTTATATCAAATATATGCCTTGGAAATATGGAGTATTAGGGTTTTCTCATAAAATTAGTCAAAATAGTCCATATACAAGATTTTAGAATTCATGCATGTAGGAATAGGCCTTGAAAATCTAGACACATGTGTACCTATAAGCTTGAAACAATCCAACACATAGGACTCTACTTCTAAAATATGGATACTAATGTCATATGGCATTACTATCCAATTAGAGACCTATTATCTAGGAGGGGTTTTGACACCTATCTCTTGTTTGTGACATTTATACTAGCCTCTACCTCTATTTTTAGTCTCTAGATCATCTATCTCAATCATCTTCTAACTAATTTATCATTTACATTATTTATTTCTATTTTTAGAAAGGTTAAATTTGGTCAATCCTATAACAAATTAGTGGCTATATTTATTGCATATTTCTACCTTGATTTTCCATACTCAACTCTTTAACAACATAGGATTTACTTATAGTAAGTCCTAAAAAGTTAAAATAGGAGACTAAAAATAAATGGAATATTCAAATGTTTTACACTCTAAGGAATGACATATTCAAATGTCTAAATATCAAAATTATCACATCTCAATTTATCTCTAATCTAAATAAATTTTGTATCCATCGATTATTATGCTTTTTATTTGATTAACTACTAGTTGATTAATTTTTATGTCATATGTTAATTATGGGATACTTATATGTTGTTTAATTTACATCAAATTTATTATGAGATAGTTGTACTTTAATATTTTTATACTTTATGATCATGATTTTTAGTTTATACAATAGTATTTTATGGATATATTTATGTTTTAGGCTAACTATCTTCATTTTATGAGGTGGATGAATGACACATCCATCCCTTAGAGTGTGATGGATGGATGGAATCATAAGAGAGGATGGTGTAGATAGAGGCATTGGGGGATGATAGACAGGAAAAATAAAAACCCATACACAAACCATAATAGATTAATATATTTTATGATTATTGTTTGAATTTATATAGCTATAGTATGTTTTGATTTTATGTTATGAATGTTTTCTACAATCTTTTAGTTGTTTGGTGATTATGTTATTTTGACTGTGTGATCTCACTAATTTAGTGATGTTACTACATTAATAGTTTTTGATGTTATTACTCAATTGTTTGAATGAATCTCTACCTATCCTTTTGTGACTTACCACTATATTGGACATATTTGAGTGTGTGTATAAACAATGTTTTGTTTGGATTCATTGATTATAATAATAAATAGATTCTATTACTCAGCTTGATCAATGTGTCAAGTGATTAATGATGCTTATTAAGCTACTATTATAATTTATAATAATTGTGTAAACCTGTATCAAGTCATTAGTAAATCATAAGTTCTATTTATTATTATATAATAAATAAGATGAATATTATATTCATTACATTACATTTGATGGACTAAATGTATGTATTTGATATTTTTGTACTTAGCATATTCTATATTTCATAATAGATAATATTCTAATTAAATATATAAGTTCTTATATTATCATATAATTAACCAAATATCACATTTATGACACTAAATAAGTAATGGACAAATTCCAATGGCTCAATTAGAGCCATCTATGTAAGATGAGGTGTAATCTAATTGAGTGGTGTGTATGAAATTGATTGATCCTAGAGATCATTAACTATTTGAAAACTTTAGATATACTAATGTTTATAGTTAAAAATTGTCATTTCATATGTTTGATATAGATTACATGTTTGTGATGTATCATGAAAGAATAGATTTATTTATGGTACACATCATATATTTGTTATCTTATAACACACAGGTTCTAGCTTGTCACTTTAGATTCCTACACTGTCATTATCTACCCATCCATAAAGGGTGGTCTATTACCTTATTGGGAGATAGTGAAGGGGATCGATGGTCTATGGTTGGTGTGGAAGATCACTTGGATGATGCTCTCCCTCTCTATAATAGTACTACACTAGAGACTACACTTGAGATTATAGATAGATTCTTGAGTTCACAAAGAACTCATACTCTATGGAGATTTGTATCATTGCATATTATTTGTTAAGACTTTAGTCTTGTTGCAACTACACTATTTATTCATTATACTTCTACAATAGTGTATGTAATGTTGTATCAGCCATGGTTAAAATTGTGTTATTATTTTAATAAATTAAATGCAATCTTATTATTTATTTAAAAAAATTCATGATTTATTATATAATTTTCATGGTTATCATTAGATAAATGGGTTAAATATAAATATTATGGGGTTAACTAATATAATAAATTTAGTTAAATATCACTTAGATTTCTCATGGTGAAGTTTGCTATATGAACATGTCTAATTAATTAAAAAAATCACTCTATTCTGGTAAAATCCAATGGGATTAACTAATACAATACATTTAGTTAAATATCACTTAGATTTCTCATGGTGAAGTTTGATAGATGAACATGTCTAATTAATAAAAAAAATCACTCTATTCTGGTAAAATCCAATGGGATTTTTACATTGTGGTATTAGAGTTGAGGCTCAAACTCTAAGAATTAATGTGTTTGATAACACAAACTTATTATCTTATTAAGAATTAATGGTGTACATTATAATATGAGGTGAGGGTACTTCAAATACCAATCCCCTTGTTGATCCAAATTAGTTTGTCATTGATCAAGTTGTGAAGCTGGATCAAATCCTCACAACCATGCAAGAGACTAGGGACCAAATCATATCCCTAGAATAGGAAGTGCATGACCATGAAGAGGTGAATACTTAGGAGGAACTTCAAGATCATATTTATGAGTAGGAACACCTTCAAGAGTAGATACATGATGAAGTTACATAAGATGTGATATCTTGAGTAGCTATAGAGTTGGCATGAGATATGAAAAAGGTAAATCTATCCAAGTTTTATGGATCTATTTTGGGAGATGGATTTGAAGCATGGCTAAATGAGATGGAGAAATATTTTCGGATTTGAAATTACTCTAAAGTCACAAAATTAGTCAAGGAAGCATATCATCTTTCTATAAAATCATCAACTTTATGGGCAAATAAGAAGCTTGAGATGAACCTCAACTCTACCACCACCACTTGGGAACCATTTGTGACACTGTTGAGGTCATGATAGATTCCACATATGTAATTAAATCATAAGATTATATATTTTCAAAATATTAAGTAAAGAGACCTATCAGTGAATGAATACTAGGAGAAATTCACCAAGATCTTTAAGTATATACCTTATTATCAGGTAGATGAGAGGTATAGGATCAATAAATTCATCATGGGATTAAAAACTCCAATTGGTTGTGAATTAGATATGCATGGGCCATCTACCATGGATTAGGTTTTTGAGAAGGCATCCAAGTAGTAGGAATAGAAATTGAAATCTCTTACCCAAGTTCGAGATAAGTTTAATAAGAAATTTGGTTGTTCTAAAACAACTTTAAAAAGAATAACTAGAAGTAGAGGAGTGGAGACTCCAAGAGTTAGTTCAAGAATCAAAATGCCAAGTTCAATAGTGGTTTAAGGAACATAAAATATAGTAATGGTTTCAAGGGAAACCATTAATATGACAAGAATAGACTAGCTAGAGGTTGATTTATTTGGGGAGGTGACCATTATGCTCAAGAATGTCCTCAAGACATCAAAGAATAAGGTTTATTCTCCTTAATAGGGTAATTTTTAGTAGTGAATTCATGTAGCTATTGATAATCATTAGATTGAGTATCAAGTTTGCCCATAGAACTATTAGATATTTTGTTTGATCATCTAGTTTCTATTTTGATTGACATGAGATATATATGATGTTTTATTTCTCCTAGAATACTTAGTTAATTTTATAGAAAAGCTGGAGTTATGGAAAATGCATGGTCCGTATAATTTGGAATGAATCGAAGGTGAAAGTATACAAGTGTTTAGTTGAAGATGAGATTAGGTTTTTAAAATTCACTATAATAGTGGATCTTTATGCTACATCATTAGGGTCATATGATGTGATCCTAGGAGTCAATTGGCTAATGAAGCATAAATATAAGGTTGACTATTATCTAAAGAAGCTTAAGTGTCAAGATGATTTTATAAATTAGACACAACTTCAAGGTGAGAAAAGGGAGTTGAAGATAAGACATATTTTTTAAATTCAACTCAAGAAACATCAAAGGAAAGGATGTCAAGAATTTATCATTAAGATAAATGAGATAGAGGAATGTAATGGACCATTCTTATATGATTATCATTTTTAAGTAACTTTCAAGATCTTTTTATAGAGGAATTAACTAGATTGCCACCCAATTACAAGTTTGATTTATCAATTGATATCATACCTAGATTAGAGCTAAAGTCTAAGGCAATGTAAAAAATGATAACCATCAAATTTGTTGAGTTAAAGGCTCAATTACAAGAATTTTTTTCAAAAGGATTGATTTTACCAATTGCATCACTATGGGTTGCACCAGTTGTCTTTGTCAAGAAGAAGGATGGTACTCTTTAATAGTGTATATATTATAGAATGTTAAACAAGGTGATGATCAAGAAAAAATATCTATTCCTATGCATTGATTATGTTTTTTATCAAATTAAAGGAGAAATGGTCTTTTCAAAGAGTTATTTTAGAGTAGGGTATCATCAGCAAAGAATCCATGATGAGGATATTTTGAAAAAAATGTTTAGAATTTGATATGGGCACTATGAGTTCATAGTGTTACCATTTCAGTTGACAAATGCTCCTAAAACATTTATGAATCTTATGAACATTATGTTCAAAGATTATCTAGATCATTTTATATTGGTATTTTTAGATGATATCCTTATATATTCCAAGGATGAGGACAAGAATCTACAATATCTAAAACTGGTTTTACAATATTTGCAAAAGCATAAGGTATATGGTAAGTTATCCAAATGTGCATGTTTCTAAAATAAAGTGAAATATTTGGGACATATTATCTCTGTGTATGATATTTTAGTGGATCCAACAAAGATAAGAGTCATAATGGAGTGGCTAGTACCAAATAATATGCATGAGGTAAGGAATTTCATGGGATTAGTAGGCTATTATAAAAAATTCATTCTAAATTTTTCTAAGATGGATAATCCAATTACCTCTCTTTAGTGAAAGAATTAGAGTTTTGTCTAGTCAGATAAGTGTGAGATAGCCTTTCAATATTTTAAAAATTAGGCTCAATTTAGCACCAGTGCTAAGAGTTCCCAATCTTAATGGTCAATTTTTAGTGATCATAAATGCATATGGGGATAGACTTGGATGAGTTCTTATGCAATATATCATAGTTGTATCTTATGAGTTTAGGAAATTGAAGCCCTATGAGTTGAATTATGCCTTTCATGACTTAGAACATATAATATTTATGCATGCCTTGTAATTTTGGATACATTAGGAGGTACATAAAAATAATGGATACTATCAAGATTACTTTTTGAGATCAAGTAATCAAATTCTCACCATGAGATGAATTATACAATGAGGTTAAGAAAACAATATCAGAGAATGCTCATAATCCTAGGTATAAAGGATTCAAAATAGAGAGTGATGGCCTTTTGAGGTATAATGATAGGATGTATGTGCCTAATAAATAAAATTTGAGGATCATGGTGCTAAAACAACAACATAATGCCCCATATTCAGGACATCTAGGTGTAAGCAAGATCATGGCTAAGCTAATAGCACTCTATTTCTAGATAGGGATAAAGAAAGATGTAGTTATTTTGTGTCTCATTGTTTGGAATGTTATCATGTGAAAGTTTAACATGTGGATCCATATAAATTTTTATATCCACATGATATACCAGAGTGAAAATGGAAGGTGATTAGTATATAATTCATAGAAGGGTTTCCATTATCATGGAATTAACATGATATGATCTTGGTTGTAGTTGACAAACTAACCATGAAATCCCACTTCATACTAGGCAACTTGATAGATGATGCACCTATGATTTCAAAGATATTTATAAAAGAGGAGTATTGATTACATGGATTTAGAGAGAATATCATTTTAGTTCAAAATTTGAGGATGACTTATAGATTTTGGTTGACTCTAAATTTAGCTTTAAGGACACAGTTGAATTTCAACACTACTTATCACCCAAAAATCAATCGAAAGACAAAGTGATTTAACTAGGTTTTATAAAATATCCTTCATATGTATTGCATGGATCTATAATAAAAGTGGCAGGAGTACATTCAATTGGTTGGATTTTCTTATCACAAATCAGATCAATCATCATTGAAGATGGCTTTATTTGAGGAATTATATAGGAGGTGTAGAAAAACATTCAGTTGGGATAGGATAGAGGATAGGGTAGTATTTGGACTTGAGATGCTTTTATAAATGGAAGATAAAGTCAAGAAATTTAGGTAGAGGTTGGTTGAGGTCAATAATAGATAGAAAACTTATGTTTATCTAAAGAGAATAACAAGACAATTTTCTATAGGTGATAAAGTGTTTATATGGGTTAAGCCTCAAAAAAATTCAATTTTATTTAAAAAGTCAAAAAAACTTTCATTGATATATGTGGGACCCTTAGAGGTTCTAGAAGTGGTCAATACTATAGTGTATATGCTTGCTTTTCCACCAACTCTATCTCTTTTGCACAGTGCCTTACATATTTTATATATTAAATTTATGTTGCTAATCCTTCACACGTGTTGGATTGGAATGCTTTGTAGGTTCCAATCTTAGGGTAATCATGGTAGGGCCAATTAGAATAATTAACACTCATAAAATTAATTTGCATAATGGAGAAGTTTCATAGTACAAGGTTAAGTGGGAAAAATATTTTGAAGATAGTGTCACTTGGGAGGACTATGATGAGTTTTACAAGTTGTTTCCATATTTGTTTGCTTGATTTTTTGTTTCATATTATGTTATTTTTTACTAAATAATGTTTTAAATTCATAACTTGTGTTTGAACAAGTGTCATCAGAATGATGAAAATTTTTAGGGGGAATGATGTCATATCCTAATTTATCTCTAAGATAAATAGCCTTTTTATCTATAGATTATTATGGTTGTTATTTGATTAACTATTGGTTGATTAATCTCTATGTCATATGTTGATTAGATAGTTATGTGTTGCTTAGTTTCCATGATTGATTTGTTATGAGATATATACTTTTATATTATATACTTGATGATCATGTTTGTTATTTTATACAACAATATTTTATGGATATATTTATGTTTCAAGCTAACTACCTTAATTATTGTGAGGTGGATGCAGGACATATCCATCCCTTAGAGTGTGATAGAGGGAAGGCATCATCATATAGGATGGTACAGATAGAGGTATTAAGGGAAGAAAGAGAGGAAAACTAGAACCCACACACACAACATAGTAGATTAACATGTTTTATGATTATATTTTGAATTTATATATCTATAGTATGTTTTGATTTTATATTATGTATATTTGTTGTGATGTTATTATTTTTAGGTGATCATGTTGTTTTAATTGTGTGATTTCACTAATCTAGTTATGTTACTGCATTAATAGCTATTGATGTTATTGCTTGATTTTTTGAATGAATTTGTACCTATCTTATTATGAGTTACCATTTTATTATACATATTTGAGTGTGTGTATAAATAATGTTTCATTTGGATTCATTGATTATAGTAATAGATGGATTCTATTACTCAACTTGATTGGTTTATAAAATGATTAATTGTGCTTATTAGGCTACTATTGTCATTTATAATAGTTGAGTAAACCTGTATCAATTCATTAGTAAATCATAAGTTCTTTAATAACATTAATGAATGACATTAGTGGGTATGGTATAATGAAATTAATGCTATTTAATAAAGATTTTTATAAATCCTTAATGCTTAGGCAATGAACATGATTCTATAAAAGTCAATAGGGATACATACATTGTTTAATGATTATTATGGACATCATTTTGTTTTATTCTTGGATGAATTTTTATTATTGTTGATGGCCTTTTAATAGTTATAATATATATTTACCTTGTCATATGGTCATTATGTTATGTGGACTTGTTGTTTAGCCGATATTACAAGGAATTATAATGTTTGAAGACTTTCATAAAGGTCAAAGATCATGTATATTATTAAGGATTACATAATGATTATTTAATTATTATTGAGAAGGTTCAAGATTATTAGGGTTTCTAATCTATTTTAACTCAAGTTAATAATCATTTTAATAAAACCATTATAAGATTTGGAAGGAATCTACATTAGAAAATGGTGGTAGACTATTTGTTGTTGGAACATAACTATCTATTGAGAGGGGAGTGAATTAGTAGATCAACTAAAATAATTCCTTAAAATACTTTAAAAAAAACATATTTAGATTAAATCAAATATGTAGAGATCATACACAGACAAATACACATGACACCAAATGTATGCATGGAAAACCCACTGGGAAAAACCATGGTGAGAATAGATACTAGAATCTACCATTCTAATCCATCCTCATAATCAAAGCCTCACTAGTTACACAATTAAGGGCACTAACCCAAAGGAGACACCAATCCCCTAATTTAAGAGTACCAACTACTAACTGAGCACCAACTCCTAACAAAGCACTAACTCAGTTTAACCTCATTGGTTGCAATGTTTAAGTGTACCAACCATTAGGATACAACAATCCCCTAACTAAGCACCAACTTAGCTTGTCTAATGGCACCAACCAGTCAGATCTTTATGTAACTACAACTCCAATTTACAAAACATATTCATAAATGAATCTAGTTCTAACTCTCTGTTACAAGTATAATCTATAACTACTCATTATTTTCACATTATCTTTGTGTGCCTTTCTTCTTCTCTATCCCTCTCTCTATGTCTATATATATATATATATATATATATATATATTTGATACACTTCATCTCTCTCTCTACAACCTCTTCTTCTCTTCTCTAAGCTTTGGTTCTATGTCTCTATATTTTCTATTTGACACATTCAATATCTTTAACTTTGGAAACAACAACCTCTGATAGTATCCTAGAAGTTGTATATATATTATTTTGATCTAGGTTTTTTTCTCTTTTATATGTTCACACTTGGACTGTAACACATCATGGCAATTCTAGACTCAACAAGTTTCCCATGTCTTGAACTCATGCACCACCACCATGATTCTTGATCTCATTACTATCTTTAGCATATACTAGGCTCTAATTTTGATGCACATGCCTTTTTACACAATTTTAATTGATCACAGTGATCTAACTCATTTTTTATGTCATGATTTATGGATTAAGTATAAGTTCTTGCATGTTCCTATGATTGACCATTAAGATGATAATATATTTAAATATCAATCATTGATCTTAACTTTGGTGCAATGATTTGATGATCTAATTTTAATTTGTTCATCTTTAAAATGTGTCCATTTGATCAATCTCTGATAGGCTCATTCACTCTATTAATCCTTATATGCTTCTAGACTTTAACTCTTCAAGTTTAAAATGCATCCATTAGATAATTTAATCTAAGTTCGTACCTACCATTAGATCTTCAAAATATCATGATATTTACTTCTATCTTGACATTTAACATCAAGCTCTTTATCCCATCTGGCTTCTTCTTGAGTCTTTGTAACTCTTACACTCCATTTGATATTCTTAAACTTTCTCAATCTTTAACTCACCACTATGTTGATAAACCTTGAGTACTTAATCTCATTTGAATCCACTTAGTGCATTGGATCTCCTTAACCTAATCACCTAATCATTATCAGATCTTTTAATAAGCTTGATCTTTATCTTTTCTTAGTTCTCACAAATATGGCACTTAGCATTAGTGCATGACTTCTACACATTATTGTCAATTCTTGATATTGAGACACTTGGAAATCTTACATTAGTCATTGACCTTTTGAATTTAAACTACTTTGTATATTTACTATGCAAGCTTCATGATTGTGACACTTATCACTAACATGCTTACTCAGAGGTGATTTTGATAAATTGACTTTCTTATGATTCATTGGATCTATAACGTATGATTAATCCCTAGTTGTTGATCAAGATAAGACAAATATTAAGTTTAAGACTTAGGAAATATAAAGTCTTGATCACTTCTTTGAGCCAATAATTACTAGGTCAATACAACTAATTTTATAATGATGATAAGGGCTATCGGTTCTTGACTATATCTAGTCAACATCAAAATAAAAATTCTTATGAATGGAATGACTTAAAAACCTTAGGGTTTAACTGATAAATCCTATATTGTTTAAGATCAAAGATAATTCAATTTTGGGCTCATCACTCTTCATTTGAACATGTAGAACATATGTATAGGATGCTCATGAAAAAACCATAACAAATATTATATTTATTTCCTTTGAAAATGTCCATAAATGGTCTTTGTTAAATCAAGACAATTTTTTAGGACCTTGTGCATATTTGACTAAGAATGGGGACCATTTCAATATGCCTAGAAGTCTAACTTTTCACTTTCATAACTCTTGTTATGCTTAGTTGCATGAAATATAATTTAAAACATAAGATCCTATTACATAAGGGATTATATCCATATATTAATCTACTATTGAAGTCTTCATATGTGTAAGATTTGACATCATAAAAATTCTTACTCAACTATTTTTTGCAATCTATAAATTTGACTATGGGAAAACACTCAAAATGTTGAGAACCCAACTTTTCTCATGCACATATTTTGTCATGATACATAATGTGACCTAAGATTGAATGCATATAAACTAGGCACAAAAATTAATAAACCCATATGATCATTTTATCCTTACATCTCCATGTGTGAAAATGTTGACCTCATCAACATGCTTACTTGGCTCTATTTAACCCTTTTGAAAATTTGGGTAAGTGTTGGAACTTAGTGAATTCTGTCCAAGTGGCCAACTTTACATCCCCATATCTTCAATTGTGATTCATCACATGTCTTCAAATTTAGAACATAATAACTAGGGACTAATGTGATTATAAAAATATGACCAACTCCCCAAAACTCATCCACATGTGGCAATGGTGACATAAGAAAATTTCCTACTCAGATTTTCCTTTATAGACCTAAAATGTCTAGATGAACAACATAAGGAACTTGATGAATTCCACTCATGCACATAAACAATCCAATCATCCTTGACCTCTGATAGGATGCTTTACACATCCTAAAATCACCACAGTCAACCTTAAACATCAAATACATCCATAATTCCAATGATCTCCCTTTTGACATCAATGACATGATCATAATATCCATTTTGACATCAATGACAATCATATTCCAAACATTTGTTTAGTTGAGTTATTCACGACATGCATAGTTTTAGTCATTAATCTACCAAGCATTTAGGAGAAATTCATATGGTAACTAAGGCATGGGGGTGAATAAAAGAAAGGGGTTAGAATCCTATGAGGGTATGATACTCATGGATACTAAAATCAAAAGTAGACAAAGGTTATTTGAGCTAAGAAGTGAAGACAAATTCAACTTCTTTGGCATTATAATCATTTTTCATAGGTTGGTGATATACTTTAAATTATTGTTTGATAGCTGATGAATTTTGTGAAATGAAATAAAAAAGGGTTTAATAGTTTCAGTTGATTTTGAAATTAAAAAAAAAATATTACGGGTTGAATGTAGGGCCATATAGATGGCTCAGCCATCCACAGAACCCTACATCCAACCCAGAGTGACCCTAAAAGGAATGGCTATAGGTGTATGATTTTCTCCATGTCTATTTTAACACCATAAATGATTTGTGTTTATATTTGTTTCAAATTTTTAAAACCCTACAAATTCATAGTATTGTTATTTTGTTAAAATGGGTATTTATAACTAGACTATGTAGGTCTTGGACTGAGTTTTAGATGTTGAACCAATTTGGGGATATAAACATAAAGGCACAAATTTAGATTGAAATTTATTATGAATATGTGGGATTCAAATATGTATATATGCCTAACCTATAAAATTTGGGTAGGGATGTTATAGTTTACATAATAATTTTGAATATGTATAAAAATGTATATACATAGGTGGGTGTGTGTGTGTGTGTGTGTGTGTGTGTGGGGCGCACGCATGCATGCACATGCACACACACACACACACACACACACACACACACACACACACACACACACACACACACACACACACACACACACACACACACACACACACACACACACACACACACACACACACACACACACACACACACACACACACACGCGCGCGCGCGCATGCACGTACATACATACATATATGTTCAAAGGTTAATATTTTTAAATAAATTTTGTGTTTTGGCTTGAACAGATTTATGAGTTATGTGTTATGGTATATATGATTGGTCTTTGTTATTAAATCCTATATCATAATTAATTTAATATATATGTAATTGGGTTTAAATATTTCCAATAAATAAATATATAAAAGTCTGAAACCTAGTTTTGATGGCTATGGTAGATAATTAATTGGGTAGAGGTATATATAGTTGGATGTGTATTTATATTAATGCATATGTATATTTTCACAAGTCAATTATTAAGAATTAGACTAATGAGTGAAACATACAACTCATTTTAATAAATGAAATTTATATTATAAAGAAGTTTTATTTTCAATTTGGAGAAAATTATATGAATTATAAGGATGAGTTTACTAGTGGAATAATTATCTTATTTTATCTATGTATTATATACACTTAGATTTATTATCTTATTATATTTGCATATTATATATATTCATATTGGTTTTTAAAATTATGAATGAGACCCTCATATATATTATATTAGGTTTAAGTATTCTATTAAATTGTATATTATATGAGGTGTATATATGTGGTCAAAGACTGAGTTAAATTCTCATAGAAATTTACAACATTTAGACATAGTCAACTGAGCAATTAATCTTTGACATTTATATATGAAAATAAATTTAAATAGGTATATAATTTGATTGATTTATGTATTTTTAAATATATAATTTTTTAAATCATTTAATGGCTAAAGTTTGAGTTGGTAATCATGTTTATACTATACAGTTATAGTTGAAATAATAAAATTAGGAATTATCTAGTGTGTGTGTGTGTGTGTGTGTGTGTGTGTGTGTGTGTGTATATATTGTGTGTGTACATAACTTGTATGATGTTAAATTTTATTATATGTTAGGGTAATATGGGTGTATTTTTGTGTATTTAATGATTAGTTGAAGCATTAAAACAAAGTATTTTAATTTTTTAAATATAGATCATACTAGGTTTGTTATATGATTGGCTTATTGTTATTTTGTAAAATATAAACAAATGAATAACCTATGATTAATGTATTGTTTTGTGGATGAAATAAAATTTAAATTTACATTTTGATATTAAGTATCTTATAGTCTAGATATAATTCTTACTTGGATGGTATGTATATATCGAGAACTATTTATGATTCTATTTATTATTCTATAATAAATAATTTGAATATTAGATTCATTGCATTATATTTGATGGACTAAATGTATATATTTGATATTTTTATACTTAGCATATTCTATATCTACTAATAGGGAATATTCTGATTGAATATATTGGTTTTTATATTATTATATAAATAACCAAATCTTACATTTATGACACTAAATAAGTAGTGGATGAATTCCACTAGGTTAATTAACACCATCAACACAAGATGAGGTGTAATCCAATTGAGTGATGTGTATGGAATTGACTGAAACTAGAGATAATTAACTATTTGAAAACTTTGGCTAAAGTAATATTTATAGTTAAACATTATGATTTCTTGTGTTTGATATAATTTACATGTTAGAATGGATTTATTTATGGTACACATCATGTATAGTTATATTACAATACATTTTCTCTAGTTTGTCACTCTATATTCATGCATTGTCATTAGCTACCAATCCATTAAGGGAGGGTCATTATATTATTGGTAGACAGTGTAAGGGATTGATGGTTCATGGATGGTGTGGAAAATCATTTAGATGATGCTCTCTTCCTTGTAATAGTACTAAACTAGATACTACACTCAAGATTACCGATAGATACTTGAGTTCATGGATATACCATGCTCCATAGAGATTTATATCATCGTATATTATTTATTAAGACTTTATTATTGTTGAAACTATACTATTTATTCATTATACTTATAGATCAGTGGTTGTAATATTGTATCAACCATGGCTGAAATTGAATTATTCCTTTAATGAAATAAATGTAATCTTTATTATTTATTCACCATTATTCATGAATTATTATATCATTTTCATGGTGATAATTAACTAAATGTATTACATATAAACCTTATGGAGTTAACTAATATAATACATTTATTTAAAGATTAGTTAGATTTATCATGATGAAGTATAATAGATGAATATTTGCAACTAGTTTTAAAAAATAACTTTATTCTGGTAAAACCCAGTGGGGTTATTACATTGTGGTATCATAGTTGAGGCTCAAAATATAGGAATTAATGTGTCTGATAATGTAAAATTATTTTCCTATTAATAAAGAAGAACAATGGTGCATGCTAGATAAGGAGGTGAGGGTACTTTGAATACCAATCCCCCTATTGATCCAAATTAGTTCACTACTGAGCAAGCTACAAATTTGGATTAAATTCTAGTAACCATGTAAGATACCTTGGATTGAATAATATCCCTAGAATAGAAAGTATATGGACATGAATAGGTAAATGATCAAGAGGAACTTGAAAAACATCCTACTCAGTAGGAACACCCTCAAGAATAGAGGCATGAGCAAGTGCCACAAGATATAAGATATTGAGTAGTTATAAAGTTGGTATGAGATATGAAAAATGTGAATACACCCAATTTAGATGCAATGATTTTGAGATATGGATCTCAATCATAGCTAACCAAGATGGAGAAATATTTCAAGATTCAAAATTACTATGAAGTCATGAAAGTAGTTTAGGGAGCATGTCATCTTGATGGAGAATCAACAACTTGGTAGGAAAATAAAAAGTTTGAGATGAAATTTGACTCTACCACCATCACTTGGGAACAATTTGTGACACTGTTTAGGTCATGATGGCTTCCCAAAATTTACTTCAATAATAGTCTTACATATTTTCAAAATCTTAAGCAAGGAGACCGATCAGTGAATGAATACTAGGTGTAATTCACTAAGTTCCTTAAGTATGTACCTCAATATAGTGTAGATGAGAGGTTTAAGATTAAGAAATTCATCATGGGATTAAAAATAAATTTTGGTTATGAAGTAGATGTGTATGGGCCATCTACCATGGATCAAGTTTTTGAGAAGGTAGTCAAGTAGGAATATTAACTAAGATCTCTTTCCCAAGTCAAAGATAAGTTTAATAAAAAGTTTGTAAGTTATAAACCAAATTTTAAAAATAATAACTAGAAACAAATGAGTGGAGACTCCAAGAGTCAGTTAAATAATTATAATGCCATGTTCAGTAGTGGTTTAGGGAATATGAAACTTGGTAATGGTTTCAAGGGAAGTTTTAATAGAAAATAGAAATCTAAAAAGAAAGTACCAATTGGAGTTTTATTCGTTTGTGGAGGTGATCATTATGCTCAAGAATATCCTCAAGACAAGTTAAATAAAAAGGGTTATTCTCCTCAATAGGGTACTTTTTAGCAATAGATTCATGCAAATATTAACAATCATCAGACGAATTATCAAGATTCACCCATATAGCTAACTATTAGGTATTTTGTTCAATAATATAGTTTCTATTTTGGTTGACATAGGAGCTACATAATGTTTCATTACTCATATAATTCTTATTAAATTATCTATAAAATCTATGTTATATAAAATGTATAGTTGGTACAATATGGAAATAAGTCAAAGGTCAAATTTAATAAGTGTTTAGTTGAAGATGATATTAGATTACCTTAATTCAATATAGTAGTGGATATTTATGATGCACCATTAGGGTCATATGATGTTATATTAGGAGTCACTTGGATAGTGAAACCTAAAGTTAAGGGTGACTACTATCTAGAGAAGGCTGAGTGCTAAGATGACTTTGGAAATAAAACACAATTTTAGGGTGAGAAAAGGGAGATGAATATAAGATAGTTTAATACAATTCAACTCAAGAAATCTAAAAGGAAGGGATGTAAATCATTTATCATTAAGATAAATGAGTAGGAGGAATCTAAGGAACCATCCTTTGATGATTATCCTTTTTAAGGAAATTTCAAGATGCATTTCTAGAGGAATTACCTCAATTTCCACCTAAGTGTGAGTTTTATTTTTTGATTGATGTCATACATGAATTTAAACCATATTATAAGGCACCCAAAAAATGAAAATGACAAAATTATTTGAGTTAAGTCTCAATGATATGATTTTTTGTTGAAAGGACTAATTCGACCAAGTGTGTCACCATGGGGTACACTAGTATCTTCATCAAGAAGGATGACACTCTTCACCTTTGTATAGATTATAGGATGTTGAACAAGGAAATTATCAAGAATACATATCCATTTTCACGCATTTATGATATTTTTAATTAAATACAAGGGGAAAAAATCTTTTCAAAGATTGATTTTAGAGCAGGGTATTATCAGCTAAGAATTTGTGATGAGGATATTCTTAAAATAACATTCAAAACTTGATATGGGCATTATGAGTTCATAGTGTTAAAATTTGGGTTGAAAAATGATATTATAAAATTTATGATTATTATTAATAGTGTGTTTAGAGATTACCTAAATTATTTTGTATTTGTATTTATAGATGACATCCTCATATATTTCAAGGATGATGAAGAGTATCTGCAACATCTAGAACTAGTTTTTTATCATTTACAAAAGAACAAGTTGTATGACAAGTTATCCAAATGTGAATTTTTAAAAAATAAAGTGCATTATTTGGGACATATTATCTCTATGGATGGTATTTTAGTGGATTTAGAAAAGATAAGAGCCATAATGGAGTGGCTGGTGCTAAAGAATGTGCATGAGGTACAGAGTTTAATGGGATTAATAGACTATTATATGAAATTCATTTCAAATTTCTCTAAGATATCTAATCTAATTACCTATCTTCTATGGAATAATTATATTTTTGTTTAGGTAGATGAATGTGAGATAAAATTTCAAGAGATGATAAGGAGGCTTAATTCAACACCAATGCTAATATTTTTTGATCCTAATGGTCAATTATTGATGATCAGGAATGCATATGGGGATGGAATTGGAGGAGTTATTATGTAAGATGGTTCAGTTGTAGCTTATGATTTTAGGAAACTAAATCCCTATGAGGTGAATTATGCCCCTCATGACCTATAAATTATGGTAATTGTGCATGCCTTTCAAGTTTAGAGGCATTAATTATTAGGGAAACCATTTGAGCTCAAGAATTAAAACATGGGACTCAAGTACATCTTCACCCAAATGAACTTGAATACCTATCAAAGATAATGGTTAGATTTATTATATTATTACTATTTTGATATTAATTAGATCAAGGGTAAGGAGAATAGAGTTGTTGATGATATAAGT
>JARHVA010006080.1:432500-465000 GCA_037957365.1 Torreya grandis | reverse complement strand
TATAAATTAGAATAATTAGTGAAATATTTTACTCATCGACATAGATGAAATATATATTATAAACAAGTTTTATTTTCAATTTGGAGTAAACTATCTGAATGATAAGGCTGATTTTACTAGTGAAATGATTATCTTGTTTTGTCTGTGTATTATATACACTTAGATTTATTACCTTGTTATATCTATGTATTATATATATATATATATATATATATATATATATATATATATATATATTCATATTTGTTTTTAAAATTATGACTGAGACCCTCACATAGATATATTAGGTGTATATACTTGTGAAGGACTGAGTTAAATTCTCACATAAATTTACAATATTTAGACATAGTCAACTGTGTAATTAATCTTTGATATTTATATATGAAAAGAAATTTGAATAGGTCTATAATTTTAATGATTTATGTATTTTGAAATATAAAATTTGGTAAAGCATTGAATGTTTAAATATTTAATTGGTAATCATGTTTATACTGTACAAGTAGAGTCAAAATAATTAAATTGGGAATTATCTGGTATATTAAAGGTTTGAGATGGTTCATTGTAGTTTGAATGTGTACTGAAAGTATATGAGATACTCTAAGATCATGGATAGTGTATTGTATACTTAGAGTATAACATATATATTATCATATTTGTGATTGTATATAATTTTATATGAAATTTTAAAAATAGTCTATATATACATGGTATAAACATATGATTTGTCGATAGTGTTATAAATCTAAGAATGATTATACCATACATAGATGCACTCAACTTGTTGTATGTTGGTAAACATTATTATATATCAGGGTAATATAAGTGTTTTATTATGTATTTAGTGATTAGTTGAAGCATTAAAATAAAGTATTTAAATTGTTTAAATATAGATCATATTAGGTTTGTTATATGAATGGCTTATTGTTATTTTGTAGAATATGAAAAAATGAATAAGATATGATTAATGTTTTGTTTCATGGATGAAATAACATTTCAAGTTACATTTTGATATCGAGTAAATTATAATCTAGATATAATTATTACCTCGATGGTATGTATATATTGAGGACTGTTTATGATTTTATTTATTATTTTATAATAAATAAGATAGATATTAGATTCATTGCATTACATTTGATGGACTAAATATATGTATTTTATATTTATGTACTTAGTATATTCTATATATGCTAATAAGGAATATTTCAATTAAATCTATTGATTTTTATATTATTATATAAATAACTAAATCTCAAATTTATGACACTAAATAAGTAGTGTATGGATTCCACTAGTTTAATTAACACCATCAATAGAAGATGAAGTATAATATGATTGAGTGTTGTATATGAAATTGATTAATCCTAGAGATCATTAACTGTTTAAAACCTTTGGCCAAAGTAATGTTTATACTTAAACATTATCATTTGATGTGTTTGATATAGTTTACATGTTTGTGAAATATCATGTTAGAATGGATTTCTTAATGGTACACATCATGTATTAGCTATCTTACAAAAAATGAGTTATATTTTATCACTTTGTATTCCCAAACCATCATTATCTACCCATATATTAAGGGATGGTCATTCCCTTATAAGGAGATAGTGTGGGGGATCAATGGTCTGTGTTGGTGTGGAAAAACACCTGATGATGTTCTCCCTCCTGTAGTAGTACTACACTAGAGACTACACTTGATATTATAGATAGATACTTGAGTTCATGGAGAACTCATGCTCTATGGAGCTTTGTATCATTGTTTATTATTTATTGAGACTTTATTATTGATAAAATTGTATTATTACTTTAATGAAATAAATGCAATTTTTATTGCTTACTCAACATTATTCATAAATTAATATATCATTTTCATGGTGATCATTAGCTGAATGGATTAGCTATAAACCTTATAGGGTTAACTAGTAAAATACATTTAGTTAAATATCACTTAGTTAGACTTATCATAGTGAAGTATAATAGATGAATATCTATATTTTTTTTAAAATTTTACTCTATTCCTATAAAACCTAGTGGGTTTATTACAAAAATAAAGTAACATACATTGGTACAAAGGACAAAAATAAAATAAAATGTTTAAATGTTCCATAAGAAATAAAATATCAAGCAATAAAATGATAGTCAAGGAAGTGAAACTATGAATAAATGAAATATAATAATTGACATAAACATATCATACTAGTTCCTACATATGTGTGTGAGTAAAAATGTCATGTAGCGTAGCATATCAAGTATGGTATAAAATATATAATCATAAATATAGGTATGTGTAAGCATTAGTATATAATCTCAAAATTATAATGAAAAGGTAATAATACAATAATATAACCTATATCAATCAATATTAAACAAGTAAATGCCTCTAGTATAGTGTGCCACATAGGAAGAGAAAAGGTCCAACATTTGTATGTGAAAATATCATCGGTTTGGTGTATGCTTGTATCACACTCAATAATGTTTGAAGCATATATGTGTATAAAAATAATATTATACATACTAACACAAAGTAAATAACATAGATTCCAAGAAGGTATTAAACACGTGAATGTTGGATAATTTTTATATTTTTGAATTTATTTGAATGTTTTTTGTATTTTGTGTGTGTGTGTGTGTGTGTGTGTGTGTTAAATTTTTGGAATATTTTTAATTGAAAAATGTCTAGATTATTATCCCCATATAAGGATTGCTCATAGGTATCTCAAAACATGGAATATGGTACATCAATCTAGTAAAATTTTTAAAGAGTATGTATAGGCATCATATCTTGAACTATAGAGTCTATGGTACTTTGCATATGTTTGTTATGACTTTGTGGTTGTAAAGTCATAATATAAGGAGTAGGGGTTTTTTGAAACCATTTTTTAGTTATTTGTGGTTTCCTTAGTAAAACTATAATTAGAACATGTTTATTTTCTCTTAGAAATTAGGTGAAATATGTAGGTGTAGATGAGGATTCTATATAATACACTATGTATCCCTGTTGACATGGTCTCTCAAGTATGGACTAACTAAGAAAGAATATTATCTAATGCTTACCCTTTCATGAATGATTAGACTTAGTAGGTTTTATAATTATTTTCCTTGGAATAAACTTCTCTTATTCAAATGGATGTTTATATGGAGTTATAGGAATTATAATTACTCTATTTATATGAATGCATTTAATATACCCATACAATATGAAAGGTACTATGTCAAGTTTATGTATCCAAAGTCATCCCAATAACTTATCAAAGACAATTATATATGGTATATATAAAAAAGATATTAACTACATTTGTTACACTAAATTGTAAATGTAAATCAATCTCACCAATAATGTGTTGTGATGCCCCAACAAATGCTCTAGCCATTTTTGATGGAGTGTTATATGCACTAATGAAACCATAGGATCACTCCTACAAACCATTACTAAATCCATAGAAAAACCTTCAGAGACATTATGCACACTAATAAAATAAATATTATTTCACAAAAGAGTCTCCATATTATTGTCTTTGAATAATATACAATCTAATTTTTTTATCTCTTTCACTCAAGCACTCAAGAGAATCATAAAGAGTGCTTAGTAAATAGGCAAAGGAGATAGTTTCAAAAAAGAGGTTAGTTTTTATGATCAAATCAAATATATTTGGATTGTCTTAAAAATTTTTAAAACAAAATAATGTTCATTCACACAAACAAAATAATCCAACAATGATAAAAAACTCCAAATTAAGCTTAACTTCTTGAGTGTGGGTAGACACGACTAAAAACAAAATTGGTTTAGGAATAACTCAAACCACTAGATAATATGAAAATAACTAGTTTAACACCCTACCTTAAGTACATAATAGGGAGTGATAAAATAAAAATCAAAGAGACCTAATGGGTCTTAAAAATAAGGCCTAATCAGGTACCCATGTACAAATCTTAGTGAAATACAAAGTGTCCATATGGTAACCAACCCATATTATTAGAATACATGGATGTAAAGTCATAATAAATGACAAGTTAAATAGGAACTAGTAATTTGTATGAGTCTCACTCTATAAAAAACATTGATCACAAACTGGGGAAAAAGAGATAACATGGATTTAATGCATCATTAAAAAGTGTCCAAAAATAAGTAGAACCACAATGAAAGTGGAGAAGATATCATATGTTGCAAGGCATCCATAGAAACATGACTCAAAAACATAACACAAACCTACAATAAGTGTACTTGATAGAATGAATCCCATAAAACAAAAGATGCACTTAATTAATTGCCTCCAAAATAAAATATGGTGTGCCATGAGCTAGCAATAAGCACAACACCTAAAGCAGTATGTGCACCCTCCCCATAATGCTAAAGTGGGTGTATTGAATCAAAAAACATATCTATATAAGTGGGCCAATCCTACTATAAAAAACTTAAATGATGATACTAGACTTCACCAGACTAGATATTCTTTAGAGGGAGATCAAACTCAATAATAAATCTGAAAGAGACCATCAACATCAAAGAAATAGATATAAATCTCTTAATAATACTTCCCTAGTGTTGATAAGATAGTCAATAAATAAATAGTAAAAATTATCAATATGGAACATATAAAAAAGAAGAAAAAATTCCATTACTCTCAGTGTGACTACAAATAAAGGTCCCATACAACAATAATATCACCAAATAACACAAGAAACTCCACAATGTAGTCAATGTGTAGTATATGACATCTATGAAATGAGAGATGTAGGCTTAAAAAACACATCTACCTAATAAAGAGCTCTATCAAAAGATCCAAATGATGATGAATTACTTACATCATAACCAATGTCATGTTTAACAATCCATGAAATACGCTCAAAAAGGCAAGAAATGCCTTGTAAATGCTTCCTAATGACTAGAAGTCTAGTAGTGTGACCCATGGAATGAATCACGAGGGAGCCAAAGCTAGTGGTATGATGACTAAAATAACGAGGCATATAAGTAGATGGAACTAGATTGGGATGCATAAAGCGTAAAACAATATTAGGCACATAAGTATCATATAAAACAATAGGAGTAACATAAATAATGGGATGGTCAGAATCTAGTAGATCATAATGTAAAAATGCATCAAGTAGATGCATACTAGATTCAATAACACAATATAAATTGGTATTAGGTTTATGTTTTATTCCAATGAGTTTATTTTGTAGATAAAAAATGAGGCCATACTTTCCATGAATTAAGGAGCGTAGAAGAGAATTATACATCATGAATTTCCTTTTTTATTCCTAAAATGTTAGGAAAGAGGACACATGATCAATGGGTTGATTAGGGATTGATAGGGTACTATCAATAATCATAATAAAATAAAAAGTAGGAGAACTAACCACTATATCAAAATGTGCATCAATAGGTAGAGGTGAAGGTAACTCATTCAAGTGACCACTAATAATCAAACATGAATCAAGAGTAGTAGGAAGAGGTGGTACAAGTGTCTCATCCTCAAAAAATGTGTCCTCACTAACAATGGAAAGAGGACAAGAATTAGTAGGAAGATAATAAAATACCAAATAGTTCTCATGCAAATAACCATCAAGAATTTCATCCTTAAAAATAGGAGAAAATAGTGGATAAATTATGTTACCAGCATAAGAATCCTCAATACAAGAGGAAGTAGAAGAAATAAGAACACTAGGAAGTGACAATAACTCATCAAATAATTTTTAAAGAGTGTCCCAAGTTTCCATAGGTGATGTGGCATGTTCAATATGAGTTTTAAAAATATTAGAAACATAGAGTCAAATAAATATACGTTCCTCTTCTTGAAAGGATGCAAACCATGCAATATCATCCTCATATGTAAAAATGGCAAAGTCATAAATAAATTCTCTCTACAATCCTTTCATCTGAAAGTGTATATACATTTTGGTTTTTTAGGTGGTGTATTTTAAATAACCAAGGGGTTAACTCATATAATAATCCATACTTGGAGACATGAAAAAACCAATAGTGACATAAAATATCCAAATGCAAAAAATATATCTACGAAATACACTGGTTACCACTAAAAATGTGTCTTGTGAGTACAACACATGAACTTAAATCATAATGCAATAATAATGGGACATTGGTTGTAGTAAAAAAATTATATACAAGTGAAATTATTACAATATGTGATAATTAATTTTACCCCAAACTAATAGTTATCACACAAATAATTACCTATTTAAAAACACTTCCCCCAAAATAAAATCTTTCTTTTACAAATAAATATTTCACCCTGATATAAAAAAATTACTCCATTTAAAATATATCCCCTTTCAAAACAATCTCCTCATCTTCAAAAAATTATTCCCTCTCAAAAACAACATTTCAATTTGTAGTGGAAGTGGCATAAACCCATGATTACACCATTGGGAAGGATTTAACAAAATAATTAAAGAGAACTCAACTATCAACCCACCCAATGATGCAACTAACAAATATGAAAATAAAAGAACCACACATTAATTTAGAAACTTATAGACACTTATGATTAATAAATTTATCTATGCATATTGGTGAATAATTTTTTTTATTCATTAAAAATGGTGACTTAGACTTAAAAAAGCAAAGGATCGACCTTTTGAGATTTTGTCAAGGCATAAAAGTGTTCACTTGTGGAGTGAACATAGATATCATGTGGAACATTGAGCATTAGGAATTGAGTTGAGAGTTTTTGGGAATGTTAAAGAGAATAATCATTGAAATAATTGTGAGTGGTTGTAACAAAAAATCTATGCATGGTGAAAATAATGTAGATAACAAGAAATCAATAAAAAGAAACATTAATATTATTGATGCCAAATCAAACCCTACCAAGCTCAAATAAATAATTCAGAGATCACTAAGGAATCTATAGAGTTCTATCTAAATATGATATAATTCAAGGATCTACCAATCAGTGCAAATTAAGTGGAATAACATAAAATCAGACTACACAAATACTAGATGAATGTCTAACCTAGGAGAGTAGAAATGTGTTATGTTGTAGGAGTGGTTAGAACGTATGATATCCATAAGAATAATAAATAGTGAGTAGGATGTTTAGAATAATATAAAAAATTATAATAGGACCCAAAAATTAGAGCAAATTATCCACCAATGTCGAGATGTAAGGTCCCAACCCAGAGCCAAAGTTGACTCCTACATATCCGTTGGTGGAAAGTTCATAGATAGAGTTCTAGGTTAAAATACAATGGTTGAGAAAATATGGAATTAGGAGGAATGCATCAAAGTTGTAAAATAACATCATTTAAGGCTAGATTTTGAGTTGTTCAATCTAAAATTTAAGACTTTAATGCATTTGATCTAAACACAATTTTTTTGATATATCAAAAAAGGGATGAAATGATATGAACTATAAATAAATAGTTGTCATAGAATTAAAATGATATAAAACCAAATATTAAGTAATAGTTAAAGGAGGTCGTAAAAAAGTAACACATCGTATTATATTCAAAAATTTAGAGAATTATAATCTCAAAAAAATTATATGGCCTTGCCATAGATGACCCAGAACATAAAACTATTATTTAATAAAAAAATTGATCAAATTAATGTAAAAATATCATGCTAAGAGATGGTTATAGGAGGCATCTCTAATACCATGATGGAGTGTTGTATGTACTCATGAAACCATAGGATCACTTCTATAAACCATTACCATATCTATATCAAATCCATCAGAGATGTTATGCACATTAATTAGATAAATATTATGTACAAAATAGTCTCCATGTTACTATCTCTAAATAATGTACAATCAATATATTTCTCTCTCTCACTCAAGAAAAACACAAGGAATTCTTAATGGGGAGGAAAAGTATTTGGTTTCACAAAAACCATTTATTTATTATGATCAACTTGAATATAGGTGGATTATCTTAAATAAGTGTACAAAAAAATATTACTCATGCATATAAACAAAACAATCCAATGAATATAAAAAAACTCCAAATTAAGATTAACTCCATGAGTGGGTGTAAACATGGCTAAAAAAAATTGGTTTGGGAATAACTCAAATTAATAGCCAGTGTGAACATGACCACTGCAATAGTTTTAGTCAAAGGGTATAAATCATCATGTGTATATCCCAAATGTGTAAGTAAAATAATGGTACATATGTTCTCACTAACATCATTATCAATTATAACACTATGTATAAGATAATGATAAACACATGATTGAATAAATAATGAATGAATATATGACTCATCATCTAAAATTTTAAAATCCTCAAATGAAATATAAAATCTCTAAACCATATGAGGTATTGTGTGTTTATAAATTCAAATAATCCCATATAATGGGGGACTATAATGTAATGGATAAGGATGTGCATTATATGCAATTTTCACTTTTGGATATTTCTTGGATTGATAATCTAATAGATTGTTGAATATCATATGGTTTTTATGGTTACTAGGTTATGATTCTATATCCTTTGGAGGATCATCAAAGTTAATCTATTGGTTATCAAAAAGATCTCAAATCTTATGTTTCAACGTATAATATCTATTTTTAGAATGCATAGGGCCTTGGTTATAGTCAAAATATGCACTAGCATCATATCCTTTTGGTAGAGTACAAATCATATAGACCTCTATAGAAGGAGGGAGTGATATGAGATGACACTCCACAATATTCTTAAGTAACAAACCTAGAGACTCTGGTAATTGTGTAAATTATGTCTTGGGCATGTGTATTAGATAAGATAAGCTAATTAGGTTGTTATGATAATGTGTTAACCATTATTTTTTTATTTTTAGGTTATATAGGTTTTACCTTGTATCTTTATTTGATATGAAACTTGGTAGTAAATATGGTCAGTGTGTTTGATACATAATTAAGCTTATTCAGATAAATAAGTTTCATTTCATGATCTCTAAAAAAAAGGCATAAGTCAACAAAATATTTGAACTTATTGAAAATAATGGACTCATGTAATGGGGAAATCAAACTTTGCTTAAAGATATATTTAATATATTTATCTACCATTGGATTTGTCATTTTGTCTAACATTATTTTATATATCAAAACATATTCATTTTTAGGTTAATTAGTTCCTTGTTTGACTTAACAATTTGTGCATCTATCATCTTTTCAGTGATGTTGATGGAGAAATGTTCTATAAAATTATCTATTAGGGGCTTGAATGATTTCATTGATTAAATTGGTAATTCACACAACCATCTTAAATCATAGTCCTTTAGGCTCCTTGGAAATAATTTGGTCAAAAAATTATCATTTGAATCATAATAAAGGCATGTTACCTATAAATATTAAATACTATATTAAGGATCACCCTTACCATCATAAAATATGAGTTTGGGTAAAAACAAATAGTTGGAAAAGGGTGAAAAATATCTCAAGTGTAATAAGATTATGTAGTACATCTTGTGATATAATAATATGAGTTGATTTTATAGAATTTTGTTCAATGTTGGTAACCCTATATTCTAATTTTTTTATAACTTAGAGAAGAGTTTTCACTATAGACTATTGGGATATAGCTTTGAGATTTAAAAAGCCACATATAATTACCTAAAATTGGTAATTGTATTCTAAGAGTGATGCTTGAGTTACCCTATTCCTAGATTAGCCCTAGACCTATCCTAGAGCCTTAGATGCACTTTTTCAATCATTATGCAGGCCAAAAAACTCTCCAATTATCCAAAACATCATCTCATGACTATCTCCTTATATCCCTACCCAATTTTCTCAATAGTAATCCAAGTGGATGTTAGCACCACATTTGGGACACTATAAACACATGGTGCTAGTGTCCCCAATTGGGAAATATTATCCTTAACCCTAACTCTTTCAAATGGATAATTTTAAAAATATGTTCCCCTCCTAAGGTTATCATAAACACATTTTATTATCTGCATGATTTATAAATCTCTATAAATATAAGTATAATTGACCTCTATTCACTAGATGGAAAATAGATGCAAAAACACATTCAAACCAAAGATAAGTTGAGCAAAATTAAGGTATTTGATCCCTATTCTGACTTAATTATACATACTACCATATATAATAGACCTAAACCTAGTTTTTAAATATTTCAAAGCTCAATCAAATTTAAGGCATCCAACTCCACTCTCATCCAACATTCACTTGTACTTGCATCAATCACTAGGTGGGAGAACAACATTAGTCCATCCTTTTCATAGTATATTTGTACGTAGAAAACTCTCTTCATATTATATTTGTATGTAGAAAAGTCTCTTCATAGTGGGATGTTGAATATGTCCATCCTATCCTAATAATAAACACACAATTATTTATGATGCCATATTTTTAAGGAGAATCAGGGTTTTCTCACTAAATTAGGTTTTATAGGTACAACACATAGTCCTAGGTTTCATGCATGCAATAACATGACCTAAAAAAATAAGCAAAAGTACTCCCATAAAATAGGAAAAATATTACAAAGGGGAAACTACCACCACTTTGAGGATAATACAACAACATGGTGCTTCTATCTATATGGGGCACTATTATCCAATGAGTAAACAGAGTCTAGAATCCTGTTGATGACACTCAGAACTATCTAGAACTTAGTTTTCAAAACCTAGATCATTTGTGATAGTTTTTAGATAAGTTTATAATTATGCCTATTTATTTATATTTTTATAAAGTCAAATAAGGTCAAATGCCTTAAGAAATCAGTCCTTAGTTATTACATATTATTTAACTAATTTATACATCTCATCCCTTTAATCTAAACATAATATTTACATAGTTAAACCCTAAAAGGTTAAATAATTTTGTGAACCCATCTTAATTAGAATATTATTTCAAACCCTATCTTGAATTAATATAAAATTTTATGAAATTATTTAGGGATGCATACTTCTATTTTTATTATTTTTATAGACAACCTATCTAATTAAAATTAATTTCACTTTAGGGTTTCAATTTATTTTTTATATAATTTTAATTGGTGAAAAAAATCCATAGATTGAAAAAACACTAACCCTAAACACATTTAAGGTTTGTATCATTACACACACACACACACACACACACACACACACACACACACACACACACACACACACACACACACACACACACACACACACACACACACACACACACACACACACACACACACACACACACATACACACTTGGATTTCAATTATAAAATATAAAATTTGATGCAATATTTAATCCTTTCAATCTTCCATAGATTAATATCCTTACAAGGTTCCAAATATACAAAACTTGTTTTCCTACCTTTCAACTTACAATGTCATAATTTAACAACATATTTGATGAAATTGATAATCATAAATTACAATAATTTGTGTCTAAACATACATATATACAAGATGATTTCATAGATATTCTTCAATAGGAACTACATAAAAAAAGTAGTGGTCAATATTCAACCCCTCCAATTAATAATGTCGTTACACCTCTAGTGGAGCCAACTCAACAAACTTAGACAACACAACCTAATCTTTTTATTTAACCATCAGTGAAAACTACACCAATTATGGTTATTTACCCAAATCTAGATGTATAATTGATTATGTATGAGATTCTTAATTTGTAGTTTTAAGGCATTACATCTCGAGAAGGGAACAACTAGGCCCTCACAAGCCTTAGATTCCAACATTATCTTGCATAAACCTTTGGCACATCACATAGTGTAAACTCATTTACCATCTAGTTTCATGGAATTCAAGCTCACATTATGTGATGTCAAGGGTGACCTAGAGCATCACCTCAGAGCTTTTCACGTAGCATGCTTGGAATATGTGTCCAATAATTGGATTTTTACAAATCTATTTCCATGTAGTCTTAAGTATTATTCTCTATAGTGGTTCTATAATTTTCCAAAGCAATCTATCATGAAATTTAATTATTTAGCTCTCATGTTGCTAACATACTTCTCTATCAACATCAATGATAAGATAAGTAACAACCCCACTAGGTTTTAATAGAATATAGTAATTTTTTAAAAATCAATTACATATATTCATATAATATATTTCACCATGATAAATCTAATTAAGTGATCTTTAAATAAATGTATTATATTATTTAACCCATAAGGTTTGTAGCTAATCCATTTAGCTAATGATTACTATGAAAAAGATATAATTCATAAAGAATATTGAATAAACAATAAAGATTGTATTTATTTCATTAAAGTAGTAATATAATTTTATCCATGACTGATACAACATTATAACAACTACTTTATAATTATAATGAATAAATAACATAGTTTTAACAATAATAAAGTCTCAAAAAATAATAATACAATGATACAAAGCTCCATAGAGCACGAGTTCTCCAAAAACTTGAGTATCTATCTATAATATCAAGTGTAGTCTCTAGTGTAGTATTGTTGTAGGGAAGGAGAGCATCATCTCAGTGCTTTTTCACACCAACCATGGACCATCGATCCCCTTACACTATCTACCAAAAAGGAAATGGCCCTCTATTCAAAGATGGGTAGATAATGATGGTGTGAGAATCCAAAGTGACAAACTAGAACACATGTGTTGTAAGATAACTAATACGTGATGTGTATCATAAATAAATTTATTCTAACATGATATTTCACAAACATGTAAACTATATCAAACACATGAAATGACAGTGTTTAAATATAAACATTACTTTGTCCAAAATTTTCAAATAGTTAATGATCTCTAGGATCATTCAGTTTCATACACACCACTCAATTTGATTACACCCCATATCACATTGATGGCACTAATTAATCCAGTAGAATCCATCCTCTACTTATTTAGTGTCACAAATGTGACATTTGGCTAATTATATAATAATATAAAAACCAAATAGATTCAATCAAAATATTCCCATTTAGCAGATATAAAATATGCTAAGTACAAAAATATCAAATACATACATTTAGTCCATCAAATATAATGAAATAAATCTAATAATCATTTAATTTATTACTTAATAATAAATATAGTCATATACAACCCTCAATACAAACATATCATCCAAGTAAGAATCATATCTAGACTACAAGTTAATAACAATATGGAACTTGAAATGTTATTTCATATATATATATACATATATATGTATATATATATATACATATATATATATATATATATACATATACATATATATATATATATACACATATACATATATATATATATATATATATATATATATACACATATACATATATATATATACATATGTATGTATGTATATATATATATATACACATATATATGTGTATATATATATACATATATATGTGTATATATATACATATATATATGTGTATATATATACATATATATATATATATATATATGTACATATATATATATATATATGTATATATATGTACATATATATATATGTATATATATATATATATATATATATATATGTATATATATATATATATATATATATATATATATATATATATATATGGGTGTATTTTGATTACCTTGGCTAAATTCTGAGTGAGTATTATTGTTTGGGGAAAAAAATTTATACATGAAAGCATTTGAGATTGAATACTTGAAATTTTTATATTTTGTGCTAAAATGAGTTTTATTATATGTTATTTTAGTAATGTGTTTTTAATTTATGATTAATGTTTTGTTTCATGGATGAAATAACATTTCAAGTTCCATATTGTTATTTAATAACTTGTAGTCTAGATATGATTCTTACATGGATGGTATGTTTCTATTGAGGGTTGTATGTGATTTTGTTTATTATTAAGTGATAAATTAGATGATTATTAGATTTATTTCATTATATATACATACATTTGTGTGTGTGTGTGTGTGTGTGTGTGTGTGTGTGTGTGTGTGTGTGTGTGTGTGTATAGAAACACACACACACACACACACACACACACACACACACACACACACACACACACACACACACACACACACACACACACACACACACACACACACACACACGCACATACATATATACTTATTATAACTAAGTCACAATCTACATGTATATTATATAGGTATATATTATGAGTATACTCAACTATGTATAATTTAAGAAACAACTATATAAATATTTAACTATATATGAATTTTAAGTACATTATACTCTATATGGAATTAGTTTTTATCCACAATCTCAATGAGTATCATATATAATCAAATGCATATACTTATATTATCTAATCAATATCTCACTCATTAATTTTAACTTTTAGTAACTAGAATGATTTAGTATTGAACTTAAATAAAAGATATAAAAACCAAACAATTCCAATTTTAATTCTTTGACTAAATAAACCCATAATATTGATCAAATATAAATTTAAATAGCCAAAACAAGCTTTATTAATTATATTGATTCAAGAGACAAAATGAAACAATTTAATGCCTTTAACTTTCTCATTCACATACCAATCTAAGTTTAACCACATAAATCCCAAAATATTGGCAATCAAGATTACACAGTCATTTAATTAAGCTTAGATCTGTGTTCTGCACAATAAGCTTTGAATTGACTAAATATTTTATCTCTAAGTCATACACACACATATATGTATATATATGTGTATGTGTGTATATATATATATATATGTATGTATATATATATATATATATTTATATAATGTATGTATGTGTGTGTGTGTGTATAAAATATATATACATATACATACATACATATATACATATATGTATATGTATGTATGTATATTTATACACACACACACATATACATTGGTATGTATATATACCCCAAGTCACTAAATTCTAGTAGGGTATATATACATATCCCTATATATGTATATATATCCTATCATTATGATATACACATTAATAGAACAAACCCAATTTATTTCATTTGTCAAATGAATTATACATATATTCAAATCTCTAAAGGGTTTGTATTATTGAGTAGGTGTGGTATATATTCAAATACTAATAAATACACTTTATATATATATATATATATATATATATATATATAGAGAGAGAGAGAGAGAGAGAGAGAGAGATTTTATTTGAACCTATAACATAGTATTTTACTTAAGGTAGAACAATTGAAAACCCAAAATTTTAAGTCATGAATATACTTCAACCTAGAATAGAAAATTAACTAACTAGAAGTCCCAATGTCATTTAGAATAGGACTCCAAAATAAATAGACATAATCAAAGTCTTTGTTTATAAAAATTAAATTTGACTATATTTAATCTTTTATTTCCTTAATTAGGGATAAATTTCACCTAAGGTAAAACACAAATTTTTATCTACTCATCTCCACATTAATTTAAGAATAAAAGATTTACACAGTCTAGGCTATTTTAAGATTTAGGGTTCTATGGATATAGCTTTGGTTATGTGGATGACCGATCTATCTATAGGGTCAAACCTTTAACCCTTTGAAAAATTTCAAAAAAATGAAACTACATGAAACCCCTATGTAAACATACATATAATTTATCCTCATTTCATTCAAAAAGTTAAATACATCACCAACCTAGTTAATTTTGCCAATATTTATTCTTGTCCTTCAAGAATAACTCAAACCTCTTCAACCTTATTCTCTCTATCAACCATTCTCTCTTTGTGCCCTCACAAGCTTTTCCCCACTTCCTTTTATTCTCTTCCATCATCTCTAATATTCCCCAAACTTCTCGATAGAAAATAATGACTAAAATAATGTATGCCATTAATAACTCAATAAGAATTAATATAACAAATAGTCTACCACCATTTATCATGTAGAAATATTCCAACTCCATAATGTTTTTTCTAAATGATTATTAACTCGAGTATAAATAGATTTAAAACCCTAATAATCTCAAACCTTCTCCTTAACAAATAAAACAATCATTATTTAATCCTTAGAAATATGTATGATCATTGACCCCAATAAACATATATGTATTGGAGTTTATAAAAGTCATCAAACATTATAATTCCATGAAATGTCAACTAAATGTAAATTCCACTTAACATAATGACCATATGACAAAGTAATTATAACATATGACTATTAACAAGCCATTGAAAATGTTACCAAGTCATCCATGAATCAAACATAATGATGTCCATATAATCCTTAAATAATGAACTTATTTATATTACCTTGCATAGCATTATGTTTTTTTTCCTAAGCACTAAGGCTTTATAGAAGTCTTAAGTCAATAACATCAATCTCATTTTACCATGCCTAAGAAAGTCATTCATTAATGCCTAACAATGAATTATAACTCATTAATGTCTTATTACAAGTTTATGAAACTATTATAAACGATAATAGTAACCTTATAAACATAAGTAGTCACTTAATAAACTGATCAAACACAATATTATAATCCATATAATACTTGTAGCTATGAATCCAATCAAAGAATTGTTTATACAAAAACTCAACCATATCTTAAGATAATGGTATGTCAAGTAAAACATGTATAGATAGGTACAGATTTATTCAAACAACTAAGAAATAACATTGACAATTATTAATGTAGCACACAACCATATTAGTGAAATAACATAATCAACACAACATGATCATAAAACAACAATAAGATCACATCAGAAATATATAATAGAAATCAAAACATAATACATATATCTAACTCTAAAAATAGCCATAAAACATGTTAATATATTGTGGTGTGTGCATGGGTTTTTAGTTTTACTCTTTGTCATCTCCCAATGCCTCCATCTACACCATCCTCTATGATGATTCCCTCCATCTAACACACTCTGAAGGATGGATCTATCCTGCATCCACCTCAAAACAATGAAGGAAGTTAGTCTAAACCATAATATATCCATAAAATATTATTTTATAAACTAACAAACATGATCATCGAGTTTAGAATATGAAAGTACAACTATCTCATAACAAATCAATCATGTAAATTAAGCAACATATAATAGTTCCATAATCAACATATGAAATAAAGATTAATCAAATAGTAGTTAATCAACTAAAAACCATAATAATACATGGATCAAATAAGTTATTAAGATTAGAAATAAATTGGGATGACAAGATATCATATGCATAATTAGCACAGTTAAAACAAAATTCAAATGAGCCTATCACCAATTATATCTTACAATACAAGACAATATTATCCAAATTGACTAGCCCCATGGTAGAAATAGAACATTAGGATATATTTAAATAGATGCTATTACCAAAACTACACAAAGCTATCTTATTCAATAAGTTTCCCATATTTGCCAATATGTTTCACATAGTCAAGGAAAAATAGGATAAACTCTTATCAATGGGAAAAATCAAATACACAAATGGATCATAATCAACTATTAAGAGTTCAAACAAACTTTCATACAAGGTAATGGCCATATAAAACAAAAGTGATTAAAATGCCATTGGAAACATAAATTTTGAGCCTTCTCCTAGATTGTTTTTATTTTCTCCTTAATGCAGAGTCTTCACTAATCTTCTAGAGTCACCAACATGAGTTATATAACAACTATTGGAATGCAATGTCATATCTCTACCTCCCATTAAAGAGGTTGATATGAAAAGACCTCTTTTAATAAGTTATGATTTAAATTCATTTTGTGAGTATCATAGGGAACTAAGCCATACAAAAAATTGATGCATTAGCCTAAAGAAAAAAATATAAGATATTATTGAGGCTAACATTATTGATGTGGCCACACCAATAGAGGAACTAAAATAACAAAAAACAAAGGCAAATGAACTTAAGATATTTTTATATCCTTTATTGAATTATATAATGAAATAATTATGGGGTACATCAAGTGTATACTATATATACTAGGTGCATCCACTACCAAATTCCTATCACACAGTTACAAAGGAGACACACCAAATACATAACATTATCGACATGTATCACACTATAGTTATACCTAGATCACTTATCACTTTAAAATTAGGAGATTTTTAATGATGGCATATATTTACATGCACTCTTAATATGAGCATACATAGACCACCAACCTATTCATAGTGTTATGGTTGACAATGGGTGAAGCATAAGCATGTGTACCATGACATTCTTAAAACACTTGCGTTACATAAAGAAGGAAAAATTCACCATAGATAAATTCATTAGTGGTTTCAATGAGCATATTCAGAGCTTTATCAGGGAGATTTTGCTTCTATTACAAGTTGGACCAGTACACATAGCCACTTGGTTCCAAGTAGTACCTAGTGTAAGTGTATTCGATATATTATTAGGCAGGCCATGGTTAAAATAGCTCTAAGCCATCCCATATACAATACACAAATTCCTAAAGTATATACATCCTAATCAAATGTTTAAGGTTGAGGGTGTCCCATATGATAATCTTCTACTCATTCCATAGCCAGTTCTAACATAGTTTTTATCTACCATTCCAACATAGACACTAGTTATAATTCTAGCACCATTACTAGATATTACATGATTATCAATTAAAATAGAGAGTACAAACCCTATGCATACATTATATTATTTAACAAAGTCATAAGAGTATATTATGTCTACTCTTATGGTATATACATGCATGCATACTCTCATTTAGAGACCATTACTAGAGACACCCCTATGCCAATGATATGTCATAGATTATAGAAGAACTTCCACTACTTTATTTACATTGAGATAAATTTTATTAGGGTTTATGGGTTCTTAACATAGGGAACCTACATCACATACAACCTATACTCATACCATATGGGTCCATAAGACCCCTACAATTCATATAGTATCATAATCAGTGCCACATTATCATAACATCACCACACATGCAACATCAGACTCATATTATACAACACAATAGATCATGGGATCATAGTTTACCTTTCACACCAAACACATGATCACAAATCCCTTATTTGACATAGTTCATAGTGATAGTGACTCTCCCATGATACTCATTAGTTAGTATGATTCCTACTCTTATACACACTTCCTTCTTCTACCTTGTTCCTTGTACATAATTAATTTTTATTTGCTTGTACATAAATTATACTCAGAGAACACAAAATTAACATAACATGTCAATATACAAAAAAACATTCAAATATTTAAAATACATAAAGTTTACAGATTATATGCATTGTTATGTTTACATTTCTACTATTTAACAAATATTACATATTACTAGTTAGCTTAGTATAGTTGATTTTATCATACACATATGCTTCACTTTTATAAATTAGACACAAGGTAGACACAATAAAAAAAAGACTTAGACAATAGTTTAGATCACCTATATTTCAAACCAGATAGACGTTAATACCTAGATTGGGACACTAGCACCACAAGGTCCTACTATCCACTATTAGGCACTATTATCTAATATTCCTACCTTCAAGACAATCTAGATCATTCATACTAGTACACTAGGTATAATATAGATTTTCATAGATATAATATATATTTATGTAGATACAATTACAAGTTTAATAGTTATGTTTAAGTTTTGCTCAAATACACCCATTTTACCTCATATTCATACCAATTACTTAGATTGGGGGCATCATGCATGACATGATCCCTCCCACATTTAGGTTAGTTGTATAGATTTAATTATTACATACTTAGTTTAGATTGAGTATACTCAGATATAAAATTATGGGCATGTGTGTGTCACATAATTTCTATATCCTTAGCTACAAATAGGTTGATCAAATGGAATGACAAAATCCCTTTCATTCTCTAAATTATATACACTTGATATCACATTCTTGGTTTTCACTAGATTCATTCTTTACTCCATCTATAGTGGTTGTCATTCTTGAGTGATGTAGAGCTACCTAATATACCAAAGTGGTCATGGAACTGACATTAATAATTAGATTTACTAAGTTATATAATCTCAAAACTTTGTACAATTTATTTATAGATGCATATACTTTAAACATGTGGAAAATGATGGAGTCATGACCTACTTAAGTTATTGAGCCACCCACATGAGAGGGTTAGACACACTTACATCCTTATCCAAGTTATTCACAAATCAAGATCTACTAATTAGGGGTGGGTAATGATGGAGTCAAAACTAGACTGAGTTCTTGATCCACCCATATGAGGATTGGGCAAGCCATCAAGTTAGTCCAAATTATTCAATGATATGATCACTATGTACACTCACAAACACATTTTTTCACTAGGTTCATGCATTGGTTTACATACCTATCAATATGTATTCATTCCTTTCCTCTCTCTTTAGTCAACTTTACTCAATTACTTTATTTTAGCATAGTATTTAGATTTTGATCATTTTCTTAAGGATTGATTTTTGTATGTTTCATTATAGGTCATTTCTTTGGATCATGTTTCAAATATGTAGACCTAAATTCACATACTTAGACTTAGTTACATAAGATTCATTTCCAAGTTAGGTTTAGGTACGTTTCTTTTTCATTTATACTAATCATTTGAGTTACCTAAAAATTGGGGGAATATAATTACCTAAAAGTGGTGATTGGATGCTAAGAGAATTTTTTGAGTTACCTTATTCCTAGATTGGACTTAAACCTATCATATAGCCTTAGACACACTTATTCAATCATTTTGTAGATCTTAGACCTCTATATTCAACCAAAACACACTCCTAAGACTATCTTTTCAGATCTAAAACCAACTTGCTTAGTAGTCTACCAAGTAGACATTAGTGTGATATTTGGGACATTACAACCACATGACACTAGTGTCTCCAACTGGGCACTATTTTCCTTAGCCCTAACTTTCCAAAAAAGACAATTTAAAATGCATTCCCCTCTTAAGGTCAACCTAAACACATTTTATTATCTACATAAGATATAGATCTCTATCTAATTGACCTCTATTCACTAGATGGAAAATAGATGCAAAAGAAAATTCAAACCAAAGACAAGCTAAGAAAAATTAAGGTATTTGATCCATATTCTATCCTACTTATAAATACTACCATTTACAACAAACTTAAACCCAATTTTAAAATATTTAAAATCTTAAGCACATTTAAGGAATATAATTCCACTCTCATTTTATCATTCACTTACACTTATATCAAATACTAGGTGGGAGAACTACATCATGATTGATCCCTTTTCAAAGTATTGGTATGTAGGAAATTATATTCATTGTGGGGTGTTGAGGATGTCTCACCTATCCTAATAATGAAAAAAAAGTTATTTATCACATTGTATTTATAAGGAGGATTAGGGTTTTCATGCTAAATCATTTTTTCCAAGCACAACACAGAGTTTTAGGTTTTGTGTGTGCAAGAAAAAGACCTAAAAACATAGGTGCAAGTGCTCCCAAAAAATAAGAACAGTCCCATAAAGGAGACACTACCACCACTTAAAAGACACTAAAACAACATGGTGTTATTTTACATATGGGGCACTACTATCCAGTGATCAAATAGATTCTAGAATCCTATTCATGACACATAATTATCCAAAACTTAGTTTTCAAAACCCAGTTCATATGTAATAATCACATTTTAGATAAGTATATGTTTATGCCTATTTATTGATATTTTTATAAAGTTAGAGAAATTCAAATTCAATAAAAAATTATTGCTTAATTATTTCATATTATTTAACTAATTTAGACACCTTATCCCTTTAATCTAAACATATGATTTACATAGTTAAACCCTAAAAGGTTAAATCATCACCAAAAGGGATGTAAAAACCACTTGTGTTGATATAGGTATTGAAAATGGTAATCAATTTCAAGTGTTAATTATTCCCATGGAGGATTTAGTAAGATTTGTTTAAGTTTTGAGGAACAATGGTTTGAAAATATATCCCATGCCCCCACTAAATATAGTACTCAATGTTGTGCCCAAGGGGAGGGAAATGGGATGGTATGTGTTATAAGCATATATAATATCCAAAATATTTTTATTAATATAGATCAATGTTTTTTCACTAGCACCCTTTTATTTTTGAGTTTTTAATATAGTATTTAAGATCTTGTAGATATATTTAGATTTTGATAAATTCACTCTAGAAATAATGAAATAGATTCAACCTATTCTAAGTGAACCTGGTATTTTTTATTATGGTCATGTGTTTCACTAACTTTGTGATTAAATTCATCTTCTATGATATTTTTTTAGTATGTTTCTCATATTAATTATTAACACTCTTATTATTAGTAGAACATGACATGGTATTAGCTTGAGACATTTCAGTGGTTTAACCCTTCTTAGATGTGTTGGTTAGGTGATCCATAAACTAGATAAACAGTTTTTAAAATGGATGTTTAATTCTAAACTAATTGAATATAATAGAATTTGTTGCAAAAATCTAAGATTGAATTAAAATAATCAAAAACCTCTATATATTCATTTCCTACATTAAAAACTCTTGATTAGTGCCATAATAATCTTTCCATATTTTCTTAGTGTTTGATTAATCCTTTTTTTTTAATAAATTGAATTAAAAAAGGAAACACATAATAATTAAAAGGAAAAGTGACACCATAAGTGATAACAGAGTTCACCCATAATTTGGGCTACATCTTTGGGATTGTTTAACTACAATTCAATCCATTATAAAAATGATGCATATGTCCAAAATTACCAACTTAGATCATAATGGATTTATGGAACCTATAATATGATGCCTAAACTGATTGAATGAAGGATTTGTACTTCATCTCCTCAAAGTCTATAGCACCTATGTATCCTTCTCCATATATTCTATGAAATTATTGATTTGAGTGTATCTATAAACTCTTAAAATGGGCATAATAATAATGAGAGTCTCAATATTTATTTTAGACTTGAAACTCCTTAAAGGAATCTTGCAATTAAATCTACATATACAACATCTTAGCCACAGGCATTAATAATACAATTGGGTTTCTCTATGTATTATTACATAGTCACATATACATTACTCCTTGCCTATCACCATAAAAATAGAAGGGAAATGTAATAACATATGTGAGGAGTCTTGGATTAGTATATTTATAATTATAAGACATACAACATAGAATCACCTTCCCTCAAAACTATCTACCATTCATCATTCACCCAAAACCTTTCAAATTAGGTGATGACATTCCCACAAGGCATAATTATGGTCAAATGAGCTCCACCTTATGCTCCAAATATGTAAAAATAATCTTCAAGTATATATCCTTTTCCATAAAATAAACATGAAAGTATATTTAGAGAAGGATTCAAGGGAGTATATCAAGTTGAGAGGAAGGGACCACCTAATGGATGATTTACATGTGGAAGAGATCATTATGTTAAGGATTTTCCTTGAAGGAAGACATATCATATAAATAATAATTCATCCACTTCTACATCACAATAGTGAAGATTTTATAAACATATTCATATAGCAATTTACAATAGTCAATTATAATTTAAATATTTTGTATTTTTGACATATACAAGAGCCACTAAATGTTTTATCTCTCCTAGAATCCAAATGCTTAAATAAATTATCTAGAAAAGTTGGTTTTATGGAAAATTCTTGGTCATTTCAACATGAGAATGAATCAAAAATCAAGGTTGATAGATGCTTTGTTGAGTTTGAGATAAATTTCCTATAATTCACAATGATTGTTTATATTTATGCAACACCACTATGATCATACATGTGATCCTAGAACTAAATTAGATCTCTAAACATAGCCAAAGTTGATTATTTTATTAAAAAAGTTAAGTATTTAGATGATTTGGGAAATCAAAACCAAATTTAAGGAGATGAAAGAGAGATGAAAATAAGATAAATTTCATTCATTCTATTGAAAAATGCTCAATAAAAGGGATGCTGAGCAGTCCTATTCAAGAAGAATGAAAATGTTGAAGCTAAGGAATCCTCAATAAAAAGTTGTCCTTTTCTTTAAAAATTTACTATCCTATATGGAATATTCACATCATATAGGTGTACTTTCACAATACACATAGATGGGTAACATTTGTAATGAAAGTATATAGGTGTTGTAATTTATTTATAAATCTTAATAGGTATGCAACACATTTTTTATCCCTTGTGTTGTAATAACAACAATGAAAATATGTTAACCTTCATGCAGTGCAAGGTTGAGAGAAGAAACCAAATATTATGACTATTTTGGGTAACATGTCATTTGGTAAATTGGATACAGAGTTTATTTTAATCTCCATATACATGTTGCAAGAATAAATGTTACAATTATAGTTAGACAGTTGTATTTTTGTATATTTTTGTACATTGATGTGTTACAAAAATCCATGTAGAAGGTTTAGTTGGATTCTTGGAAATTTTGGAGACCAAAAGCCTCTTCATGGGGAGGTTTGATTTATAGGATTATTAGTCACTATTTTCATTAGTAATTAACAAAAGCTATCTATGGAGACCATATCTAGTAGATCCCACTTTTATAATGGAGGGTGACTCTACCATTGTAGTGTTTTTAATTTAACATTTACATTATAATTTGCCATATATTATTATTTTGGTGCTTATGATGTGTTAGGATAAGGATCATTTGAAGAGGTATATGTGGTGGGTCCTCAGTCCACCATGTGTCCTAACACCACATCCTCAATTTTCCAAGTTACTTACATGTCAAGTTCAAGACATGACTATGTTAATGAGTGACCTCTTAGAGCCTTATAGGTTTTTGTCACTTTTTTTGATGTATTTTATTAATGTTCAAAAGATATAAATGACTATATGTGGATAAAATCATGGATCTTAAACTTAGGACTTTATACCTTACCAAATATGGGTTAGTTGGATCATAGTGTTGAGCTAAACTTAAGGACCCCTCTATAAATGAACACTACCTTCATATCAAATAATCCAAGTAGGGTATCAAAAATATGTAGTTTTCCCCTATGTGTTGGCTTGTGTGTACACAAAGTTAAAATATACTCTATATAAGGGCATGTAATGATATAAATTTTAACTTATATTAATAATGAGATATTTCTTGAGTGTTTCAATAATATGATTTCTCCTAAGAATTATATAAAAAATAGGGAAGAATAGGGTAATATAACTCAATTATATAATTGATTTATTAAGATTGATGAGGTGCTTTCTTGGTATTTTCTAGATAAATAATGAGTATATTTTTATTTGTAATTATACCATACCTTTTTAAAATATCTCAAATAATAGTTAAATAAAATAAATGTGCCAACCCATAGGATTCAAAATATTTTCAAATTAGATGAATTTTGAGAACTGGATAATTGATAATAATCTAAACACTTATGTTGATGCAAGTGCCCCTATGTGGGACACATGTGTTTAAAAGTCTAGGAAGTTGTTAAGGATATAAAACTAATAGTGAAGCATATATCATATTTTAGGATTTATATAGTGAAATATATAGATCATCATAAATGATAGGCTCACACCATAAGATAAGTGATTGGACATTTTGAGCTGGTGAATGGGAGTATTTAAACAACAAAGAGGTCTAAAACTAAAGGGTAGATCCCTAATAGTATTTTTCCAAGTATATAAGACTGAGATGTTATATAAATCATATTTTAATGTCTATAATTGTAATATTGTGTTTCACTTTATAAAAAACCCTAAGTATTAGTAAGGAATATGGAACTAATGATTTATAATTCTAATTTTCATATAATATCTAGGTATTTCTACTGTATGATTAGCAATCATATTGTTGTTTTCATGATAAGTTATGTTTCAAGACATTCACATATGTTTATTAATGTACTATGTTTTATGATCATGTTTGACTATGATTTAATTTGCATTTTTAATTGAATTATAGTAGTTCATTTATAACTATATATATTTTGAATAATTGAATATTTTGTTATAATCTCAACTATATTTATTTGATCGAGGTGGGTAAAATATTATCTCACCCTCATAAGTGGTATAGAGGGAGAGAATCATAAGGGATGAGGGTTTAAATATCAAAAATAGGGATAAATAAATTTTAACTAAACCTTTACACACACACACACACACATACACACACACACACACACACACACACACACACACACACACACACACACACACACACACACACACACACACACACACACACACACACACACACACACACACACACACACACACACACACACGCACACACACACACACACACACACACACACACACACACGCACACCACTCTTGTTCTCTTAGGTAAAATAAATGGATATTAATTTTTTGATAATATGTTGAGTGTTACTTGAATTATTTGTCCTTGAAAATATTTAGGCATGTTTGCATTTATTTTCAGTGGTTTCTTGTCTTGATGCTTTGATTAACATAATATGCATATTTCATGTTGGTTGTTATTTTTCCATTAAAACTCAATATAAATTAGATTATGTTGAATTATGTAAGGTAAAACATGTACGTGTTTTAAAATATTATGAGAGTGTTGGGTGTTTATTTATCTTGTTTAATTTGTTTACTTTAAGATCCTTTTTTGGTGACAAATTAGGGGTAAAATAGGGTAAAAGTACCCAAATCATTTCTAGTTAATTAATTCTATGAATTTATATCTTTGGATTTTATTTGATAAAAGTTCAATATTAAATAACCATGAATTCAAAGGAAAGAAATTAGGTTTAGCTATGTTATGTTTGAGTTCACCATTATTGAAATGATGAATAAGTCTTATGTGGTGTCCATGATAAAAATTAGGGAATGGGATTGCAAATTAGTAGGCATAGTATGCATATCAGGTGGAATTAAATTTGAGTTAATGATGAAGTTTTCGTAGTTTAGTAGGAGAGATGACTAACTATGAAATACATGGATGGAGTTTGGAAAAAGAATAATAAGAAGAAAAAATATGAGAATGTAGATGCATAGGAAAGGGAACAAAGCTCAATAAGAAAGAAAAAGTTACCATTTCACACATTTTAGATGAAAACCATTGCAAAACCAGGTTGGTTGAGATTTGAGTTTGTAATTTTGGGTATTGATTGTAGACTTAGTATAAAAAAAAATAAAAATAGAATATGGTTATTTGATATCAGTTACAATAATTTATTCTAGTTAAATGTGGTTATTTCTATATTTTTTTAAATAAATCTAGGGTTTCATGTCTATAGACCTTGGTATGGATCTTGGTTCCATCCATAAGCCTATAAACATGATGTTGATCCTTGTGTAATGAAAACTAAAATTTATAGGTAAATTTATTCATTATAACATAAGGCTTTAGGTCTATAGACTTGGGGATGAAAATATTTTCCAAATATATATGAGGTTGAGTCCCTTTAAAAATAAGACTAGGTATTTTTAAGATAGAGAAGCCTAAAACATAAATAGATAATAATTGTGTAAATATTACTTATCATAATACTATATTGAAATCACTAAGTGGGATTTTTTTGTGTCTTGTTTTATCCCTAAAAATTGGCAATGTTGGGCAAGCTCCTTTATTGGTAAAAAAAATGAGATTATTTATAAATTGAGTTTGCATATGTTTCAATTGGGAACTTAAACATATATTATCTTTGTAAAACCTCACACAAGTTGAACATGATATATGCATGTTAAATAACTAGTTCTAGTTTTTTTATATTAGGAGATTGTTTTTTGGAACATACATAATATAATCATTGTATGGGATACTTATGGGATATCTATATTATTTTTGTTATTAGGACTCAAGTTAAGAAATTTGAGTTTCAAGGTAAAATATGTTTGAGTGACTAGGTACACACACATAAAAATATACATGAATATATTTATATATATTCATACATACATACATATACATATATAGACACACACACACACACACACACACACACACACACACACACACACACACACACACACACACACACACACACACACACACATCCACATTTAGTAGACATGTACATTATCAATTAGAATGCTGAAATATGCTTATATATAATTAATAATATCAGTTTCTTAGAAACTTATTTTATTATTATATATAAAAATATATATATGCATATATATTTATATATACTTATAAATATGAGTACATTTAGCTATGTATGAAAATGCATGGTTTAAACAACATTGTGATATCTAGTTGAACATATACTTGTTTCCATTATGATGATTTTGTATTACTATGGTTAAAATGGAAAATTTGAGTATAGTTATATAAATGATTGTATTTATTTCAAGAGGACAATTTTTATATTGGTTGTACAGATAATTAATAATATTTTGAACAAAGTGACTTGGTGAAGAGATAATATATATGTATTAAATACACATTCCCAAATTTTATATTATTTATAATGGCTATTTGATACATATAATCAATATGGAAAATTTTCATATGAAACATATATAAGTTTTAATCTTATATTAATTGAAATATGGTATTTTCATGTAACAATAAAATTGTGGAATAAATTTAAGGAAAAAGTTGTTAACTAAGTATAAAATATGGTTAAGATAAATGACTTGTATTTTATGAGCTATCTTAAGACTCATTTGGATTATATTGTTAACTTAGTTAGATACTATCATATATTATATGATTTTATTTTTAACACACAAAGAAACAAGTGCGCACACACACACACACAAATGTTTTAAAATTGGTATAGTGTCTTTAATATTGGATTCTTGTTTTTTAGACTTATATCCATGTCTATTTTGAATATAGTTCATTTAAAAAACCTATACATGACATTATTGGGGTTGATTTAATGCAAAGAATGATATTTTTTAATAATTATTTCTTATACCTTTCATTATTGTTTAGACTGATGTATACTATAATATGTATTTATTATGCCTTGAATTTATATGTGAAAATTACTATGCATGTTTCATATATCTACCCCAAAAAATCATTTTATATATATTGATTCATTATCAAAGATTTTTTTGAGTGGAATTAAATTATATCCATGTGTGATTTTATTTATATAATTAAAACTTTGGCAAAGTAATATTATAGTTGAGACATTATCTTTCCATTGTACTTTCTAGTTTACTTGTGTATGTTGTATCATATGATATAGAGGATTATTTTCCATGGTATATGTTACTAATACATGTATTATTAATTATACACACATGGATTCTAGTTTATTTCTTGATATACACTCTATTTTTATCTACCCTTCTATGAAGGGAAGGGACATATTCAATGGAGAGGTGTGCAGAAGACTGATGGTCTATGGTTGGAGGAAAATCATCCTAATGATGTTCTCCTTATCTTAAAATATTCAACCATTCTAGAATAAAACACATAGATATTTGTGTGGATCATTGATCTATTTATGAGGCTTGTTTTTACTGATGTACATGCTATATAATATATTTAACCTTATATTGAAATATAATATGAAGTGCATTATTATTGATGACTGTTCAACATAAAATTGGCTATGAAAATTGTAAATAATTATAAATATTATTAAAAAGGTCATTATATGTTTATTTATATATGTAATGTGGAGTATATAAATGATTTGATGTACTAGACTCTTTTCACTATTCATTTTAAGAGAAATATTCATATTGTATTCTGTTAGAGGTTGTTTAAAACTAAATGGATCATATTATTAACTAGTGGGTTGATGCATTTAGGTATTTATTACTTATGATATATTTATTATTTAAATAATGATTTTAGAAATTGTTATGGATGATATTATAAGTAATATATACAGACTTAAAAAAATTATGTAATTTTTATGTAACCTAGTGGGGTGCAACATTGTGGTATCAGAGTTAAGGTTTAATTTTTGGACCTAATGAGTCAACTAACATAAGTTTAATTTTCCTAATTTTGATGATGATAATAGAATGAGGTAAATTAATTAGACAAAATAATTCAAGTGTAAACCCTCAAGTTTATCCTAATCATCTAGCAGTAGAATAAGTTATAAAACTTGATCAAATACTCACTGTCATGAATGAGACTAGAGATAAGATAACAACTCTAGAAAGAAAATTTCATAGACCAGAGGAGCAAAATGAATAATAGGTTCTAGAGAAATATCTATATGATCAATAAGAGCATCAATATTATGGGCATGATGAAGGTCAACAAGTAACAAGAGCTCACATAGCTACAAAGCTTGTGTAACAATGAAGAAAGTAAACCCACCTATGTTTGATGGTATGGTATTAGGTGACAAAGCTGCATCTTAGCTCACTTAAATGGAAACATATTTTGATATTCAAAATTATTATGAGGTGACCAAGGTTATTTGGGAAGATTACCAACTAACTAGTGAAGCAATAACTTGGTTGGCTAACAAGAACCTTGAGATGAGCCTTGATTCCACTAACACTACTTGGGAGTAGATTATGAATCTTTTAAATTCAAAATGATTATCTCAATTGTAATTTGAAAAAAAATTAATATATTTATATAATTTAAATCAAGGGGATTTATCAGTAAATGAATACTAGGAGAAATTTACAAAAATCTTGAAGTATGTTCTAAAGTATCATAAATATGAATGTTTTCATTTTAGGAATCCCATTATGGGATTAAAACCCAAAATAAGACATGAAGTCAATGTGTATGGACCATCTAACAAGGATGAATTCTTTAAAAAGGAAGTTAATCAAGAATAAAATTTGAAATCACTTGATAAGTTTAGATAAAAACTGAAATAGAAGTTTGGAATCTCAAAAACAACCCTCAATAAAAATAATTTGAAATGGAATGAGAATTATAAGAACTAATTTAATAGCTAGAATTCAAGATTCAGTAATGCCTCAAGGAATAAAAAACATTAAAGTGTTTTTAGTGAAGGATTCAAGGGAGTAAATCAAGTTGAAAGGAAGGGACCACTTGATGGATGGTTTACATGTGGAAGAGATCATTATGCTAAGGATTGTCCTTGAAGAAAGACATATGGTTTAAATAGTAATTCATCCACTTCTACATCATAATAGTGAAGCTTTTAGAAACATATTCATGAAGCAATTGACAATACTCAATTAGAATTTCAAGACTTTGTATTTTGACATATACAAAAGCCACTGAATGTTTTATCTCTCTTAGAATCTAAATGCTTAAATAAATTATCTAGAAAAGCTAGTTTTATGGAAAATGCTTGGCCATTTTAACATGAGAGTGAATTAAAGGTCAAGGTTGATAGATGTCTTGTTGAGTGTGAGATAAAGATCCTAGAATTCAATATGATTTTTTATATTTATGCAACACAACTATGATCATATATGTGATCCTATAAGTGAATTGGCTCTCTAAACACAAAGCCAAAGTTGATTATTTTCTTAAAAAACTTAAGTGTTTAGATGATTTGGGAAATCAAAACCAAATTCAAGGAGATCAAAGAGAGAAGAAAATAAGATAAATCTTAGTCATTCTATTGAAAAATGCTAAAAAAAAAGGAATGCCAAGCATTCATAGTCAAGAAGGATGAAATTAATGAAACTAAGGAATCCTCGACAAAAATTTATCCTTTTCTTCAAGAATTTAAGGATGTTTTTCTAGAGGAATTACCAAGTCTACATCATAAGAAGGAATTTGACTTCATCATTGATATCATTCTAGGGTCAGAAACGTAATCCAAGGCTCCCTAAAGAATGACAATAATTGAGTTAATCAAGTTAAAGGCCCAAATTTAGGGGATGTTAGCCAAATTATTTATTTGACTAAGTGTTTTAGCATGGGGTGCACCTACCTTTGTCTAGTAATTAATTACCAAATACTAAACAGGGTAACAATTAAGAACACGTATCCTTTACCTTATGTTGATTATCTTTTTGATTAAATGTATTGTGAAATAGACTTTTAAAAAAATTATCTTTATGTTGGGTACCATTAATTGAGGATTAGAGAGGAAGATATTATAAAAATAGCCTTCAGGACTTGATAGGGGCATTACAAGTTTATGGTGATTATTTTTAAACTAATCAATACACCTACCACATTCATGAACCTCATGAAAAGTGTGTTTAAATATTACCTTGATCAATTTTTTCTAATATTCCTTGATGATATTCTCATCTATTCTATAAGTGAATAATAACATGTTGAACATTTGTGTTTGGTCTTGTAGTGACTATGGAAGCATAAACTATATATAAAATTGTCTGTCTTCTTTCAATTAAGAGTACAATACTTGGGACATATTATCTATGTAAAAGCTATTTATATAGATCCAACCAAGATTATATCCATTATGGAGTGATCAAAACCCAAAAATGTGCATGATGTATGTAGTTTCATAGGTTTAATAGGGTAATACAAGAAGTTTGTGCCAAATTTGTCTAAGATAGCTAATCCAACCACCCCTCTTCAGTGGAAAAAGAAACACTTTATTTGGTCTAATAAATGTGAAGAAACCTATCATGTATTGAAAATAGGGTTTACTTCAACACGAGTGTTATAGATTTTGGATCCAAATGGTCATTTTGTAGTTATAATAGATGCTACAAGAGATGGTTTAGGAGTTATTATGAAAGATGTTTTAGTTGTAGCTTATAAATCAAGGAAATTGAAACCTTATGAGGTAAAATATGATCCACATGACCTAAAACTAGCTATAATAGTTCATGCTTTGCAAGTTTTTTGGAATTCTTTACTGG
>JARHVA010006080.1:422500-430000 GCA_037957365.1 Torreya grandis | reverse complement strand
ATCTAGGAAAACTTTTGGGAGTTACAAGTGCGACCAATATTATAAATATAGTGATACATGAGAAGATTATGAGGAATTATTTAGGTTGTATCCTCATTTATTTAAATGATTTTATGCTAAATATTATTAATTATTTCATAAACTATTTTTTGAAACAAAATTCATTTTGATGATGACCTATTTTGTGGGGGGCATGATGTCACATCCTATCTCATTCTACAAAAACTACTTAAGTATTAGTAATGGATATTGAATTAATGATTTGTAATTCTAATTTTTATATGATGTCTGGATATTTATGTTATATGATTTGTAGTCATATTTTTTCTTTCATGATTAATTATGTTTCAATAAATTTTCATGTTTATGAATTAATTTACATATTTAATTACATTAAAATAATTAATTAATAATTATATATATTTTGAGTACTTGATTATTTTTTTATAATCTCAAACTAACTACCCTTTATTTGATCAAGGTGGTTATAGGACTATCCCACCCTTACAAGTGGTATAGAGGGAGAGTATCATAGCTAAAGAGGTTTCAAATATTAGAAATGGGGATAAATAAAACCAAACCCAAACCCAAACCCAAACCCAAACCCAAACCCAACCAACCAAACACACACACACACACACACACACACACACACACACACACACACACACACACACACACACACACACACACACACACACCATTCTTTTTTTTAAGTGAAATGAATGGCAATTATTATTTTACTAATATGTTGAGTGTTGCTTCCATTGTTTCTCCTTGTAGATAGTAAGGAATGTTTACATTTATTTTGAGTGGTTACTTGTCTTGATGATTTGATTGCCACTATATATAATTTTTGTGTTGGATATCATGTTAAAAAATGATATGAATTAGATTATGTGAAATTATGAAAAGTAAATGATTTATGTGATTTATACTCCTAGAGAGTGTTGAGTGGTTATTTATTTTGTTTAATTTTCTACTTTATACCCCTTTTTGGTGACAAAGTGGGAGGGGGTAAAATAGAGTAAAATCACTCAAATTAATTTAATTAAAATAATTATATGACTTTGGAAATTTTATTTTGTTTATTAAAAAATTTACATGAATTCAAAGGTAATAAATTAGGTTTAGATATGCTATGTTTGACTTGGCCATTCTCATAATGATGAAAAAATTGAATGTGGTGGCTATGTTAGAAATTAGGACATGGCATTATGAATTAGTAAGCATAGTGATGTTGATTATAAAATAGTCATGAATTAAAATTTAATAAATTAGGTTTATTTTTATTATGTTTTAATTTTACATTCTCTCAATGATGAACAAGTTTCATATGGTGTCCATGTTAGAAATTAGGGGATGCCACTATGAAATAACATGCATAGTATGTAGACTAGGTGAAAGTAAAGGAAAGTTCATGATGAAGAACTTGTAGTTTAATAGGAGATACAACTAGCCATGAAAATTATGGATGGATTTTGGAAAATGAATAAGAAGGAAAAATATGATAATGGCGGCATGACAGGAAGGGAAACATAGCCTAGAAATAATGAAAAAGTTACCATTTCACACATTGAGATGGAAACCATTACAAAACCAAGTTAGTTAAGATTTGAATTTATAATTTTGGGTATTGATTGAAGACTTATTTTAATAATAAAACAAAATATAATATGGTTCTTTAATTTTGGATATAATAATTTACTTTATTTAATGTGGGTAATCATAGATTTTTGTTAAATAAATCTAGATTTTCATGTTTATAGACCTAGGGATGGAACTTAGTTCCATCCGCAAGCCTATATAAATGAAGTTTATCCCTCTAAAAATTATAGGTAAATTTTTTCATTATAACCCAATAATTTATGTATACATACCTAAGGGTGGAACTCGGTTCCATCCAAAGGCATATAAAGATGAGATTGAGTATTTTTGAATAGAAGACTAGGTATTTTAAAGATAGACGAGCCTGAAACACAAATAGATAACACATGTGTAAATATTTTTTATCATAATATTATATTGAAATCATTAAGGGGGAAAATTTATATGTCTTGTTTTATTCTTGAAATTTGACAATGTTGGGCAAGCTCCTTATTGGCCAAAAAAACATAGATTACATATAGATTGAGTTTACATGTATTTCAATTGAAAACTTAAATCATATAACATTTTTGTAAATCCTCACATAGTATGAGCATTATATATGAATGTTATAATAACCAACTCTAGTTCATTATATTAAGAGACTACCTTGGTATGTAATGATATTACTTCACAAAATAAGCAAACAACAAAAACATATCACAATGATATGGAAATATACTAGAAAATATGAATAATAGATAAGATATTTAGAGGGGAAAACCTCCCAAATGCTTGAAATAATAAATGAATACTCTAATATGATCCTAAATAAATACCCTTAACCTCTTATATATAGTCTACCTAGGCCATGGTTATTTCATAGGTAGACATACTAACCCAATGAAAGCATATAAAAATGTGATATAACATCAGAGGGATAATTAAGCCACAAGTTGACTATTCCTATCCCAATACATGCGATAGGTTAGGGGAGTATCATGAACTTCCCCTTAAAACCAATGTTGTTCTCAATGTTGAACAACTCTGGATGTTTTTAAATAAAATATTCACCCTCCAAAGTTACATCCTCACTACTCAGGTTATTCCACTTGATCAAATATTCATTAATCTCTCTACTTTTAAAACTCTTAGTACGTGTTTTTAGGATATTATCTAGTTCCAAAAGGACTCATCCATCTTCATCTATTTTGGGTAGCTCTATTTGGGTTGAAACTTTTTGTCCAAATACCTTATTCAAGAAGGAAAAATGAAAAATTGGGTGTATGTGAGATGAATGAGGTAAATCTAGTTTGTAAGCCACACTTTCAATTTTTTGTAGAACCTGACAAGGGCCATAATACTTAGGAGCAATTTTTTTGTCCTTTTTTTTTCTTCAAGGACATCTACTTGTAAGGATGCAAACATAAAAAAACCCAATCACCCACATCAAAATGTCACTCACTATGGTATTTATTTACTTGTTTCTTTATCCTATTTTGTGTTAATTCTAAATTATCTCTCAAACCAATGAAAATCTCTTGTTGATGATGAATGTGCTCCTCCACATATTGAACCTTGGTTTGAACCCTTAAAGAAAAAGTGATGGAAGGTGGATGGTAACCATATAGTGATAAAAATGAGGACATTTTATAAGAGGTATGGAAATATGTGTTGTATCACCATTCTACAAGTGGTAGCCATTTTACCCAACATTCTTGCTTATCTAATACAAAACAATGAAGATACTCTTATAAATATTTTTTGAACACTTTTATCTATCCATCAAATTAGGGGTGGTAAGATGAGATATGAGATAGTTGAGTAACAAAAGAGGAAAATATTTTAGTCCAAAATTTACTAGTGAAAATAAGATCATGTTCACTTATAATTATTTTTGGGGTTGCATGTAATTTTAGAACTACCTTCATAAAAATAGCCACTACTATATTTTCTTTAAATGGGTGTGAGAGGGCACAAAAATGGAAATATTTTATAATTTTATCCATAATTACCAAGATAAAATTCTTAACTTCAAAATAAGGCAACCCCATGATGAAATCTAGGGAATCTTCCTCCCACCTTTGACTAGGAATTGCTAAAGGTTGTAACATACCTGGGGTGTTAATTGTCTCACCTTTATTTTATTTTAATATCAAGTATTCTACCACAAAATTTTTTACATCTCCATTTAATCTTCCCAAAATAATTCTCTCTTGATTCTGTGATAAGTTTTCAAGAACCTAGAGTGTCCCCTAATTGGAGATGCATGTAACTCTGCAAGAATATTATGCTTCAACTTTGAATCTTTGCACGAGTATAACCTATCCTTATACCATATGGCATTACCTTTCCAATAAAATTTGTCAAATTATATAGAACCTTGATGGATATTATGAATCATAACCTATATATCTTTGCCCTTCCCCCATTCTAACCTAATTTCATCTACCCAATCTATCTACAACATGGACATTGTATAAAGTAATGCTTATGTAAATGTATCCTATATGGATAGTGAATTTACTACCACATTATATTTAACCTTATTGTATATGATTTAAAAATAACAACCCAACATTTTTGTTACCCACTTTTGTTGTTCCTCAGATGACATATTTTCTCCAAAAAGTATTTGAGACTATCATGATTTGTTTTCACCTTAAAATGTCTACCCATCATATAGGATCTATATTATTTTATTGCATGAAGAATAACCATCATTTATTTCTCATAGATAGTTTTTAATATTATTGACTTTAAATTGATGACTTTTAAATTCAATGGGTCTTCCTTATTTCATTAGTAATTATCCCAACCCTAACCTAGATGCATACCATTCAATAAATAATGTCTTTGAGAAATCTAGAGTAGCCAATACTGGGGTAATACCCATAGCTACTTTTAGTTTCTAAAATGGTTTAGTGGATGCATACTTCCATTAGAAGGAATCCTTATTTAAAAATGTAGTGAGTGGAGTTGCTATGATGCCATAAATTTTCACAAATCTTTGCTACTAAATTGTTAGTCCTAGGAACCCTCAAAGGTTTTTGAGAGTTTTGGGCATTGGCCAATCCACCATAGCTTTGATTTTATGATGATCAAATTTGAAACCTTCATGGGATACAATGTGACCCAAGTACTCTACCTCATATACTCCAAAATAACATTTGGATGGCTTCACATTAAGATGATGTTATTCTAAAACTATCAACACCTATTTCACATGTTGCAAGTGTTCTTCCCATGTCTTACTATAAATCAATATGTCATCAAAGGAAACTAGCACAAAATTCCTTAAAAAGGCCTAAAATTAGTCTTCATCAAGCTCTGAAAAGTATATGGTGCATTTGTAAGAGAAAAGGTAATTTATAAACACTCATAATGGCCCTCATGAGTTATAAAATTGGTCTTATAAAAAAATTCATCCCTGATTCTAATTTTATTTTACCCCAAATGAATATCCAAAATTATGAAATAAACAACACCATGCAACTCATTAAGTAAATAATAAAAAATTGGAATAAGAAACTTATCTTTGATGGTGTACTTATTGAGTTCCCTATAATTTGGGCACATCAGCCATATGTCATCCTTATTATGTACCATGACCATTGGTGATGGATATGCACTACAGTTTTGCTTGATAATCCAAGCCTCTAGCATCTCATAGACCATCTTTTTGATTTCACTCTTTTATGTATATGGATATCTATATGGTCTAATATTTGGTGGTTGACTCCTTGTAAGTAGTTTAATGGCATGATCATGTTCTCTTTTTGGTGGTAGTCCTTTTGGAATGGCCTCAAAAATAGATGGGTGGTCATCAAAAATCATCTATATATCAGGATGTGGAGATGATGTTATGGTTTGAAATTATATGGAACATAATCATGCTATAAATCCTTCTAACCGATTTTTTATAATTTTTATCATCTGATGTGAAATAACTAATTGTGGATATTTTTATTGTAATTCCCATAGTTTTTTTTTATACCTTCATAATGAAATTTCATGAATAATTATTAAATTTCATCTCAATTGTACCTAAGGTTGTGAGCCATTGGACTCCCAAAATAGTGTATGCACAACCAATCGGAATAAGAAACATAGGAGAATCTATATTTACTCACCCATATCAAACTTACTAATATGGAGTTTTCCTAAACAATTGAATGTGTCACCATCTATAATCATGACTTGAAGTTTTGGTGCTGGGTAAATAAAACAATTCAATTGAATGACCAACTTATGGTTGTTGAAATTATGTGTGATCCCATAATCAATCAACACTATCACCTTCTATTTCTTAAAACCCCACCACCTTAAGTGTTTAAGGAGTGATAATACCTAAAAGTGCATGAAAATAGATTATAGGTTTGGAATATTTAGGTACCCCTTCTATCTCTTCCTCATCATCATTGGACGCATCATCCTCTTCATAATCTTAATTAAATCCTTAAATGGAGAATAACTTTATCTCATCACATGTATGTCCTTTTCTCCACTTTCTATCACAATTAAAACATAATCCTTTTACATGTTTCTCTTAAATTTATTGAGGGGTCAATCTGGTAGGTGGAGGAAATGATGATTTTGATATGTTATATCTCTAAAGTGAGTGAATGGTTGATTCTTATTGGCTATGAATTTTTCCTTAGCCCTACATGCCATGATAATATAATTAGAATTATTAAGTGGATTAAACATGCATACCTCATGTTAAATGTGGTCCTTGAGGCCTCCTAAAAATAGGTCATTCAAGTTCTCATAATAAATTTTCTCCACACGTAAATTTAGGTTCTAAAAACTATGAATATAATCCTTGAATGAACTAGTTTATTGTAATTTTTCTAGCTGGCTAAATTAATTCTCTATCACACTATTGATATAATGTAATTATAGCTCCTCTATAAAAATTGATCAGTTGACACTAAGAGTCATCTTTTTCCTTTGAGCACACAAACATTGATACAAAATGAATTTTTTAGGTTATAGATACAAGGATGCCATGGTAACCTTTTATCCACATGGGATCTAATGAAAATAAAAAAAATTATCCATTTTCTTGATCTAATTGAGTGGATCCTTTCCATAAAATTTATGCATATCTAGATTTGCTAATAATTTTTGTTATGGTAAGGTACTTGGATTTGTATTAGGTTAGTTGGGAGATCCACCTTAGTGGGTTTGTGTAATAATTATAGTTGGATGATTTGAATGATTATTTTGTAAATCCATCATGATATTTGTTAAACTAGATTGTATGGATTTCATTTTAGATTGTATTCCTTGCATCTCACTTTGAATCCCCCTTATGATTACATATCTTCATTGTGATAAGTTTTACTCAGGGTTTTGGCACCCTTTCCTTGCCCCCTGGTTTATGGTCCTACCATAAAAGGGATTGAAAATGTCGACCTTGATTGACACTTTTGACCTAAATTTGACCAAGAAATTTTATACTTAATTAAGCCTAAAATCAGAAAATACAAATAACATACATGAGATATGTTTTTTTAAGATTTTCAAAAATGTAAACAACTCTAAGAAATTCCTTAAATTATGCACTATAGAGAAAATTTATGAAAAACCTTAAAATGGTGATAAATTTTGCAAAATAGATCTAATTGAGACAACATTTGAATTAATTTTAACCTTCATTGAAAAATTTGATGATAAATTAGCAACCATTTTTTAGATATATCCAAATTCTAAGATCTAGTGTTTTTGACATGATTATGGCCCAAATCGATGCTCTGATACCACTTGTAATGATATTAATTCACCAAATAAGTAGAATAATGAAAATATATCATAATGATATGTAAATATAGAAGAAAATATGAATACTATATAAGCCACTTTGATGGGGCAACCTCCTAAATGCTTGCAATAAGAAATGAATAATCT
>JARHVA010006080.1:382500-417500 GCA_037957365.1 Torreya grandis | reverse complement strand
TTGGTTGTGAGATAAAGAGAATCAACCTAAAGGTAAAGAAGAAGCAAAGGATGCAAATATCATGGTACAGGATGCTCTCATACTTTCTTTGGATAGTTAGGTAAGATCATGGGTTTTAGATTCTGGCTCATCTTTTCATGCATCCCCAAATAGAGATTTGTTCCATGAGTATGTCTAGGGAGACTTTGGAGTGATTTATTTAGGGGATGGTACGCCTTGTCAAATAGTTGGCAAAGGGAAAGTGCAGCTGCAATTGCAGATAGACAACACATGGGTGTTGAAGGAGGTCATGCATGTCCCAATTCTGAAGTAGAGTTTGGTTTCTGTAGGAAGGTTGGGTGATGATGGGTGAACAATAACCCTCACAGTGGATTCTTGGAAGGTTACCAAGGGTGCACTTGTTCTAGAAAGAGGTAAGAAATTAGGTATTGTTTATCTATCTACTTGTATTATTGATTCTACTTCTGGTTTATCTACTTTAACTATAGATTCGAAGATGTGGCTTAATAGGCTGGGTCACATGAATAAGAAGGGAATGGACGTTCTTGAATCAAAAGGTATGTGTTCAGATTCAGAAAGCATAGATAGAGTTCATTGTAAAAAAAGGAAATTTGATGCTTTTGACAGGAATAAAGAAGCCTTGGTGTTTATGGAGGAGATGAGGGATAGAGATCAGTCATAGGGGCTGAATAATTCTAAGCAGGGTAGTATGGATAGAGGTTTGATCCAAGATGAGCTCGCAGATGAAGATTTCATCACTTACAAGAACACACAGACATTGATGTCAGTCACTTGGGACCGATGTCGGCCAGACAGGTACTGACATCGGTCACGTGCAGACCAGCAGGGTCAGTAGAGTCGGTAGAGGGGACACCGGCGTCGGCCAGGGAAATGACGTCAGCAATCAGGGTCAGTGCAGGGAACTGACATCAATCAGGAGTAGACTGGGAGTTGGTTGACATCGGTCACTTGAATGGATGTTGGGCGGACAGTAAGCTGTCAAGGAGTCTCAAACGCCCATATGGAGGTCAGAAAGGGTAAGTGAACCTCATATTCATTGTTCACCTTCTTTATATTGCTTACTGATAGTCAAGAACTAGGAAGATGGAAGAAGCAATGCAGGTAGAATCCAATAAATGGGAAAAATTAGCATGGATAGGGAGTGTGAGTCCTTGGAGAAGAACCAAACAGGTATTTGTTGGTAGAGTTGTCAGCTGGAAGAAAGCACTGGATAGATGGATGGATTCCCGAGTTAGAGAAGAGAATGGATGGACACGTGAGACAGAAGGCTATGGTATATGGTCTTGATTAGGCTATAGGATAATGGAGGTTTGACCATTATTTCTGTCTCTACCAGGTTGGATAATATTAGCTACATTATCCTGTTACTGTATTGTGTTACTTGATGTAGGGTTTCATATACAGGGTGTTTTCTGAGCTAAGGGTAAAGTTGGTTCAGAAGTATGTCATGAAGAATTTGGGAGCAAAAAAATTATTTTAGCATAAGTGACAGCTATAGCATCATAGGTTGTGTGGTGGTTGGTCTTTAGGGGAGAGCTTGAAGAGGGATATAGAGCCAAGGGAACAAACTAGACAGATTACAGGTACAGGTATAGTTACAGCTATTTATCTCCAAGTGGGAGATTGTTAGGGTGTGGAGATAAAAGCTTCAACTTGTTACAGACACAAAGAAATAGGAGGTTTCTGAAGATCTAGAAGTACCAGCATTGGCAGCATGATCGACGTCAGTCATTACCAGTGCAGAAGGCAACCAGCATCGGTAGGAAGTCGGTCGACGTTGACAACACTAGGCAAGCAGGGACCAACATCAGTCACCTGTGTGTTCCAAAACTATTGTTGACAAACAATCAGTTAAGTGAAGTGAGTGTTTGCATGTTAAGAGGCTAATTATAGTCATGAATTGCATGTCTAATTATTGTAATTAGAGTTCTATTTTTGTATGCATGGGATCCTATTTAAAGACCCATGAGGCATGTATTGTAATTATCAAATCAAGAAGGCAAGTAAAGCATTAAAGCATTGAAGCAAGGTCAAGGAGATCTACAGGTGTAAGGTCAAGGAGATCAGCTGAAGCATTCAAGGAGGGGATAACAACTCAGGTTGTTGAGTTGGTTTGGTTGAGCAAGAGAGAGAGGGAAGAAGGTCTTGAGGTGTGGCAAGCCTTTGAGGTGGAGGAAGAAGTGGCATCTTCCTTATTGTATTTTCTTCTAGTAGTATTTAATACAAGAGTGTGTATTGTCTCTCAAATTCTTTGCTATCTCAAGTTTCTAGTTACTTAATCATTCTAGTATAATTCCATGTTTAATTGCTTATAAGACAGTAATCAATTGTGCTTCCATTGGATAAGGGGTCCCTAACAGTTGGTATCAGAGCTACGGTTTGCAGGGAATAGGTTATTATTTTTTGATTACAGGTCATTCACAGGGTTTTCTGATTGAGTGGGAGTTCAGTAATGGCAGAAGAAAGTAAGCTACAAATGGAGAAGTTTAACGGCAAGAATTATCAACATTGGAGGATGCAGATAGAGGATTATCTGTATCAAAAGGATTTGTACTTACCATTAGGTGGGGTTGCATGCAAGCCCATAGATATGAAGGATGAAGAATGGAATGTTCTTAATCAGAAAGCTCTTGGTTCCATAAGGTTGAGGCTTGCATCGTTTGTGATTTCCAACTTGTCACAGTGTAAGACAACAAAAGAGTTGATAAAATCTTTGGTGAATTTATATGAAAATCCCTCATCATCAAATAAGGTATTTCTTATGAGACAGTTATTTACTTTGCAAATGTAGGAAGGTGGATCGGTATATACTCATCTTAGTGATTTCTATGGTTTGGTAAACTAGTTAGCTTCAGTAAATATTGTTTTTGATGATGAAGTAAAGGCTCTCTTGATATTATGCTCTTTACCTAAAAGTTGGGATAGTTTGGTTATGGCAGTAAGTAATTCTGCATCTGCTTCTAAAATCTTAAAATTTGATGATGTGAGTGTGATCTTGAATGAAGAAATACGTAGGAAAAGCATAGGTGAATCATCAGGGAATGCTCTAAGTGCAGAAAGTAGGGGAAGGCAAAGAGAGAAAGTAGAGCAAGGGAAATCAAGGTCGGGAAGGAGATTCGAATCCAAAGGTATTACCTGCTGGTTTTTTGGAAAGAAAGGACACACAAAGAAGGAGTTTTGGTTGCAAGATAAAGAGAATCAACCTAAAGGTAAAGAAGAAGTAAAGGATGCAAATATCATGGTACAAGATGCTCTCATAATTTCTTTGGATAGTCAGGTAGGATCATGGGTTTTAGATTCTGGTTCATCTTTTCATGCATCCCCAAACAGAGATTTGTTCCATGAGTATGTCTAGGGTGACTTTGGAGTGCTTTATTTAGGGGATGGTACGCCTTGTCAAATAGTTGGCAAAATGAAAGTGTAGCTAAAATTGCAGATAAACAACACATGGGTGTTGAAGGAGGTCATGCATGTCCCAGTTCTGAAGCAGAGTTTGGTTTCTATAAGAAGGTTAGGTGATGAGGGGTGCACAATAACCCTCACAGTGGATTCTTGGAAGGTTACGAAGGGTGCACTTATTCTAGCAAGAGGTAAGAAAGTAGGTACTCTTTATCTATCTACTTGTATTACTGATTCTACTTCTGGTTTATCTACTTCAGCTGTAGATTTGAAGATGTGGCTTAATAGGCTGGGTCACATGAATAAGAAGGGAATGGACGTTCTTGAATCAAAAGGTATGTGTTCATATTTGGAAAGCATAGATAGATTTCATTACAGAAAAAGGAAATTTGATGCTTTTGACAGGAACAAAGAAGCCTTGGTGTTTATGGAGGAGATGAGGGACAAAGATCAGTCACAGGGGCTGAATAATTCTGAGCAGGGTAGTATGGACAGAGGTTTGATCCAAGATGAGCTCATGGATGAATATTTCATCACTTACAGGAACACATAGACATCGATGTCGGTCACTTGGGACTGATGTCAGCCAGATAGGTACCGACATCGATCACGTGTAGACCAGCAGGGTCGGTAGAGTTGGCAAAGGGGACACCGGCATTGGCCAGGGAAATGATGTTGGCAGTCAGGGTCAGTGCAAGGAACTGACATCGGTCAAGAGCAGACTAGGAGTTGGCTGAGATCGGTCACTGAAATGGATGTTGGGCAAATAGAAAGCTATCAAGGAGTCTCAAACGCCCATATGGAGGTCAGAAAGGGTAAGTGAACCTCATATTCATTATTCACCTTCTTTATATTGCTTACTGATAGTCAAGAACTAGGAAGATGGAAGAAGCAATGCAGGTAGAATCCAAAAATTGTGGGAGCTTGGCATGGATAGGGAGTGTGAGTCCTTGGAGAAGAACCAAATAGGTATTTGTTGGTAGAGTTGTCAGCTGGAAGAAAGCACTGGATAGAGGGATGGATTCCCTAGTTAGAGAAGAGAGTGGATGGACACGTGAGATAGAAGGCTATGGTATATGGTCTTGATTAGGCTGTAGGACAATGAAGGTTTGACCATTGTTTTTATCTTTACCAGGTTGGATAATATTAGCTACATTATCCTGTTATTGTATTGTGTTACTTGATGCAGGGTTTCATATACAGGGAGTTTTCTAAGCTAAGGGTAAAGTTGGTTTAGAAGTATGTCATGAAGAATTTGGGAGTAGCAAAATTCTTTTGGCATAAGTGACAGCTATAACATCATAGGTTATGTGGTGGTTGGTCTTCAGGGGAAAGCTTGAAGAGGGATACAGAGCTAAGGGAGTAAACTAGATGGAGTACATGTATAAGTACAATTACAACTATTTATCTCCAAGTGGGAGATTGTTAGGGTGTGGAGCTAAAAGCTTCAACTTGTTTCAGACACGAAGAAACAAGAGGTTGCTAAAGATCCAAAAGTACCAACATTGGCAGCATGACTGACGTCGGTCATTACCAGTGCAGAAGGCAACCGACATCGATAGGAAGTCGGTCGATGTCAGCAACAACAGGCAAGCAGGGACTGGCATCGGTCACCTGTGTGTTCCAGAACTGCTATTGATGAACAATCAGTTAAGTGAAGTGAGTGTTTGCATGTTAAGAGGCTAATTATAGTCATGAGCTACGTGTCTAATTATTGTAATTAGAGTTCTATTTTTGTATGCATGGGATCCTATTTAAAGACCCATGAGGCATGTATTATAATTATCAAATCAAGAAGGCAAGTAAAGCATTGAAGCATTGAAGCAAGGTCAAGGAGATCTACAGGTGTAAGGTCAAGGAGATCAGCTGAAGCATTCAAGGAGGGGATAACAACTCAGGTTGTTGATTTGGTTTGGTTGAGCAAGAGAGAGAGGGAAGAAGGTCTTGAGGTGTGGCAAGCCTTTGAGGTGGAGGAAGAAGTGGCATCTTCCTTATTGTATTTTCTTCTAGTAGTATTTAATATAAGAGTGTGTATTGTCTCTCAAATTCTTTGATGTCTCAAGTTTCTAGTTACTTAATCATTCAAGTATAATTTCATGTTTAACTGCTTATAAGAAAGTAATCAATTGTGCTTCCATTGGAAAAGGGGTACCTAAGAAGGAATTCAATCTTTTATTACATAAAATAGGTGTTATAGTATAAATATTTGCAGAGTCTAGTCATGCCAAAGAGAGGGATACATTTCAAGGCTCAAAAGCCTATATTTATATCATAATGGGATGAGAAATATGGGGATCATGAGTAGAAGGGTGGATAAGGGAGAATAATGACCTAGATTTCCATCATTTGAGATTGATTCAGTTATAAAAGATCATAATGTCTAGCACTAATTCTAGAAAATGGATACATACAATCCCTTTCAATCTATTTTTGGTCTACATTGATTCTTCTTATGGTTATAACGGTAGAATCAATTTATTTTCAAGCTAAATTCCAACATCAAAGTTATTATAATAGCTAGATCAATCATTTACAATCTCTATCCAATGTTGATGCAGCTAAAATAGATTAATCAATGTATTTTGATCTTTTTCTATCATCGATTTCTCCTTACTAGTTCATTTCTGGTGTGTAAGAGTGGAGAAAAGGGTCATGATCATGTTGTTATCTTTGGTGATTAACCCATCAAAACTAATGTGTCTACCCCCATGGATTCTCTTTGAAACATTTGATCTAGTTTGAATTTGACTGTATATGGATTAACTTTTTGTATTGGCCCTTTATCTTGATTTGGGTTTCTAAAAATTTGTTGTTTGTCAGCTATGCATCCCTTTTTAGGATGCTATTTTTAGCTCCATCTGCTTCCACCTTATGCCATGTGGTGGAATCATATTTAATCTAAGATCCTTGTCTTATGCACCATTGATCTATTTGTTCATGGCTCACTTATGTACCATTGATCTACTTGATAGTTTTTGTGGTTGTGATATTTGGCAACAACTCATTCATCCTTACGATCCTTTGACTCTTTGATATTTACTCACCATCCATCTACTTGGTATGATTAAATTCACTCCATTATTCTACTTGGGCCCATTTGCCTTGTCAATTGATGCATACCATTAGATATCTATTCAATTACCCAAGATATTGACACTTATCATTGATGCATTTGTGCTAACTTTTTGACTCAATGCCTACCATTGATCTTCAATACATGATAACATGTATACCGTTAGATCTTTGGGATCCACTGATTCTGTCAGATCACCACTTACTATTAGATTTGATCTTAGATCCCAATATTTAAACACTTTTCAGCTCCACATTACACTTGTGAACATTTTAATTTAAATGGCTATTTCATGAAGCCTTAACTTAACATCCCTACACATGTCTTAATTTGCAAGTCTAACTTTGAAGCTTTATATATTGAGATAGCAAGATCATCAAGATATTAAACTTTTAAAGGATGATCTAGGCATGAATAAATTCATGTCCATTTAATATTTTGGACTTGAGTGAATTTATAAGTGTATTTATTAAATGTATAACCAAATTAATCTATTTATTTTTTCATGATGTATTGTGATGGTTTGGCTCCTTAAGATCACCAAATTTACACTTTAATCCTACTCAAAGTGTTTTAAAATCTTGAAAATGCTATGTGATATCCTCTTGAAGTTCATATACTCCTTATGACACTAGGTTACTCTTTAATCAGGACCTTGTTTATCTTCTTATATTAGATTAGGAAAATTTTAGTATGTAGGCCAAATTTGGCCAACATCTTTGGCAACTCAGTTGGGAAACACACATGATATGGTTGAGAATTTGGAACATCTACACAACTCTTGGATTCAAAAAATAATGACAAATTTTATTCATGGTTATAAATAACCCTCTCACTTGTAAAGATAATAAATTCCATAAAAGTATGGAAAAACATAGAAAATAGGGAAACTAACTAACAAAGAAATATCAAACAAACTAATGTGCTAGGATATCACTTAGAGGAAATCCAAAACAAACTAACTATGTATAGGGAACTTAACCTTGAGTATAAATGTTTCAAGTGTATCCCATTAACTAGGATAAGAAGCTCCTCACCATCCATCTTTGCAAGTTAGAAGGAATTATGAGATTTTTTGCTAGAGGTTATGTATGGACCACTCCATAGAGAGTCAAACTTTGTATGTCTTCCTAGATTAGCTCTATCCTCATCCCACTTGAGGACCAAATCTCCTTATTTGAAACTTATTGAAGAATATCCTTTATCAAAGGCTCTCTTCACTTTTTCTTGATGGCTTTCTATGTATAGCATGGATTAATGTCTTGTCTCTTCCATCTCCATAAGCTAAACATATCTGATCTCCATGCATTCATTCTCTAATAACTCAAGTTGATGCATCAGTTCTAGGGTAGGAAATTCAAGATAAAAAGGAATTATTTCTTCTTTACCATATACCAACTTGTAGGAAGAATTGGCTATTGACTTTTTTAGGTGATCTTATCATCCTATAGAGATTACTTCAATTTAATATGCCATGACCTTTGATTATCTTCAATTTTTGTTCTTATGATCTTCAACATATTCTTATTAGTGGACTTAACAAAGCCATTACCTTGTGGATAGTAATTTGATGAAGTGTTGAGAAAGACACTATGTTGAGCTACCCATTGGCTGATTCTAGACCCCACAAAGGCTATAACATTTTAAAAAATAATGGTTGAAGGGACTCCAAATCTAGTAAGTAAACCTTCATAGAAAACTAGAACGTTAGACTCATTTGCTTTTTTCAATACCATTGCTTTTATCCATCTGGTGAAGTAATATGTAGCAGTTAGTATCTATTTATGTCTTGATCTTAAAGGGGTATTAATGAGGCCAATGAAATATAATTCCCATTAGACAAAGGGTTGATATACTACAATTGGTTGGAGAGGTAAGGCTGCAAGTTTCACCATACCTGCAAACATAACACATTATCTACATTTCCTTACCCATGTATGCCAATCACTAAATAATATTGGCCAATAATACCCATCTCTTAGATATTAAGGGTTATGGTCCTTGTTGAATAATTCCCTCCACCATGTCCATCATGGAACTCTTCAAGTAACCTTTCCTTTTGATGTTTTTCAATGCATCTCAATAACATACCATTGATATCTTTCTTAAAAAAATGACATCAACACTGGAATGGATTGTAGTCTAAAATATCTAATTTTTGAATGAGTTAGATGAGAGGTATAAAGACCATCTTAGAGATATCTAACCAAATAATATGATATTATCTAGAAGGTGAAGTATGATCAACTTTATCCTCTTCATTATTTAACACCATAACCACCTCATTGGATTCTTGAAAGTCTTGGGCTATATGTTCACAAAGTTACTTTCCCCTCACTAGCTTTGTGACCTTGATATCCACATCATACTCCATTACCTCTATTATCCAACCAACTGTTTTCTCACTTATGTCCTTATTCAAGAGAAACTCCTTGACACTTGGATGTGTAACCATTAAGTGTATCTTATTGTTAGACAACAAGTATCTAAATTTATTGAGAGACCTTATGACCGAAAGTACATGATTTTAAACAAAAGATTACCTTATTTCATATTATTCCAAGCCTTGACTAAATAAGTCTATTGGATGATCCAACCTCATGGTTCTATTGCATAAAAATGCTTGAAATGGTGTAAATATTAACAAAGGTGTACAAAATTAAGTCTTTTGATAAATTTAAGTTTATAAAAATAGGAATACTAGCCATGTATTTCTTAATTTCCTCAAAACTCCTTACTCCTTACTTAGATTAGATTGAATCTCTAATTTTTATTTAGCATGGTTGTAAGTGGCTTAGCTAAAGTGGAAAAGTCTAAGATGTATCTTTTGATAAAATTGATCTCCCGTAGGAAACTTTGTAAATCTCCTTTGTGCTTGGGCAAGGAAAGTGCAAAAATTGAATCTATTATTTCAATATCTATGCGTAAACCATGATTTTAAACTATATTTACAAGGAGATTACCTTCGTGAACTAAGAAGACACATTTTTTGGGGATTTAGGGATACCCTAAATTATATGCACCTTTTAAACACTTGCTCAAGGTGAACTATGTGCTCACGTGCATTATTTTTAAACATTTTTATATCATCCAAATAGACTAGATAAAGTTTGTTAAGAAGGCCCTATAATTCCATATCCATGGCTCTCTAAAAAATTTCTTCAACATTGGATAGACCAAAGGGAAACTTTCTATATGTAAACATTTCCCACTTTATGGTGAAGGTTGTTCTGAATTGGTTTTATTTTTTTACCAAAATTTGGTTGTAACCACTATAACCATCTAATAAGGATAATGTTCATAAAATTTGAATCAGCTATAAAATATGTTACATAGATGGAAATGGATAGTGGTTTTTAAGGGAAGCCTTATTCAGGTCATGGAAGTCAATACACAGTCTAATTTCATCATTTTTTTCTATAATAGAACAAGGTTTGCCACCTAATTTGAGTGATTAATTGGAAATATAATAGCTAACTCAATGATATTATTAATCTCATATCTCATCAAAATCTCAATCTTATGATTAATAGGCCTTTGTCTTTGTCTTACTAGCTTAGTTTCATCTTCTAGCTCAATGGCGTGTTAAACTAGACTTGAGTCAAACCCCTTGAGATCAATATATTTCCATGAAAATACATCAACAAAACTTACACATAACTCAATGAAATATTCCTTTTTTAATAAGTGCATACCTTAACCAACCTTAGGTTTTTACTAGGTACAAATTCCACATTGGCATAATGTTCTTCATTTGTTGACACTTTCTTTCCTTAGCTCATCATCACCACTAAAAATTTTATCAAGTGTGACCAATCCCTTCATCAAATTATTTATTTTTAGTTTAAAAATCTGATCACCATATTACTATAAGTACTTTGATTGATTTCATGAGAAAAACTCAGCCTCTTCTTGTAAGAATATGATAATTTGATTGTCATCTTCAAAGACTTTCCAATTATCATTATTATCTAGGATAGAAGGCCTTAAAATCAACTTAATGTGTGACTGGACCTTTTCATTTCTTACATTAGGTAGGATACTAAATTTTACCCCAATGACAGTCAACCTATTTGCATGTTTGTTCTCATCTCTTGGTATTGACTAAATATTGAAGGTATGAAAATATTTGAGTAAATCCCATACCCTATGATTATAATATTTAATTAATGGGTTTTTTCATAAATTAAGACCTCTCACTTGGTGAACTAAAAGTTAACTATCACCAAAGATTTGTAAGGTATTGACTTTCATTTTCCTAACCCAATATAAACCATGAACTAGTGCCTCATCTTCTATAGCATTGTTTGAACAACCAAATTGAAACTTAATAGATGAGAAATACATTTGATTTGCTTTATAAATCAAAATCATTCCATACCAAGTAACATGATTATTCCTTGACCCATAAAAGTATAATTTCCAAAGATCATCCCTAAACTTATCATCCTTCATCAAGGATGGAATTGGTGCATATTTCTCATGCAAGAAGTAAAAACCAAGTCATTATTATTAAATTAGATTATAAAGATCATATTGATGTGAGATATATGTCCACTCATCAAGTAACAAATCTTGAATTCCATCTAAAGGTGATTCAATTTCTTCTACACTATCTTGTATCACCTTATTTGAGATGAGGCAATTAATGTTCAAAACACTTAGAATATATGGCTCCAAATGGATCTATGTAATAGGTTAAGAATGTATGGTTACCTTGGTACCATACCTAGTTATAAACATCAAATATATCCAATCAGGTGATAAATATCCTCCAATCTTTGAGGTAACGTCCCTTAATAGACACACGACAAAATAGGGGGGCAAGTCCACCACAACTACATCTTACTAAATGATATAATTGGGAAAAGCATGTAGTGTAAAATTTAGATATTTAATTATGCATAATATCTTTATTTGTGAACCATCCAATTGTAATAATCCTTTAACATTTGGTTCATAGATAAGACCAAGCTTGTTTACAATTTGCTTAGGCATGATAGTGTTATTGGCTCTATTGTCCACCATACATTTATGAAATAAATATTCTCAAACTATTAGATAGAGGTATAAGGGAAGAGTTTTACTTGAATTTTCCTCATATTTATCCCATTTTTCCATTTTTTTATCTACTATACTTGATGCTTCATTGGCTGGTCTAAATTAGTTAGGATAACACCTTGTTTCTCAACTGGTTCTAGAGAAAGTTTGACAGATGAAAGCTCTTGGATGAAGATATTATTTTATCTTGTAATATAAATGGAATACCACATGATAATTATAAAATTAGATTTATTCATATCACTTTTTTGAATGAATATCCACTAACCTTTGGTTGCACCTTTTGAACCACTGGTTGTTCACAAACTAGAGCTATTTGAGGGACCTTTTCAACCTCTACATTACGATTTTTTTATGTTATAAGGGAAACATGTTGATCTTTGATTATTTTTGAAACAAAATTAGGAGTAATTTGAGCATTAGTAACATCTTTAACATCATCAATGGATCTTTTTTATCTCTAATTATAGCAATAACTTGACCACTTGAACAACTAGTCTCACCACCATGATTGAAAGTAACATAATCATCTATTTTCCAATTTAAATTAATGGAATTAGGATTCCATTGAACTTGTTGATCCTATCCTTAGGATACCAAATTTATCTCTTGATATTGACATCATTGAAGATAAAACTCTTCTTGTGTTATTTGTGGTATAGAAATGTTCTATGATACTAAGGCTTGGTTCTGAACATCATTAAGGTGGGAGGGCTGCCAATATGAGTCATGCATCAAATTATTTTGAGGTGGTGTGGGAATAATGGTTTTTGAAAATTTTGGTACATTAGGGTAAAGAGTTACATATGGTTTAGTTGTAACTATATCTCCTTGTGCTTGGTAGGGTGGTCTATTTTCTATAAATCCTTGATAATGAGGCATTTGATCTTTGAAGGGCTAATAAGTATTCATATTTTGTTACTGATGGGGCCTATTAGTCTAATAATGTTACCTCTTGAGTTGTAATATTTAATTTCCAAGGGATTTTATTGAGTCAACATAACCCCATTTCTAAAAAATAGTGACCCTTGTGTTTATTTTGAACTTTAACACCAAAAGCTTGATATTCTACTCTTTATTAGAATTTGAAGATCATCGATGCCTGATGAAATTAGCCCATTTGTTCATGTTTTTATTCTAAGCTTAATTAAAATTTCTAACTTTGATTTTTATGTCTTAAGTTATAAGTTTCATGGATCTCCCTTCAATGAATCATGTTGGGATTTTCACACATTAGCTCTATTTGGGCTTTTGTTAGCATTTGGTCTATATGATCTCACAGTTAGAATCATTCCCTAAAACCCTATTTCAACAAACCCTAACTTAGAACTTTGATTCAAATTGAAAATTTCGGTAGGAACATTTTAAATCAAATTTAGACTCAAACCTAATTTTTATGCTAAGGCTTGGTCATTTTTTTTAACACAACCAAAACTTAGCATAAGAATCATGATTGGTCCCCTTTTATTTTATCCCTCATTTACCTATGATTTTAACATGGTCTAATGTTTATGTGGCAAGGTAATTTATCTTAGCATGGTCTCCTTTGTATGTGATTAGCCTAAAGTCTTAAACCTATGACCCCATTCATATTTATCAACATGAATAGGAACTTAGTCTTATAATTTTTAGCCTAAATTCCTATATTTACTTGTATCCTAAATTAAGACCCTCACTTCTTTGTAGATAAAAAATCCTCATTTCAATGTGATAGGATGATCAAATAGAGCATTGGAATCCTAATGAATCTGAGTAATTGATCTATTAGACCAATCTTGTAAGATCACCAAGATCATGATTGATGGTCCATGCTTAAGCAGGACCAAGCATTGAACTATGTGAGATTGTCATTAAGGTTTAAAGGGCCCTTTTTATCAAATATAAACTTATCCTAAGTTTTACCCTAGGGTCTCATTATATTTATTAATATAATGAAACCTTATGTTAAAACTTATGCTATATATTTAATATTTTAAAAGAGCCAATCGAGTGTAAGCATCTATATCTTGATCAACGATCCATAGCGACTCACATAAAAATGATCCAATAGAGTGAACATGGTGATGAAAATTCAAATACTCGAGGAGATCCATGGAGTCACCATATGGTACTTCCATATTTAATTTTTATAACAAAAGGCCCCACACATTAAAATGAACCAATGGCATGCAACTTCTTGAATATTGATGAATAGTTTGTGCTTCATCATGAAGATTAATCCAATGGACCATATCAAATCAGAAGTCTATGGACTGAAAGGGTTTTATGAGATTAAAACTAATGTTCTCATGACCATCATTTAATGTTTATGAGGCCATCATTGACATCCAAAAGATCATCAACATTAAGCCCATTAAACCTAATGACAAACCAACTTAAAACTAATTCTTTTAAAACCATTATTTGATGTCCATGAGGCTATCATTGATGTTCACAAGAATAAAAAATTTAAGATAATAAATTATTTTTCTTAGACATAAAGGCATGTTTCAAAATATTACTAAAAGCTTATGTCTTGCATTGAAAATCAATGGGATCCCTTTAAAGATGTTAAAACACTTAGGATCTTCGAACTTCAAATAATAAAATGATCTTGTGGTCTAAATATATGAAGACATGGACTTAGTATTTGTCTATCTCCTAAGGTTCCAATTGCATTTGTTTAAATTTAATAAACCTTAGGCTAGAGAATTATATCAAATCTTATTTTAAAAGGTCCATATGACATAAAACCTAGCTTAAAATGCTTTTAACCTAAGGTTTCATCATGTTTATTAATACTATAAAACATTAGGTTAAAACCTAACAATTAGATCAATTATTATTTGGGCCCCTTTTAGGCATATTATAAGGATTTAGTATAAATATTTTATCCTAAATTATATGTTGTGTTTATTAATGCAATATAAAACTTAGTCTAAAATATTTAGCTAGGTCCCTTTTATATGGATTTCAAAAACTTAGGATAAAAAACTTTAGCGTAAAGTTTATAACATGTTTATTAAACATGAAATAAACCCTATCCTAAAGTATTTAAGCCTAAGTCCCTTCCTTTATCATGACATTTATTAAAGTTATCACCATTTTACAAGATCAATGACCCACACTTCATCATGGATATTGATCCAATAGAGTGAAAAAACCAATGAATATAAGGCCCTCAATCCATTGGACTAATCACATGCATCCATTTGGATTGAGATCAACAATTTGCACTTACTCATGAGGAGAAGACTATATGGAGCATAGCTATTAGAGACTATTGAACAAAACCTAGGGTACCCATGGGATTGATGCATGGTGAGCATGCATTCATTAAATAGAATGTAAAGCCTAGAAGGATTGAAAATATACCAAGTGGCACAATCATGGAACTTGACATAAAGAAACCAATGATTCTCAAGCCTTGTGATCATGATCAATGACCTACATTGATCCATGAACCAAAGATCTAACGGTGTGAAGGAAAAGATAGATTTTAAAAAGATAATGGCTAGTCCCTCAAGGAATTTATAAAAAATGACATGAAGTTTGTCAAATGGATGCCACATGGGTGGAATATAATCATATAATGATAAAATTAGGATTTTTTGTGCTTGAAAATGCAAAGGTATAAAGGCCTAGATCTCAATCAAATTCAAGACATGAATGAGCCTAAGTCTAGAATGCCATCACCATTAACGATTTAGAAAAGCCCTAGAATCCATAAAAGCCTTAACTCAAACTCAGATTAATCATAATCATACCAAAAAGAGCTTAATTATGATCTAAATGAGAATAGGTCAACCTAGAAACTACTTACAATCCATTGGTAAGAATTTGTAATTTCCATAACCATGGAAGCTCATAGATAGAAATAGAGGGATGAAACCAAGTTGTATTTGACCTTAGATAATGAGGGAATAATATTTAAGGACATGGACCTGGATACTATAGCTTTGAACAATGGGCATGGGAACTAGTTTGAACTCTTTTAGACTATTGAGGAGATGCAAGCTCTCATGAGGGAAAAACAAAAGAATGAAACCATATATGGAGGTAAAATGACTTGGTTTCCATAAAAATGGCTAGCCTCCATTATGATACCACTAAGATTGAGGTATTACACTACATTAATATCCTTGTTCCTCTTTTTATCAATTATAAAATTGAGAATGATTGGATAGTGCATGAGTAAAGTTCTTAAAAAGTAGAATACATTTCCCATTTATCTTTTTAGAGATACTATAAATTGTATAAGCCAAAGATAGACTTTCCAATCATTAAAAATTGGACTAGAAAGCATAATCTAAACATAATCTTGGACCCATGACTACTCATTGGGAACTAAGTAATCTAAGACCCCAGAAGTAAAATACCAATTATCTAATTTAGGGAAGGGATTAGGATAATCATGACCTTGATGAATAGGTTATGTATATCCCCATCCACCACACATATTCATAAGGTATGGGTGTCCTATTTTTACTTCATGGTTGAGAAGGGACTCGCACCCCTATTGGGTGAGATGATCAACATTCATTTGAAATCATAATTAATAAGAATCAAGAAGAAAATAAGCAAACACTTTTACATGATGTCCTATCTAATTTATTCCATTTTTGCCTCCACAAATATCCCAAACATTAAGAACTAGTCACCTGATGGGAGACCTACTATCTCCCATCAATATTCCAAGATTCACATATTCAAATACAAACATGACAAGTAGTTCATTTGTGATTGTGTCTATCTATCCCTAGTGGAAGCCATCATAAGAATTATTATGAGTAGGGTCAATTTCTTAGATAATAAATATGTGGAATTGATAAAGGATATATGGTTCTATCTAGATTGCATAGAAATAAGGATAGAGGGAACTCTACCATAACCCTTAAGGTTACCCAGCTATGTGCCTACCAAGATAGCAGAACAAGAAGTGGCTTACTAAATTATTCATAGTATAGATGGATTTTAAATTGAGAAAATTAAAGGCCTCCTCCATCCCTTTCTTTGTAAAATAAAAAAAAACTATTTTGCAATATTTGGAGCATGTAAATGTTATTACTAGACACAAGGAATCCTTCACCTTACTTAAAGATGATTTGAGGTAATGGGACCCTAATGGGGTGATCACCAAACTTCTAAATTATAAAACCATAAACAAAGCATATTAACATTAGCACAGGGTCCATGACCCATTCTACATCAAGGCCTATAGTTTTTTTATAGGTATTATCTAGATTAAAAAAACATAACATTAATTTGGAACCTAGGTTGGCTAGGGGGGATGGCAAGCCACTAGGTGAGATTTGGAAAATGAGGACCCTAAAATATAATTTATTTCTTGGACCATCCTCAAATCTCCCTCTAGAATAGCCACATGTTATCATGCAATATCCTAAAGCACAAATAAAACAAGGAATAGTAAGGAGAGGTTGGAAGAAAGACATGGGGAAGGATCATCTTCAACACCACCTGAAAGGCCAAAATCTCTAGTAGTATACCTAGATATGATATCATTGGAACCTAATGAAATAATAGAGGATAAACTCAAGGTACTTGTTGAAGCTTACAAGTTAGAATATGAAGAGGAACAAAATGAATAACCCCAAGCCTATGTGGAAGAGGAAGAGCAACTTAGGGGGAAGGAAGTTACTTTGGACCTAGTTTTAATAACACCCCCACACAAAAGAAAAGTAGAATTAGAATTGGTCTTATTTGGGAGGAAGAAGCCCAAGTTTACCTTCACCCACCCCATGAGTGAGGTTAACTTGTTCAGTTATGAATACCCCATTTATGGGCCCATAATCCTTGAATGGTTTTTTTATGGGAAGATTCAAAAGATTCCCACTTTATCCCATTTTTGGGCCTTGACACAAGCAATTGATGTCCATGAGGAAGTCAATCCATGGACATTGGATTTGATGAAGGAGAAGAAGAAAGAGGAATAGTTGTCACAACAAGATCAAGTGGAACATAAATGGACACTCTAGGTGTTTCAATTATCACAAATGTGGAGACACATGAGCCTTCTAAGATCATAGATTCATCAACTAACCTACAATTCAATCCAAAAATAATAGGATTAGAGAGGGTGAAAAAAAAGAAGGCCATGGTTGGAGGTGAGGAATTCACCTTTTAAAGAGTTGAGCCCTTTATTGGTATAACCCCCATTGTAGGTTAGAAGCTTGGTTAACATCTTATCCATGAAGATGACATTAAAGGACTAGCTAAGACTCATTTAGCTCAGATCAAAGTAGGAATATGGGGCATGATGAAAAATATACATAACCTAGAGAAAGAAAAGGAGAACTCAGAGACACTATCTATCTTATTAGTTCCTGAGGTAATAATAAATATGTTTGAGTCATCCTTCTTTGACATATTTAACTCCTTGAAGAAAATGAAGCTGAGGCAGGATGCATTAAACCAATAGAGTGATATAACAAAAGGATTGATGTCCCAGTGGTAGAATGAAGAAGACAAAATAAGAGATCTTATCAATATATTAATTAGGGTTAAGATTCTTAGATTTAAAACCATTAGTCTATCCCACTTAAATATAATATTAGGAATAGTGGTTGATAAGATCCAGAGTTCAAGTTCTTGGTCAAAAATCCTAGATAGACTCCTAAGGGATGATAAATAGATAATAACTAGATTCAAGCAATTCCTTGGAACCATGTTGGCTAACCCTAAAAATTATACCACTCTAGGCATCATTGAAGATGAAGAGTACAAGTATAGATTCAATTTGGTGATGCATGAAGTGAGAATCAAAAGACAATGAGAATATGGAAGTGACAACAACTCAGTCTTTGGGTATGATATTTACTATTGAAGAAAAGATTATAGAATCTAAGAGAATCAAGGAGGCCATTAAAGGGATGATAGAGTCATTGATGACCTGGATGATCAAGAAGATGTCTGTCTTTTAAAACTAGTTTTTTATTTGTAGCTTGTCAAAGAAAAACATCAAAGATCTATGGAGATTCTCCAAAAGCAACAAGGGATCTTTTCAATCATGGGCCCATCAGTTAATTAATATTCCATTTTTTATAAATCATTATAATATTTGAATGTGGAATATTATTTTATAAAGGCATATTCTACTCTATTAGGATATTTACCTATAGGTCAGTCTATTTTGGAACATGAAGTGTATTCTAGAACTATAAAGAAGCATAATTATACTTATCTTTGTACATGTTTAATCTTATAACTAACTAATATACTACCTTGGTCTTCTATAAAAGGAAATATTACCATTATTTTTAAAAAAGAGAGTTTTGTGCTAAATTTGAATACTTTTAAACAATTAATATAAGTAAAGAACAATAAAACGTTTATCCAAGTTTGTTTGTATCAATTATTACATGGTTTTCTCTCTTAATTGCTTATTCTAGTTTTTGAATTTGAATGGTTTCTATGAATTTTGAATGTGCATCTTTGATATAGGGTTGATAATTTGTGATAATGCTAGATTAGTTGAATTCTCTTAGACTTTGCCTCATTTTATTTTCTCTGCATTAGGTTGTGAAAATGTTATTTAAATGTAGTATTAAACCTTTAAGTCAAAGTTTGTTCATACTTGTATTATTTCATGTTTTCCTTAGATATTTTCTTGGCATATGGTGTGATTTGAGTAGTTACTACTTTACATTATATATTGGTTAAATGTAGGTTTAGTTGAAATTAGAACCTTGTCATGATGTTTGAGGCCAAGATCAATAATCACATTTTTTTTGCCCCACCATTCCTTTTGCTTCTTTTTTTGGCTAAATCACTTTAATATAGATCTCATTGTAAATATTCATCTAGATTAGCCTTTAGTGTATAAATTGGATCATGACTCACTAAGATCATCATAGATACTTCAAAATTCATAAGGAACATGGTGGATCCCAACCACCAATCAATATAAATTTTTGGAATAGTTTAATTTTCTCTACCTCTATTTAACCATAGGTAGCTATATTACCAAAGCTTGCTACACATGCCATGAATTATTTGAATTAAAAAATGAGAAGTTATATTTAGAAACTAAGAACACCTATGATACACTTAGAGGCATCAACAAGATGAGCTCCACTAGTGCTAGAAGGAGGGATTCTTGGTGAATTTGTTGAATCTTTGATAGTCTTAGTTTGTTTTGATCTAAGATTGGTGTTATCTTTGCATGTTTATGTAATTATTTGCTTATAAGCATAAATATCATTTATATTTATGTTATTTGACCCATATTTGTGCTTATTTTAGACAAAGATAAAATATCTTTGGGTTTAGATGCTTGATTCTAATAAAGATAGCTTAAGATCTAAAAATCCACGATATTTGAGGTTAGACTAGCTTTTTTTTGTTCAAAGATTGGTATATATTTTACATATCTAAGTTCATTTGGGCTTATAATTGTAAATTTTAACCATATTTTAATAATTAGACACATATTTTAGATAATTTAGTTAAAATTTGATTATCTTTGTTTTTCTTTACACATATCTTTACAAAATTAGCTTAATATACAAATCTGAGTCCTGTTCTTTGTAAAAGTTAATTTGACACATCATATTTTGAATAGGATCCAAAGTTATCAAGATGGAACTTCCAAGAATATAGACAAGATCAAATTTATAAACAAGAGAGCCTCTACTTGAGTTAGAACTCTATAGGAGAACTAGATGAGACAAAGGTAGGTACAAGCATTCAAATTCTTTTCGAACTTTACCACTCAAAAGTACTCCAACATTCAACCTTCATCAAGGTATGGATTAGTTGGGAAGTTTTCCTATCAATGTATAAGGTGAAATTAATGACATCCCTTGTAATCCTAAAAAGTATTTTCCAACTTTTAGTCCTAAAGGTATAGTAACAGTAGAAGAACATGCTAAAAAATATAAGGATGCATTAAGATTGTTAAATGTAATTCATGAGGATGTAGCATGTGGTTTGTTCCATTTTAAAATTAAGGATGTTACATATGAGTGGTTCCTAAACCTACCTCATGATTTCATCACCATTTGGGATGAGTTTAATAACATCTTCATTGACCAATTTGACAAAATAATCAGCCCTTATGTCTTATACTAGCAATTTACCACCCTAAAAAGGGATGCCAATGAACCTATAAGAGCTTTCAATGGTAGGTTCCAAAATATGTATAACAAAACAATTGAAACTTATAATCCTAATCAAGTATTGGCCCTATAAATATACAAAGATTCCCTTCATCCTATGACCTTGGTATTCATCAAAAGAGTTGTAGGTCTAATGAACACACTAGCTTTAGATTATGTTGAGGCTATGATCATCAATGACCAAACACAACCTCAAGGTCAGATGGATTACTCTAATCACAATTTAAATCTACATATGCCTACCTTGAATGCATTTCTTAATAATAATTAGAATGTGTTTACTCTTAGCTAGCTCCTAAATATGAGCCAATTACCTCTAAGACATGTTGCTCCTAACCATAATTTTGGGTTCTTGAACTACACTACTAGTAGTGGGTTTAATAAAACTAACCCAAGGATTTTAGTACCATATAATGGTATTAATAACAGATAGGTTCATATTTTAGAAACCCCCAAAAATGAGAATGAGTCCATTCTAAAAATGGTCTAAAAAGTGAGCACTAATTTCCTTCAATTGCAAAAATAGGTGGGTAATATTGGATAAAATTCTATTAGGAAATTATCTTTCCAAATATTTAATAGACCCAATAATAGGTTTAATAATTATAGTTTCCATAACAATAAGAATAGTTAACCATATTCTAGAAAGGAAAACTATGGATATTAATCTCATTGATATTGCTTTACTTGATTATTTTGGAGTCCATTGTACTACTAAACATGGTGAGATTGATTGAATTAAATTATATAAAGATTTTGAATCATTTAAAGAAGACTTGGACATTTTTTAGGTAATAACTAAAAAATATAATGGTGAAACTACCTCAAGATGCAGACATACTAACTAGACCTTCATGGTGGAAATGTTTAATTCCGCCTTCCAAGAAGTCAATGATCTAGATGATGTTCCTAAAGAAGTCCATGCCTTCTAATGTTCTTGAAAAAGACATACCCTCTAAGGAATAGATAACAGAGGTAGCCTTTGACTACTTATTCTCCTCTAAACAACTTTGGTTCTCTTCCAAATACCACTTTAGATAATAATCCAAAGGCTTCAAAGGGAAGTACTTCTAAGCCTAGTATTAATGCTTCTAATTATTCCAATAAGACCAGTTATAATATTGTAGAGGACATGAATAAAATCAAATCTAATATTACCTTACATGAGTTGACACAAATCATAGAACAAAATGATCTATTGATAGAATCTTTGTCTAAGAAACCTAGTAAGGTGACCAAGATTGAAAATGCAAACGTAACTTTGTACAAATATAAAATAGAGTCCCCACCCTTCTTACTTATAGTAAGAATGTTTCATAACTATTTTTTGGATTTTAGTACCTCTAAAAATATCATGTTTGCAAGTTTTTTAAAGAATCTTTGTTTGATCTCCATTAAGTCTAATAGGGTTGTCACCCAACTAGATAAGTCTAGGGTCAAGGTGGTTTGAGAATTGTTAAATGTCAACATGAAATTGGCTTTGGAGCTAAGATTCTAGTAATTTATAGACATCCAAGTGGTAGATATCCTTGATGCATATGGACTAATTTTGAGTAGAGAATGGACAAATGCTTTAAATGGATATATGTCCACTAACTATTCACACTTATGGTTTCCTTGGAAGGGAGTTCCAAACCAAATTAGATTTGAAAGAGAGCCAATGATGAAGCACATGATTTCTAAGTATAATGATATTAATGAAAATGTCAACATAATTGATTCTAATTTAGGGGATTTCCCCCTAGAAACTGCTAAGGTTTGTGATCCTAAATCTTCTCATGCGATGCATGGGATACAGAAGTTGAATTTTAATGGGGCTAGGTGTAAATCTAGATTTGGAGTAGGCATTGTTCTAATTGACCCTATTGGTAAGAAAAACCATGATTCTTATATACTCTAGTTTCCTTTCACCAATAACATTTTAGAATATGAATCCCTCATCTTAGGTCTAAAATTTTTCATAAAAACCAAGGTCATGGAACTATTAGTTTATGGTGATTTAGAACTAGTAGTAAATCAAGTGAGAAGCAAGTATCAATGCAAGTTGTCATACCTCGGGAGATACAAATTTAGATTCTAGGATCTAGTGGAATATTTTTATGCCTTTAATATTGTTTCTATCCATAGGGAAGAAAATAAAGTTACTAATGAGTTGGCATCTACTGCAACTAATCTTATGTTTGACCAAGATTCCCCAAACTTTAGTATTGAATTCATACCTTGCCCTTCTATCCTAAAAAATGTGAACCATCTGTAAGTTTTTAGTGATGACCAATAAATATTGAACTTCATGAATATTTTATAATAATTTTATGTTTAAATCATTTATGAGGTTGATGAAAATGCATTTAGGGAGGGAAAATTTAATGGCAAAGTCACTCAGTTAAATGACAACAAAATCCCAAGGGGATGATTTCCTTGGAAAGGTTGTTTGATCAAGATAAGATAGCTAAATCCCCTAAGATTCATAAAGTAAAAATACTAGAATGTTATTAATCTTGGACCTCAAAATCAATCTCACATGGTTAACATTGGAAAATCCTACATAAGTGCTAAAAATAAGAGAGCTAAAGATCTATTGACAAAATATAAAGATGTCATAGCTTGGTTTTATGATGACTTGAAGATTTTTGATCCAAGAGTCATCACCCATACTATCAATCTTAAGGAGAGTTTCAAACCCTTCAGATATAAACAAAGACCTATAAAACCTATCTTAAAACCCATGATATTTAAAGAATTCAAAATATTTCTAGATGCTATAATTGAATTTCCCATTAAGCACTCTAACTAGGTGTCCAATTTGGTTATAGTCAGAAATAAGAATAGTGAAATTAGACTATGTATTGAATTTATAAATATGAATAAATCATCTAAATAGGATAATTACCCTCTTCCCTCTATTGACCAGGTAATACAAATTATTTCAAGTTTAGCCATGATGTCTTTTCTTGATGGTTTTTTAGGGTATAATCAAGTGCTAGTTGAAAAAGAAGATAGAATAAAGACATCATTCACAACTAGGTGGGGGTAACTTTACATACAATATATTACCTTTTAGATTGATAAACACATGATCCACCTTTAAAAAGGCCATGTACCATGCCTAACAAGGACTGATTGGTAAGTGCAACATAATTTACATCTTTCTCTAAAGAACAAGGAAGACCATTTCATGCATCTACAACAAGTATTTGAAAGGTATGGGATCTTACTTAACCCTCAGAAGAGCATTTATTATGTCACTGAAGGTAAACTATCAAGCCATGTTATCACTAGAGATGAAATTTTCATAGACCATGAAAGAGTGGAAGCTATATCTAAGATAGAGCCTCCGAATAGTAAAAAATAATCAGAAACATTTTTTATTAAAATAAACTTTGTAAAAATGTTAATTTTTGGATTTGTAGAGATTATCAAGACATTAAATGGCATGCTAAATAAGGATTCCAAAGTCTCATGGAATGAGCAATCCAATAAGGCCTTTGAAGCCATCAAAATTGTAATTAGGCAAGCTCCAATCTTGATAAGTCTATACTTTTGATAGGATTTTTACCTTTACTCTTTCTCCTCTTACCACACTATTGTTGTTGTTTTGACTTAGAAAATAGAAGGATCTTACCATATAATTGATTTTATGATTACTGATTTTAATAATGTTGAGTTAAATTATCCTTTTATTAGTAAATAAGCCTTTGCATTGGTTAAAGCTATCAAAAAATTTAGGCATTACATTTTTAAGAACAAATTGCATGTCATTCTACCAAACCTAGCTACTAAGATAATGTTAATCTAATGTGAACTTGGAGAGTGAAGAGGTAAGTGGATGTCTATTCTTAAAGAATATGACATATAAATAAAAGATTTAAAACTAATAAGATGTCAAGATATAATTCAAATGATTTCTAAGACCAACCTTAAGCTAAGTATTATGCAAGTTGATCAGTAAAGCTTGTAAGCTAATGAATGGCATGACTCTATTTTTCACTTGTGGAACTTGTCTTGCAAGACTAAATAGGGAGAAAAGGAGAGATTTAAGGCTTAAATAAGCTAATTACCTCATAAAAAATGGAGTCTTGTATTGAAATAACTTTGAAGATATATACCTAAGATGTGTTTCCAATAAAGAAGCTACTGAGATAATGAGCACTTTTCATGAGAAGTCAAGAAGTGGGAATCTATCTAGGAGAAAAAAATTCACAACATCCTTAGGGTTGGATATTATTGGCCCATCATCATTAGAGATGATCATAATCATTTAAGAGAATGCCATTCATGCTAGATATTCAACACTGAGTAGACAAAGGCAACAATGCCTTTGAAACTAGTCATGATTAACAAACCCTTTTCCTAGTGGGGACCGGAATTTGTAGGGGTAATCAACCGCAACTCATCATAAGGTCACAAGTATGTTCTAACAACTATTAACTATTACACTAGGTGGACTGAAGCAGTAGTCACTAAGTAATATAAAAAAAAAATGATCAAGTTATTACAAGAAATCATATACACCAAATTTAGAACTCCAGTCTCTTTGGTATTTAGTAATGGGTTAAAATTCATATCCATAGAAATTATATAACGGGCATATGATAGTAACATTATTCTCAATTTTTAATCTAACCATTATCCCCAAGGTAATGTAATATCTAAGCCAACAAATAAAAACTTGATGAAAGCCATTAAGAAGTTTTTTGATGATAAACCTAGAACATGGTATAAGATTCTAAAGTATGCCCTTTGTGTAGATAAAACAAGACTCAATCAATCCCTTAAAGCACATCCTTTCTTGTTGGTATATGGCTGGGAGCCTATACTCCCCATCACACTCAAGATGCCAACCTACAAGTTTATGCAAGAGTATATGGAGGAGGATAAAGAATTTGAAAACTCAAGGTTATTAGACATTATTCATATGGAGGATGTACAAGAAAAGGCTTTTGATAACTTTAGTAGACAATTAAACTATAGTAAAGAGGTGGTTTGACAAGAGATCAAAATTCAAGGTATTCAAATAAGGAGACTTGGATCTTCTTTGGGATAAAGAATCTGAGCCCAAGGGCAAACATGTCAAGTTCACACCTCTATGGATTGAACCCTATCAAATTATAGATACACTTGGAGATAACACTTTAAAACTCAAAGACATACAAGGAGTAGAGTTCAAACTACCCACCAATGGATAATATCTAAAGCACTATTTATCTATTGTTCCTCTTGGGGTCTTCATGGAGTAAATCTATAAGATAATTAGAGTCAGTATAGGTAGGCTAGTAACTTTCCTTCAAATATTTTTTTCTTATCCCTTGTTTGTAAATAAGCATGTAAACATTTGTTTTCTTATCTTTTCATTCTTTTTTTGATGATTTATATTATGTGTGTTTATTTCTTGTTGCTTTGCTTGTTGATTCTAATAAGTCCTTTTGGATAACCTTCAACTCAAGTTTCTTTAGTTCACTTGAAACCCCAAAAGTTCAAAAATAATGATATGAACCCCACATATGTGTTTACCATGGATTCAAGATAGGAGCTTGATATTTAGGATTTAAAGAAACTAATAAGGACCTATGAATAGGTTAACCATTCTATAAGACCTTAAACATTGTCTTGACCTAAACCTAGTTTTAAGAAGAATTTCACATGCAAAATGAAAGATCAATCCATTAAGGATTAGTCATGATTGCACTTAAGAAACATCCTTTCCTAAAACAAAGATTGAAATCATAGATGATTATCTGAGGATTAAACACATGACCAAATATTTAAATCTAGTTACCATATTGTTTGCCTTTGTTGAAAGCTTAAAATACCCAAAAATACAAACAAATAAAACTTATTGCAAAATAAAAATATTTTCAAGGAAAGGTGATTTTGGTAATCTCCACTAGGGATATGGATACCTGGTTGGAAGTGGCAAAAGGCCATGAGTGGATCCAAAGGAATCTCTATCAGGCCTATGGATTCTTGGCTAGTAGTAGAGCAATGCCCAAGCCTTCCCTAAACTAGAAGCATAGTTCTTAATGAATATCTAAACATGCTCCAAGTTAGTGTTAATGATTAAAGTTATGAAACCTCAAAGTTATCCCCATTATCCCATGACAAAAAATAAGTGGAATAAAAGCACACACACAACACAACTTTGCCTTGATGTTTGATCCTAACTCTACAAGTGTAAGGTTTGTTTTAACCATGAACTAATCTTAATAATGAAATTAATCAAATGGGATGGATGATCGAGTTATTTTTTTGAACCTGAGTCTCCAAGTTTTAATATATTGCTATGTTACCTTGGAAGTCACCATTTTTTGAGTTCAAGAAACCTCCATTTATTAAAATAGGGACCCTTGTGATTATTTTGAACTTTAGCACTAAAAGCTTGATATTTTGCTCTTTATTGGAATTTGAAGATCATCCATGCCTAATGAATTTGGCCCATTTGTTCATGGTTTTATTTTAACCTTACCTAATGTTGCTAACATTTAGTTTCCATGTCTTAAGCTGTAGGTTGCATAGAGCTCCATTTAATTAATCATGCTAGGATTTTCACAGATTATCTCTATTCAAGATTTTGCTAGCCTTTGGTCTGCATGATCTCATAGTTGGAATCATGCCTTGAAACCCTCTTTTAGAAAACCCTAATTTATAACTTTGGTTAAAATTCAAAATTTTGGAAAGAATGGATTTGACTGGAACATTTTAAATCAACTTTGGACTCAAAACTAATTTTTATGCTAAGGTTTGATCATGTTTTTCAACACAACCAAACCTTAGACTAAAAACCATGATTAGTCCCCTTTTATTTTCCCCCTCCTTTCCCTATGATTTTAAAGTGGTCTAATTTTTATGTGTAAGGGTATTTTATGTTACCATGGTATTATTTGTATATTCTTATCCTAAAGTCTTAACCCTAAGGCCCCATTTGTATTTATCAACATGAATATGACCTTAGTCTTAAAATATTTATCCTAAGTTCTTATATTTATTTGATTCATATCTTAATCGACTCACTTATTTGAAAATAAATGGTCCTTGATTCATCACAAAAGGATCAATGGATAGAGTGTAGGAATATTGATGAATTCAAGCAATTGATCCATCAAACCAATCCCATAAGATCACTAAGATCATGATCGATGGTTTGCACTTAAGTGGGACCAAGGATTGAATGACACAAGATCATTGTTAAGGTTTAAAGGGTCCCTTTTATCATATATAAGATTAGCCTAATTTTTACCCTAAGGTATAATTATATTTATTAATAAAATGAAACCTTAGGATAAAAATTATGTTATAGCTTTAATATATGATAGGATCCAGTCAAGTGTAAGAAACCATATCTTGATCAATGGTCTATAGCTACTTGTACAAAAATGATCCAATAGAGTGAACATGGTGCTAAAAATTCAAAAGCTTGAGGAGTTCCATAGATTCACTATGTGGCACTCCCATATTTGAATTTTATAATAAAGGGCACCACACATTAAAATGAAGAAATAGCATGCAACTACTTAGATCTTGATCAATAGTTTACACTTCAAGTAGAGATTAATCCAATAAAGTGTATCAAATCCAAGGTCTATATACCAAAAGGGTTTCATGAGCTTAAAATTGACATTTTCATGATCATCATTTGACATCTATGAGGCCATCATTGACATCCATGAGAACTTTAACTTTAAGCCCATGAAACCTAATGATCCACTAACTTAGAATTGATGCTTTCATGACCATCATTTGACATCCATGAGGCCATCATCTATGTCTATGAGACCATAAAATTTAAGATAATTGATTATTTTTCTTAAACATAAAGGCATGTTTCAAAATGTTTCTAAAAGCTTATGGATTTCATTGAAAATAAATGGGATCCCTTGAAAGATGTTCAAACACTTAGGATATTTGAACTTCAAATAATAAAATGATCTCATGGTCTAAATATATGAATACATGGACTTAGTCTTAGCTTATCTACTACCGTTCAAATTGCATTTGTTTAAATGAAATAGACCTTAGGCTAGAGACTTATATCAAATATTATTTCAAAAGGTCCCTATGACATAAAACCTAGCTTAATTTTTTTTTAATCAAAGGTTTCATCATGTTTATTAATACAATAAAACCTCAAGTTAAAACCTAACATTTGGACCACTTATTATTTATGCCCCTTTTAGGTATATTCTGAGGACTTATTATAAATATTTTAGGTTAATGTATATGTTGTGTTTATTAATGCAACATAAACCTTGGCCTAAAATATTTAGCCTAGGTCCTTTTTATATGGATTCCAAAAACTTAGGATAAAATACTTTAGCCAAAAGTTTATAACATGTTTATTAAACATGAAATAAACCTTAGACTAAAGTATTAAAGCCTAAGTCCATTCTTTTATCATGACATTGATTAGATTTATCACCCTTTTTTAGGGTCAACAACCCATGCTTCATCACAAATATTGATCGAATGAAGAAAAAATATGACAAATCTAAGGCATTTGATCCATCAGACCAATTATGGGCATATTTTTGGATTGAGATCAATGGTCCATGCCTTCTCATGAGAAGATGATTGGATAAAGTGTAGCTATCAAAGACTATTCAATGAAACCCAGGTTGATTTTGGGATTGATGCATGGTGAGTACATGTTAATTACATATAATGCATAGCCTAGAAGGCCCATGAAGATGGAAAGTGGCACAATCATGGGGCCTAACATAAATCAGCCAATGATTCTCAAGCCCAATGATCATGATCAATGGTCTGTGTTGATCCATGAACTAAAGATCCAAAAACATAAAATAAAATTTGGATTTTCAAAAGATAATAGCTAGTCCCTCAAGGCATTTATGAAAAATGCCACAAAAGTTGTCAAATGGATGCCACATTAGCACAAAATGAAAAACATGGAGATTTTGTGTGCTCAAAAAGGCAAAGGTATAAAGTCCTAAGTCTAAATAAAATATAAGACACAAATGAGACTAATTATGGATCACCATCACCACTGAAGCTTCAAAAAATCCCTAACATCCATAAAATCCCTAAGTCAAACTTGGATTAATCACAATCAAACTATGAAGAGATAAATTGTGATCTAAGAAAGAACAAGTCAACATAAAAGCCACATGAAATCCATTGGTAAGTAGTTACAACTTCCATAGTCATGGTAGTTCATAGATAGAAATAAATGGATGAAACTGAGTTGTATTTGACCTCAAAAAATGAGGGAAGAATCTTTAAGGATATGGACCTAGATACTATAGATTTAAATAATGGGAATAGGAATTGGTCCAAACTCTTTTGGACCATTAAGGAGATACAATCTCTCACAAGGGAGGAATAGAAGAATGTAACCATATTGTAGAGGTATAATGTCTTAGTCTCTATCTAGATGGCTATCCTCCATTATGTTACCACCAAGCCTAAGGTATTATACTATATTGACATCCTTGCTCCTCCTTTTATTGATTGTAAAATTAAGAATCATTGGATGTGCATGAGTGATGTTTTAAGAAAGTAAAATACATTTCCCATCTAGATTTTGAGAGCTACTATAAACTATGTAATCTCTAGATAGATTTTCCAACCACTAAAAAGTGGACTAGAGAGCATAATCTAAAGACAATCCTAGCCCTATGGCTACTCACTGGGAACTAGGTAATATAAGACCCTAGAAGAAAAATACCAATTATCTAATTTAGGGAGAGGATTAGGATAATTATGACCTTGTTGAATAGGTTATGTATATACCTCTCCATCACACATATTGAAAAGGTCTAGGTGTCCTATGTTTACTTCATGGTTGAGAAAGGACTCACTCCCCCATTGGGTGAGATGATCAAAATTCAAAATTCATTTAAAGTCACAATTCATAGCCATCAAGAAGAAAACAAGAAAATAATTTTACATGATTTCCTATCTACTTGATGCCATTTTGGCCTCAACCAATATCCCAAACATTAAGAATTGGTCACCTAACGGGAGACCTACTATCTCCCATCATTATTCCAAGCTTCACATATTCAAATATAAGTACAAAATGCAGTTCATTTGTAATTATCTCTATCTAGTCCTAGTGGAAGCCATCACAAGAATTACTATGATCAAGATCAACCCTTTGATCAATAAATATGTGGATTTTATAGGGGATATATGGTTTTATCTAGATTTCATAGTAATAAGGATAGAGGTAACTCTAACACATCCCTTAAGGTTACCCATATATGTGCCTAACAAGCTAGCAGAAAAAGAAGTGGCTTACCAACTTATTCATAGTATAAATGGATTTTGAAAGGATAAAAGGAAAGTCTTCCCCCATACCTTTCCTTTAACAATCAATATAACTGTGTTATAAAATTGGGAGCATGTAAATGTTATTTCTAGACACAGTGATTCCTTCACCCTATAGAAAGATGATTTGAGGCAATGGGACCTTAATTGGGTGATCATCAAACATATGAAGTCCAAAACCATAAAAAAATAAAATGAAAATAAACCTATGATCCATGACCCATTCTACATCAATGTATTTGGTTTTCAGGTATTAGCTAAATTAAAAAATCATAACATTAATTAGAAACCCAGGTTGGCTAGGGGAGATGAAAAGCCACTGAGTGAGATTTGGTAAATGGACCCATTTTAGTATCATTTGTTGCCTAGACCATACTCAAGGCTCCCTCCATAATATCTACAAGTTATCATGCAATAATCTCAATAAAAAATAACATAAGAACCTAGTAAGGAGAGGTTGGAAGAAAGACTTGGGGAAAGATCATCTTCAATCCCACCTAAAAGGCCAAAATATCTATTAGAATACCTAGATATGATTGCATTGGAAGCTAATTAAAGAGTAGAGGATGAGCTTAAGGTTATTATTGAAGCTTATAGGTTAGAATATGAAGAGGAACAAAATTAAGAACCCTAAGCTTAGACTAAGGAGGTAGAGCAAGATAGGGGGAAGGAAGTTTCTCTGGACCTAGTTCCAATATCACCCCTATACAAAAGAAAAATAGAATTAGAATTGGTATCATTTGGGAGGAAAAATACCAAGTTGACCTTCACCCACCCCATGAATGAGGTTAACTTGTTTAGTGATGAATACCCCATTCATGGGACCCTCATCCCTGAATGGTTTGTTTATGGGAAGATGCAAGAGATTACCACTTTATCCCATTCTTAGGCCTTGACATAATCAATTCATATTGATTTCCATGAAGAATTAAATCCATGGATATTTAATTTTATGAAGGAGGAAGATAAAATAATATTTGACATGATAAGATCAAGTGGCACACAAATGGACACTCTAAGTGCTTTAAGCAACACATAGGTAGAGACTCTTGAGCCTCTTAGGATCATAGAGTCATCAAACAATGTAAAATTCCATATAAAAATAGTAGGATTGAAGAGGGTGATAACCAAGAAGGCCATGGTTGGAGGTGAGGAATTTACATTTCAAAGAGTTGAGCCCTTTATTGGTATAACCCCCATTAGAGGTCAGAAGCCTAGTGAGAATCCTATCCATGAGGAGGACATTGAAGGACCAACTGAGGCTCATTCAACTCATATCAAATCATGAATTAGGGAGGAAAAAATAAAGATGTTTGAGACATCCTTCTTTGACATGTTTGACTCCTTAAAGTCAATGAAGCTGAGGCAAGATGCATTGACCCAAAAGAGTGAGATATATAATTGATTTATGGCCTAATTTTAAGATGTAGAGGACAAAATAAGAGATACTATTGAAATATTAATTAGGGGTAGGATTCTTGGCTTTAAAACCATTATCCTATCCCACTTGAATAAAATATTAAGAATAGTGTTTGATGAGATCTAGAGTTTAAGTGCTTGGTCAAAAAGCCTAGATAGACTCCTAAGGGATGATGAAGAGCTAATAATAATAGTCAAACAACTCCTTGGCACCATGTTATCTAACCCTACAAATTCTACCAACCTAGGCATCATTTATGATGAAGAGTACAATCACATAGTCACTTTGGTGATGTAAGAAGTGAGAAGCAAAAGCCAAGGCCAATCTATAAGTGAAAACAATCGAGTCCTAGGAATGATCTTTACTAATAAGGAAAAGATTTGAAAATCTAGGAGCATCAAGTAGGCCATGGTAAGGGATGATAGAGACTTAGATGACTTGGCTGAACAAAAGGATGTCTATCTTTTAAAGCAACTATTTATTTAGATATTGTTAAAGAGAAACATCAAAGAGATATGGAGATTCTCCAAGAGTAAAAAGGAAGCCCTTCAACCATGGGCCCACTATTTAATTAATATTCCATTTTTATAAAAAAAATTAATATTTGAACATGGAATATTCTTTTGTAAAGGTATATGCTCGTCTATTGGCATATTTGCCTATAGGTTAGTTCATTTTAGAAAGAGAAGTGTATTCTAGAATTGTAAAGAAGGACAACTATCCTTATCTTTGTACATACGTAATCTTATGACTAACTGGTATAAATCCTTGGTCTTCTATAAAAGGTAGTGTTACCATTTTGTAAAGAGAGAGAGAGAAAGTTTTGAGCTAAACTTGTATACTTTTGAGCAATTAATATAATCTAGGAATACTAGAATGCTTGTATAAATCTATTTATATCAATTGTTACATGGTTTTCTCTCTCAATTACTTGTTTTAGGTTTTTAATTTGAATGGTTTCTATGAATTCTAAATTTGAATCTTTAATATAGGGTTAATATTTTTTGCTAATTCTAGATTTGTTGAATGTTCTTAGGCTTTGTCTCATTTTATTTTCTCTGCATTAGGATGTGTAAATGCTATTTGAATGCAACAATAAACCTTTAAGTCAAAGTTAGTTCATACTTATATTATTTCATATTTTCTTTAGATATTTTCCTGGTATATGGTGTGATTTGAGTAGTTTCTACCTTACATTATATATTGGTTAAATGCAGGTTCAATTGAAATTAAAACCTTATCATGATGTTTGAGGCCAAGATTAGCAATCACATACTTTCTTTCTACCCTACCCTACCCTTCCTTTTTTTTTATTTTTTTCCTAAATCAATTTAGTTTAAATATCACTATAATTATTCATTTAGATTAGCCTTTAGTGTATAAATTTTATCATAACTCACTAAGATCATCATAGATACTTCAAAATTCACAAGGACCATAGTGGCTCCCAACCACCAATCAATATAAATTTGTGGAACAATTTAATTTTATCTACCTCTATCTTACCATAGGTAAATAGATTATAAAAACCTACTACTCATGCCATGAATTATACAAATTATAAAATGATAAATTTTTTTTAAACACTAACAACATTTGTGATACACTTAGAGGCATCAATAGATTGATGCAAACCTTTTAGCTCACCAATCTCATTGGCTTGACTAGAATGGGCTATAGCTTGAGCTTGAGGAGGTGGAATAAGGGATAATGATGGAAACTAAAGAATTTAATGGGGTTGAATAGATTATAATTATAATAATATAGGCATTTGAGGCCTTAGAGTAAGCTTACTAGCTTGTATCAAACTATTTTGTGCTCTTATTGTAACCTCATAAGCATTTGACAAGGTATGGCCACCCATGGACCATATAATCACACTAACATTAAAATTAAAGGATATTAAATAATATAAGGAATATTCTAGGGATGGTATAATCATTTTAGGTATTCTATTCTATGGCTTTTGAAATCTAAGTTTGAAATCAAACATGAACTCATCGGGAGCTCTGTTTATGTTAGTCAAATTTTCAACTAAAGATAGGTAATCAAACTTGTCTTTAAATTTCTTGATTAGGGATACAACTAATTCATCCCATGTAGCTAAAAAATTTAATATGATATTTATATACCATTTCAAATCTTTTCCCTTGAAAGAAGCAACAAGCAATCTAATGACCACATTATCTTGAACAACATTATACACTGAATAAAGGTAGGCAACATCCTAGATGTGCTCAATAACAGTTGTTTGATCTTCCCTAGAAAATAATGGGATGATTTTAAGAGTATATATAGGAATACCATCATATTTTTCTAAGTTTAATGGATTACCTCTATTGAATAGAAAAAATACCTAATTTGTTTATGGTCATTTGAGTAGGGGGCTTACACTACTAAAATAATAAGATGACTAGGAGGTGAATATTATTTTTTGGGATAAGGTCTTGTCCTATTAAATCTTTCTCTCATATATGAAATAAAAGGTAGATCAATTAAGTCAAGGGGAATACCTTTATTAGCTGACCTTGTAGTAACCTTTGGCATGATAATGTTGTCTGGATGGTGCTATGAGCTCTGCAACCTTAAAGATCTTTGCTCCTGATGATGATGGATCTCCTTCAAT